>JAKSZT010054304.1:23195348-23294495 GCA_026826555.1 Tolypeutes matacus
GAAGAGAAGAGAAGAGAAGAGAAGAGAAGAGAAGAGAAGAGAAGAGAGAGACACTTATATTTTTAGGATGTCAATTTGAAAGAGGGCAGGGGAAATCACAAGAAGTTGGCTTTGCTCCTTCATGAACGTCCTTATCCACTTTTGAGACAGATCTTGGATCTCATCTTATTCAAACGTAAGACAGCAGGGAACTAAAACAGCCTCCTTAACTGGATGAAAGCTGTTTTCTCCCTTGGCAAATTATACTTAGTCATATGACATAACTGATCATACGGTTTTGAGACAGAGTGCTGTGTTCCTCCCTCTCCACAAATACAATTCTACAGCATTTTCTGTTTGCTTTTTTTAAAAAACAAGTTAAACCTATATGAGACTGTGTTTAAAGTTCTTATTTACCCTATATTCCTAGTAAGAGCAGCATCACTTGTTGAGTGCCTACTAAATGCCAGGTACTGCTATGTATGGTACAAGCAAATATTTTTTTAAATCTACTTGAACTTAGAGAAATTTCCCCTGAAACATAATTTACCTCATTTACTTTGAAATTAAATATGGCCCTTTCCTTAAGAATCTTACATTCAATTTGTCTAGCCCTATTTCATTAGAGGAGGGAAAAAATAACAATAAAAAATAACACTTTTCTTGTGAGAAATACAAAGATCACTGAGCTTTCCATTTTACTCTTTTGTTGTTGTTGTTCTTCCCCAGCAGAATGTTTTTTCTTTTGCCACATATAACAGGGTTAACTGCTTCCCATAATATCACATTAGAATACATAGTTAAATAAGAATGATCTGGATGTTGAAGACTTTTTTCCTGCATTAAAGTCTGAGACTTTCCTTTGAGATAATTGATGAGTTAGCCATAATCTTGTAAGTATGCTGTTTACTGATTGCCTAAGTAAATTTCATTTAATTAAAACTTTTGTCTTGCTAAATGTAATAGCAGATTTCAATTACCCAGATGAGTTGAAGGTCCAGTAAAGTTCTTTTCTTATTGCTTAGAGATTACTTGTAGAGACTATTTCATAATACATTGGTCAGTTATACCCAAAGCACGTGCAACAAAAGAAAAAATTAAACACTTTTGCACCTCACAGGACTTTGTCAAAAGGCAGCCAACTCAATGGGAAAAAATATTTGGAAATCACATATCTGATAAGGGTTTAATATCCATGATATATAAAGAGATGTTACAACTCAACAATAAAAAGACAAATGACCCAATTAAAAAATGGGCAAAAGACTTGAATAGACATTTCTCCAAAGAATACAAATGGCAAAAACAAACAAACAAACAAAAAAAACAACACATGAAGAAATGCTCAACATCACTCCTGATTAGAGAAATGCAAATCAAAACTACAATCAGATATCATTTCACACCTATCAGAATGGCCGGTCTTAAAAAGACAGAGAACTACAAGTGTTGGAGAGGATGTGGAAAGATAGGAACACTTATTCACTGTTGGTGGGAATGGTACAGCCACTGTGGAGGACTGTTTGGCAGTTCCTAAAGAAGTTGACTATAGACTTGCCCCGTGACCTGGCAATACCACTACTGGGTATATATCCAGAAGAACTGAGAGCAGTGACACGGACAGACATCTGCACACCGATGTTCATAGCAACATTATTCACCGTTGCCAAAAGTTGGAAACAACCCAGGTGTCCATCAACAGATGAATGGATAAACAAACTGTGGTCTATTCACACGATGGAATATTATGGAGCTATAAGAAGAAATGAAGTCGTAAAGCATATGACAACATGGATGAACCTGGAGGACATTATGTTGAGCGAAGCAAGCCAGACACAAAAGGACAAATACTGTATGAATGCATTACTATGAACCAAATATATTGTGTAACACATTGTTTGATTCAAAAATTTTTATATGTATCCACTACCTATAATTGAGAAATGTATATATTTATTCATCTGTGTTTACTTTTTAGTTTTTAATTGTTTATATTTTCAATTATTAAATGTACAAAATAAAGTCGGAAAAAAAAATAAATTGGTCAGGAATTTTAAGTATTTACAGGAAGGACATGGCCCAAAATTCTATTAATTTGTGAAAATTGCATTTCATCCTCAGATAAGAGGTAAAGAGGAGAAGTTAAGCCAGCTGATTTTGTTTAGCTTACTGCTGTCCTTGTCAAAAGAAATGTTTAAAATAACTTACAATAATAATAATAAAAGGATGGAACATCTAACAGAAGAAAGAAGGAAAAGATGGGAGAAAAGGTAGAAGGAAATGTGGATCCACTTATTTTCTCAGAGAGCATAGAGGCATTGACAGTATGATACCATCCAATGTTAATGTAGCAAAAAAATTAGATTTAAGAATTCTACTTACAATTTTGAGCAGGACAAAACTGAAAGTACTAACAAATAAAATTTAGGAGGCAGAACAGTTGGGAGGTGGCTACATGTACTAAATTACTCATCTTTTAATAGTGAACCTTCATCTAATATGGGTTATTATAAGCCTTATGGAGATAAAAAAAAAAGAAATACAAATTAATACAGTTCAAATACTATACTGAGTAGAACTGATGAGAGCCACAGAGAAGGGGAAATTTATTTCCTTTAGATCCTTATTTCTTTCTCTGCATTTTGAATATATTTTACCATGTACAACATTTGTAATTTTAAATATTATCAATAAATTAAACTCTTCTCAAATAATTAGTGAATATATTCCAGTAACAGTTCAGAATTCAACCAAACTTAAGCATTTCATACTTGTTTTTATTATCTAGAATTTAGAAATGTCTTTTTGTTAAACAATATAATTTTTTTTTTGCTAGAAAGTTTTCTAATTTAAAAATTAGTAGTGTTTATATATACAATATAGTTTTTAAAGTTATAATATAGAATTGTCTCCTGGAGTTAAAAGAAAAGGAAGGAATGATTTTAAATTACTTTATTACTTTATTTATTTTTACTTTTTATTTTTATTTTTTCTCTTTTTATCATTGCATTATTGGATGTCCAGTGTGTACTGTGATACCTTCCCCCTCTCATTCCCCAGTGTCTCCCAATTTTCATTTAGTTTTCAAAAAAGATTTAGGTCACAGCAAAGTCACACATTGAATACTAGAGATTTAAATTACTTTAAAAAGTTCACCCCCACACCCTCTTCTCTCAATCAATCAAAGCTGATGACATTTTACCTGTAAGAAATGATCTCCTTTAGGTGATTGGTTAAGAGTTTTCCTCCCACATTTATCCTAAAAAGGGAGAATTCAAATTTGGTTCAGTAATCACACATTTCATTCAGATTCATTCGAAGAAATAAAATAAAAATTAGATGCAACTCAAAACAAACAAACAAACAAACAAACAAACAAAAATTCTATTAATTTGTGTGTTTTTTTTCTAAAATCTATTAATTCAACAAACATTGAGTACCTTTGTATCAGACACTCTGTTAGGCCAAGTGATACTACAGTAGCAAGCAAAATGGACATGGTGTCTTCCCTTATAGAGCTTATGGCCAGTTGCAGGCAGGATACATTGAACAAAGAATTAAAAATATGGCAAATGCCATAAAGAAGATAGGCAGAGTGCTATAGAATGTAAAATAGGTATAGCTACCTAACCTGATGGTGATGGTGGTAGTGGCAGGGGTTAGTGGGAGTTAAACAAGGTTTTTCCAAGGAAGTTCAAGTTTAGGCTTGAAGCATATGAAGGGAAAAGACTGGTCTGGGGAGAAGAAAAATCTAGATAGAGGGCATAGCTTATGCAAAGGCTCTGAGGTAGTAAAGAACAATGCCCATTCAAGAAACTAAGAGGCGGGGAGCCAATGTGGCTCAGTGGTTGAGCACTGGCTTTCCGCATGCAAGGTCCCAGGTTCAATTCCCCACCCTGGTACCTCAAAAAAAAAAGAAAAGGAAACTAAGAGGGAAGTCTCTGTGGCTAGAATGGTAACTTTGTGGAATGAGGCAGACAGATCACATAGATCATCCTAAGATTAGAGACTTTAATGGAAAGTTAATGCCCAGGAAGCAAAATTTTTAAAAAGTTGAGAATGGCTAAAATGAGGAATATAAGTACCCATTAATTACTATTTAATTTGTTCTGGAATGTACTCTTATATCTAGTAATCAGATATTAAGAATTTTTACAAATATAGACAGACTATCTAGGTTTCTGATCATTAGATGTTTTCTGAACATAGAAAAGACCCTAGGACAGTTAAGTAAAGCAAAAATGATATTTGAGTACACCTTGAAGTGACAAACTTAAGTCCTAAGTTTCTTTGCTTTTCATCTTTACCACCTTTAACATAAACTGCAAATGAAGGTGATAAAATAATAATGACAGGGAAAGGAGGAAAGCATGCATGCATGTGTGCATGTGTGTGTGGTTTCCCATTTTTAAAATGAAAAGCAGGTTTATGACAATGAATATCGGTATTACATTCTCTGAACTCAAAAATAATAGCCCATAGCAATCAGAAGTAGAGACTAGAAAAATTAAAAGCTTTTTTTTTTCTTTTTTCTTTTTTAGTTGTTTTTAGTGAAAAATGGCAGCTTCTGGGTAATTACACAGACTTTTCCTTCAAATATTTTTATTTTAGATTAGGACTCAAGATGGCTTTGGTAGTACTGTGCCTGGGGTAGTAAAGAGATATGTGGGGGGCGTCCGTCTCCCATATGGAGGGACCTGGGTTCGATCCCAGGGACCTCCCGATAAAAATTAAAAAAAAAAAAAAAAAAAAAAAAAAATTTATACACACACACACACACACACATATATAGAAGGCACATGGGCTGCCAGGCTCTGTATGCCGGTGAGCCATCAGGCCCCGGATGATGACGTAGCAGGGAAGAGTCAAGACGAGATGCTCGGAAAGCTCAGAAAACCAAGAACTGAGGTGGCGGAGTTGGCAGAACACCTCTCTCCTACAATGGAGGTATTCAGGATCGAATCCGGGTGAAGACTGGAGGAGAAGGATAATAAGAGGTGGCAGGAAACACACACAGAGAATTGCGCAGCGAATGGACACAAAACAGCAAATGGGGAAGGGGGTGTTTAAAATGGATAAAGTAAATAAATAAATCTTTAAAAAAAAAAAAAAAAAGATATGTGAGCACCAAGGTCTTTTGCCAATAAAATATGGGAGGATAAGTTTATTTTTATTTTTCAATACTCTTCAATCTTCCCTATAAGCATCTCTTGTCTTTTCCACATTATCTGTGATCGTTAAATTAGCAGATAAGATTTTAAGGTGTGGTTCTCTACCAAGTATTTGCTTATTGGGAGCTGGGGGAAATCCCTGAAAATTAATAAGGTTTCCCTTAGCAGATAGCAGGAAAATGGAGAAGGAGAGAAAGAACACCTAGCAACACCTGCTAACTCTGGCTACCATTCTCCAACTCTTACCTCACTGCTCCCAAACCAGAAATTTCTTCTCCTTTATCTGGATGGCAATGCTCCCAACTGTTCTTCAGGCTCAGTAATTCCCTTTTAGGAATGAATGAATAAACAAACATTTGGCAAGCTTCTTGAGAAAGGCTGCTGATCTCTGATCTAAGAAATCCTCAGCAACAGGAGAACTGAGTTAAAATGTCAGTTTGTATTTAACTCACTATTTGAAGAGAATGAATCACTCACCAGATTGAATTACTTAACTCCATAGTCTGGAGTGGTACTAAAGCAAGCATAGGCCAGCTTCATACACAGGTACACTGTGAACTTGAATACAGTAATCGTTGAATCCCTCTTCACATCAAAATAGAAACATATTAAGTACCTAATTGTGCACATGATTTGGAAACATTCAGAATATGTAGGCTAAATATTAAAATAAATTAGTACTTGGTAGGTTTCATGGAACAAGTGAGATGCCTATTATTATGAAAAGGGAGGAGGCTTGCTTGACAGGTTACTGAGTGCTAGGTAAATTTGGTAGGAATGTTAAGAGTAACTCTCAGCAAGTACTTGGTACCTGGTTAAAAAGTGGTCTCTCTACTTGCTTAAACAGAAATTGGGTTCTATTAAGCTATTTTTAGTGATAAAGAGTTTTTGAAAAGTTTCAAACCTCTGGAATCTGAGTCACAAAGCCCTAATACTGTATTCTTTTCTGTCATCAGAGTCAGGAATAAAGAAATCTATCTTCTAGTACTTAATGAAAATTAGATTTGGGTGTGTGGTTAGACCTATGAGTATTACAGACAAAGACTAGACAGAGTATTATTTAAAAATTATTTTAGAAAATAATTTTAAGTTTTAGTAGTTCTAAATTATTCTTTTTAGCTTGATATAAAGAATAAAAGGGCAGAAAGAAAATTGACATTTATCAAGTGCCAGTATTGCATGTCAGGCACTCAGCTAGGGAGTGTCATATGCCATAGCATTAAAGCTCACAGAACGTCTGCAAAATAGATAATGTTACATTTTGATCGAGGAGGAGACTGAAACTTGACTGAGATGGCAGAGTTTGGAATGCACATGACAGTCTGTTAGCTTATGCTCTTTCCATGAAATCACTTAGTCAAAATTAGGCACAAACCAAAAAATTTCAAATCAAGTAAGACAAAAGGAAATGAGGCAGCCTCTCCTCTTTAGTTGCTTTTGCTTTAAATGTAATCTATACCTGCAGAAAAAAAGTGAATAAAATATGTTGTAGAATGATGCGTATTTTCTACAAGCCTGTTGAAGAAGAGGGCAGGCATAGAAAGAGATAAGATTGGAGAATATATATTAAGCAGTATGTAAATTCCAGATCATAATTTTTCTGAGTTCTGTTGATTTTTGAAAACTACTTTCAAAATTGGTATCTATGTTCTATAATCTGTAAAATGTAATTCTACTTGTCTGTAGTTTGTAGGGGAATTGTAAAGCTTTCAAAGAATGTTACATAATTCTTAGGTAAGCTGTTATAAAACACAAAGGTTGCTTTTTCTCTCATCTGTTTTCCTAAAGTACTTTGTTCTACCTCAATTACAGCATCCATCATACTGTATCCTAATTACCTCTGCTATCTCTACTAGGAGGTGGGTTGTTCCAAGATGGGGACCATGTCTCTGTCATCTTGGTATCCATTGTAACCTATAGAGTGCCTGAAATATATTAAGTGCTCAATAAATGTTTATTGAATAAATAAACCAACAAACCACAACAAAAGTATTTCTGATCTCAGTTTCTCTCTTTTCAAAATGTAAAAATAGTAAGTTTTTCCCTAGATTACTTAGGAGTGTCATGGCATTCGCTTATATACTGATTACTGAAGATATGTGCCACAGAAATAAGTGTTATAATGATTAGTAATTGTTTTACATAACATTGCATTTTTATTGTGGTTAAAATCTAAAAAGAATTAAGTCTAACCAATAAACTCCAGGAAGGAAATGTAGTTTATGTAAATGTAATCATTTCCATCCTTGGGTTCTGAGGGTTGAAGGAAAAGCAGGATCCTACACAAGAGATGAGAACAATCTCTCACTAGGTGGCTCTCTTTCCCGTGAGTGGGCGGCACGTTGGGATGTTGGGGGGCATTGTGTTGCTGCAACCGACAAGCGTCACACCGCATCATACTAGGCTCTAGGAGCACGAGGGGCATAGTTCAGTTTCTGTTTCGTTAATGGAAATCCATCCTGGGACTTATTTCAAAGTAGGCTGTACTTCCATTTCTTTTTAATTTATACATGATGCTCCAAATAAGCATTGTCTTGAAAGTGCCTTTTCAACTAGCAAGAATCCGGCACCCAAACCAAACCAAACCAAACCAAAACTGACCATTAAAATCCTGATTTTTAGCTACCCAGTGAGGGCTGCATTCCTAGGGGATTTTGTACTGTTATATATCCTAAAGTCTTTCGGGATAGTTAGATTCACTCTAAGATTTGGAAAGATAATTTGTAAAATGTCAAATAATTCCTTCAAACCATTAGGATAATGACTTCTCCAGCTACGTCTTGTAGTCATTATTTTTGACCCCATTCTTTATTTCTGCTTTTTAGCTACAACGCTGACAGAAAATGTACAAAATAGAAATTTAAAAATTTGCTTTGCTTTGTGAATGAAAATCCTTTTCCTAGACGTTCATTGGAACTTCGCGCATGTATCAGAATCTCGATATTTTTTTTACCCTACGTTTCCTCTCTACCCCCCCCCCCCCAAAATACTAAATCACTACAGATTCCTGGGAGAAGGAGGAAGGGTGCAGAGGAGGGAGGAGTTCCAACGCCTGCCTTTGATAATCAAAAGGACCCCCCACTCGGGGGGTTCCTCTAAGAGGAATGGCAAGAGTCTGAGTCTTGCCTAGTCCCCGGCTCTAAATGCTTGAAAAGCACTTGCTGGCGCTGACCTTCTAGGATGTGTTCCTACCCTCACTTTGGCCTCCATGCAGCAAGAGATGGTTGGGAAGGCCACGCAGGGAACTCTCCGAGGAGGCTCAGTAGTCGAGGGTGTATGGGGTGGAGGGAGGGGGATAGAGTGGAGATCTCGGGAAGGGGTCGACCGGTCCGAGTAAACCGTATGTTTCAGTAAGAGAGGGATCGCGTCTGTCGTGTGCCGTTCTCCTCCCTCAGGGACCCCGTATTGGCGGGATCCCGCCTCCCAGAGCCGGAGGCAGTTGTGGGGAAATCCCCTGCCCTTCCGCGCCGCTCCGCGTCGCCGCCTCGCCCTCCCCGCTACAGCCCGCCGCCCACCAGTCTCCAGGCCCTGCATCTTTTTCGCGTGGTCAGGTCCTTTCCACTCCCGGAGCTGAGAGGAAACTATGGAGGTGGTTGTCGTCCACGGGCGAGTGGGAAAGCCCACGGTGAATGTCTCGGGGTCTGTCCCTATAGCTGCGGGAAGGGGGAAGGGAGGAGGACATGGATATCACCCCCTGGGGAGAACTACCCCCATTTCCAACCTGGGGGAGGGGCCTTCAGATGGAGGAGAAATGAAGGGGGAAACCTGGGCGTTTTCCCGGGAACCCACTCGCCAAGAGGAGGGTCACCCCGTCCGCACAAACTGGTTACTATGACAATACAACCACAGCCTCTAGTTGCCATGGCAGTTGCTTATCCAATCCGTTGATTACCTTTCTCTTTCTCCCTGGGCTCCGCCCCATCCCTTTCAACAGTCTCTCAGCGTGCAGGGGGAGGGGCCCCGAAGAAGAGAAGGGAGTCCTTTGCGTCACTCCGCGCGAGGGAAGACTGGAGTCGAGGGACCGGCGAGCGGAACTGTAGGAGGAAGGGGCGGCGTTTCCGGCGGGGAAGAGTCGGGGAGTGGAAAAAGGAAGAGAGAAATTGGGTGGAGTGGAAAGATAGGGGAAGACTTTGTGTGTAACTCTCGGTTGATTTGGGCTCGATGTTCCCGGTGAGGCTGGGGTTGCCCCCTCGCGCGGGAGGAGAGGGGTGGATTAGTAGGAAGCAACCTAGCACCACCAGCAGGCCACTCAGCAGCAGCCGTACAGGTGCCACACAGCTCGCTGACCCAAAGAGGGAGCGCTACAGAGAAGCGGAAATCACACGGTGGGATCGGCGCCGCTGAAATATCGCGAGAAGGACCTCCACTTCCTTCCTCTGCTTCTCCCTTCTCTTCCCCCGCCCCGTTCCCATCTCCCTCCCTCCTCCCCCTCCCGGGTCGGAGTGTCCCTGCGCCCCACGGTCCGGAGAACAGCTAGAGCAGCTTTCCCCGCTCCCTCCCCTTCGCATCACTCACCACCCCCCGCCCCCGCCGAGCGAGGAGGAGCCGGAGGAGAGGAAGATGGCGGCGGCCGCCAGCGCCCGCGGTGCCGCGGGTCCGCTCAGAGGAGCCTGAGAGACTCACGTACGTTTCGCGGGAAGACGCGGCAGCGGAGGATGAACCTGCAGAGCGCGCAGTATCTCCGGTGAGTGCAGAGGCCGGTCCCGTAGGTATGGGGAAAGCGCCAAGGGTCGGAGCATGAGCAACAGACGCAGAGGTGGTATGTCTGGGGTGGCAGGGGTGTTGCTGCGTCCTCGGCTTGCACCGTAGGGAGGCGGGGGCTTTGAAGGGATCCGCAGGAGGGAGGGAGCGGAGCGGGCTTACACTTGCCGGTGTGGGTACCTGGCACCCGCGGGCCGGGCTGAGCCTTAGCGAAGCCGGCTTGTCGCGATGCCGGGAAGGAGGTTGGGGAAGCGTGAGAATGTGTATGCACGCGCGCTCGCGGTCGTGGGCTCGCTAGCTAGGAGTGGGGGCAGGCGCCTGGGAGGTGGCGGCGCTCCAGAGTAGAGGGGGGTGTGGAGAAGGGGTCTGATCCCCGTGGCGGGGAAAATGTGGTATGGCGTGGGGCTGGGTGGACTATGCTTGAGAAGAGGACGGTATGGAAGTCAGCACACCTGGGGTGGGGGTGAGGGGCGGAGAGGGAGGCCGCAGGAAACTGAAGCTAGTTCTTCGTTTTCGGCTTGGGAATACCGGGGATTAATGTCATCTCTAGTTAGTGGGCGGTGTGAGGGTGCGGGATCTTAAAGAGGGAGAACAAATGGAGGAGTGAGGAAAGAGGTTGAGTTCCCCAGAACTGGGTTTGAATTCGTGTAGCCGGAAGATACCCTGCTGAGTGTCGTGAGCATTCATTAAGAGTGGTGTAAGGAACTTGGGAGGTAGAGTGACGCGCGGATACAGAGTGTGTGATGTTTGTCTGGCAATTGCTATACATTTTAGGAAGGGAAAGATGCAGAAATATTGGAGTTTAATGCATAATGGTGAGAGCATATTGGATGAAAAGACACCAGCAATTGAGCAGCCAGAAAGGTTGTTTGAGAGCAGAATAAGGGCTTGGAGGTAAAGGAAAATGAGAGGTAAAAATTCTGATGGTGGAGAATAATAAGATTTCTAGAACCTACGATTAATTGGGGAGTTACTACTGCTTAGAAAAGGGGAAGGAAGACCTTCAAACGGGTCCTTTTTGTCGGTCTGGAGCAGAACTAAAAAGGCAGGCCTATGGGAAGATGTGAAAAAAAGTGGTTTCATTTCTTGCAGAGGAGGGAATTGGTTGGGGCAGAAGCCTGGAATGAGCAGAAATGTCATTTTAGCTTTTTAATGAAGTGAAAGTATCGAAGTGTGAGTGGATTCCTATATATAAGTTGCATTGAAAAATGACAGTGTCTTTTCTACTTTTGAAAGTAGTAATATTTTTATTAAGGAGAGTATGGTAAGAAGGGAATGATGAGATCTTTGAACTCTGGTTGAATGCTGGAGTTTAACAGGAACAGGATCCACACGTGTGCCCAGTGACCATAGGGCAGTTGGGATGATAGGTGTATGTTGAGACTCCGTTTTGTTTACTGTATCAGAAAAACTTAATAAATAAGACAACAAAAATCTGTGGGCCTTACAGGGGTATGAAAACCATCAGGGTAGTCCTTAATCTTAAGGAGTTTGCGTTTAATATCTATTAGGCAAGTAAGTCAATAACAGTACAGAGTAGAATATGGTAAATACTATAAAAGATACCAAGTGTTAAGAGTCCAAAGGCAGGAGATTGCCTGGTCATTTGGGAGAGAATCAGGAAAGACTTCTTTGCTCATTTGCTCATTCATACACTCATGATTCATCAGATGTTTTGTTGATCACCTCCATTATGGGAGGCATTGTACCAACTGCTGACAATAGAAAAGTAAGAACCCCACCCTGCTTTTACAGAGCTTATAGTTCTCCTTGAAGCCTATAAGCTTCAAGGAGAAAATGACACTTAAAATAGACTTTGAGGAATAAACAATATTCTAATGTGTAGATTGAGAAGAGGAGATTCCAGATGGAAGGAAAAGTTTGGGCAAAGATAGATAGATAGATAGATAGAGGGAAATGTGTTCAGGGTAGGAGTCCAGTTGTACAAGAATGTGGGGTTATACACCTGGAAAGGCTTAAAGTTTTATAGATTATCAAGTTTTGCCATTTTTACAGATGATGAAAGTAGAACACTCAAAAGTTAAAAATGTTGAAGATTATATATAGTTGGTATGTGGAAACTCTAACTCATGGGTCTTCTAATTCCATATCAATTATTCTGTGCTGTGTGTTTGGGTTCATTAATTCTTTCAACAGTTATTTACTGAGAGCTTACTATATTCTAGGTGCAGAAGATAGGGTGGTAATAAAAGGGTGAGCATGGGAGAGTAAATTTGTAGGAGGCAGTTAATAAACATGAACAGATAAATATATATCAGATGGTGACAAGTACTTGGAAGAAAAGATAAGACAGAAACGTGCTGTTTTGTATAGACAGGGTGGTCAGGGAAAGCCTATTTGGGAAGGTGACCATAATTGAGAGGGTATTGAATACCATAATCAGTAGTTTATAGTTAAAATGGGTGGACAATAGAGAATCCTAGATAATTTGTTTAGAAGGGAATTCACACATTCCTATCTATGTATTATGAAGATGAATCTTATTTGTGTAGTGCAACAGTGGGCAGGGACGGCCAGAAATAAAGTAGTGGCGGTGGGACTAGAAAGGTATGATGAAAAACAGATTGAGAGAGTGGTGGTACTTTTAATGTGAAGGTCAATTAGCTTTGAGACTCTTCTGTGTTAATGTATCATATTTAATAAATTGACATGGTGGGGAAGACTTGTCCTTATGTTGTAGAATCAATGGTAGACAGCTGAGATGAGTTTAATTATTTGAAGAATGGAGAAAAGAATAAGAATAAATATGATGTTTAAATAACCTCTAAAAACTAAAGTAAAATAATATAAAAACAAAAAAAAGGCGGGGGTGGGGGGAATGGGTATAGCTCAGTGGTTGAGTGTCTGCTTTGCATGTATGAAGTCCTGGATTCGATCCCCGTTATCGCCTAAGAAACAAACAAACAAAACCCAAAATAAATTTTAAAAATCTATTTTCCAGCTAAAATTGAATGGGGCAAAAGAGGACTTGGAGTCTTTTAAAGATTCTTGGAAGCCAATCTTTCTTTAATCTTGTGCATCTGTCCTAAGTAAAATGAAGCAAGTCTGAGGGCTGATAGGAGTCTGGGCCTGAGGTGGGACAGGGATAAAGAAAGGCAATTTTCCCTTCTTTAGATAATCATTCCATTTAATGTCTGCTGTGGGGAGACTAGAGAATGTCTTTGTTTTATGTTCATTTTCTTTTCTTTGATAAATGCAAAACTGCTGGATTTTATAGACAACTCAGGGAAGATGCTGGGTATTGCTGAATAGGGTGGGCACCAGGTTGGGGGTATAGTCATTCTTTGTAACCTTGACTATAGGAAGAGTTTTGTTGCCTACCTTTTTCAGTAGTGTTGGATCATGACTGGACAGTTTTTAAACTGCATAACTACAGATCCTCCTTAAAGTAGATGAAAATTAGTTATGTCTTAGCTGAATTTTAATTTGCTAGAGTAAATGAACTTGGGTATCTTGGTGTTGAAATGGTGGGATGGTAGGAATCCAGGAAGCAAGGTGGCAATTTCAAAAGAGTGAGAAATGAGGATATCAGGTTAGAAGAGAAGGAATTAAGTATCAAGGGGACTGAATTAATTTAAACTTGGAGAAATAGAGATGAAGAAAGCCTATCCTCTGTATGGGAAAGAAGATGATGGTCTGGAGAAGAAAGGATGCTGAGATTTTTTTTTTAAGGAAATGTCATTTTTTTGTAATCGCAGGCTGACAAAATTGATATCCAAATGAATAAGTTGAGCAGTGTTATTTAATGAGGTAAAAACAATACTTTCTTACAGAAAAAGAAGAAATAGTCTTAGATGTGGGGCTTCTAGGGTGAATAACATTGCTAATTTGTTAAATTGAAGCAAAATTCAATTGATTTATGACAAAATGGAGGGGAAAGAAAAGACTGGCACCTCTGTTCAATAGAGGAGGAGGGTGTATTGAATAGAGTGGGAGAAGGGTGAGGATAGGCCATAGATGAGCTACTAGGTGAGGCATAATAACATGTTTTAGAAGAATGGTATTTGAAAGAATGGAAATATGGAAATTTCCATCATCATCATCAAAGCTGTTTTGGAAGATGAGCAAGTAGAACAATCATAGCCATAGGGAATACCAGTCAAAAACAGTCAAATCCTGTTCTAAAAGGTGGCAGAGGTGCCACTGAATGATATCTGCTGCCATTGCAGGATGTTCTGTTATACTCACTCCAACTTTTCCTCCTTTCCTTCCTGTTTCCTTTTTTGTCTTTAATTATTCCTATGTTGTAGACTATCCAGTGAGATTCACTGACCTTTAAGGGAAGGGCCCACAAATTGTATTTTTGTTTTGTTTTATTTTGTTTTGCATATCACTTTTATTAGTGAAGAAACTGCCTTCAATTGACACACTTCTTCCATCAGAAACTTTTGTTACAAGAGGTAGAAATAATATAGCAGCCACAGAGTTGTTTCCCAAAACAGCAAAAAAGTGGTTATCATTTAAATGCTAATTAAAATATCCAATATGTTGTAAGATAAAATTTGTCACTGTAAATTTTGGGACAGAAAGAGACAAAGGGAGGAAATAAAACTGGGTAAAGTAGTGAACAGAGCTTATCCAAGCCTGGGAAGAGGGACAAGGAAGTTAGTGGAAATACTTTGGAGGAATATGTATACTAAAAAGGGTGGACTCCAGGTTCTAGAACAGGGGTTCTTAGCAAGGGGTCCATGAGCTTGAACTTAAATTAAAAAAAACATTTTTATGGGGATATATTGGTGTATGATATATTTATTAAGTAATACACAGTATAATGTGCACTTAGTAAGGGGTCTGTGGTTTTCACCTGACTGACAAAGGGGTCCGTGGAACAAAAAAGGTTAAGAACTCCTGTTCTAGAAGAATCTGGTAGTGCTGGGCCATATATTCACCTTCTCTGAGTGCTTCAAGAAGTTGTCCTATAGTACATGCTAACATTAATACATTTGATCAAGAAGCCTTCTTCCCTCTCCCAGCCCTCCACCCTCTTTCTACCACATACGAGATATAAAGTAGCTTTGGTCGCAGAAAATCAGCCAAAATTTCACAATGTAAAATTATTTGGAATAAATGGACTGTCTTGTGAGGCATGTAAGTCTGTTGTTTTAATGGTGGCTAAATTATTTTGGCAGTTAATTTCTGTTTCCCTTTTGGTTTCAGCTGTATTCAAAATTTATACTTCCTTTCCTAGCCTACATTTCATTTCTTTGGTTTCTAACAGCTGCTCTGTTTTGGCTTCATTGTTGATGAAGCAGTTGCTGATTTTTTTTTTTTTTTTTTTTAATGGATATGTTATATGGTAAGATCTGGATCACTAATGTAGCCAAGTTTTGGGTAGCTTTGGGGTGGAGGGTGGTTCAGACTTTAAAAGAGCTAGTTTACTTTGTACAGGAAAAAAAACTTGTTCGTCATCTTAACTACATCTTTAACCATGGCTAGCCTTCCAGATTTTTTTAATTGACATAAATGAATGCCTCAGGTGGGTTAGTTTAACTGATTAATCTTGTTGAGAGGATATATTATTTCACTGACAGTAGATTGTTCATCTGTATGTAGGTATGTTTGTGGTGGTCACATATTGCTGTTTAAGTTTTGCAATCAAGCTGTGTTTTAATTTAGTTGCTATATTGTTGTGGATTTCCAATGGCCTGGAAAATTGTAACTAGGAGGGCTAATCAGCAGTTAGAGGAAAATACAGGGATGGAGTTCTGGCAAACATGTCACACAGTAAGTGGAGAACTTGTAACCAATTCCTTTTTTGTTAGCATGTAAGTAGAGCTTCTAAAATGGTAGCTTTTACTTTCTTGTAGACCCAGTTTTTAGTCATTGAAAAGAGGCGGTGACTCTCAGTTATTGAAGAAAACGTTTAAGAATCTTAGACTAAGTAGCAACTTTGGACTCTTTTTTTTCATGTCTGCTTCATTTAGAACAGGGTCTTTCAACTGGTACTAATTGACATTCTGGGCTGGATGATTCTTTGTTGTGTGAGCTATTCTGTGCATTATAGGATGTTTATCAACATCCCTAGCCTCTACCCACTAAATGCCAGTATCATCCCCCCCTAATTGTGACAACTAAAAATGTCTTCATCCACTACCCAGTATTCCCTGGGTGGCAAATTCATCCCCAGTTGTGAACTACTGATTTACGAAATGCTTATAGAAAAGATGTATTGTATATGCACAGGATAGGTTCATATTCTTGTTTTCTCCTCCAAGCCACAGGGTACTTTTGCCTACCTTATCAGTTGTCTCTGAGGTAGTGATAGACTAGTTACTATGTTTAGATTTTACCTATAAACACGTGTACATGTTTTTAAATATGTATTTTTAAAAATTGTATTTTACTGGCAATTACTGAATGTTTATATGTGCATAGCATAATTACAGGGGCTTTGCCAACAGGAAATTCAGATACTGGGGAAAGGCATTTAACTAACTATAATAGCAAGTGAACTGATCAGTACTATGATAGAGAACAAAGGTACTATGTGAGTCTAGGAAAGAAGAGATTTATTCTAACAGAGGTGAAGGTGGGAGAAGGAGGGCTTCTTGGAGAAGAGATTTAATCTGGGTCATGAAAGATGATGGGATTTTTTGCTGATGTAGGTTCCTACAGAATCCCATCCTCTCTACCTTTGTTCTTGTTTGTGAACCATTGCTCCAGGAATTTATTTCAGTTGTGCTGTCTCTCTTCTTTTAGTCTTTTTAATTATTCCCCTTTACTGATCTCTTCTGTGAACCAATCTCAGGTGTCCTCAGAAATTGTTTCCTGTTCCTGTTTGCCCTTTAAGTTCTGTCCTTCCTTACTTTTCTTTTATGACTAACCATTTCAAGTTTGTCCTATACTGTTTTTCCTTTTATTTACCATTTACTTTTCCTTAATCATTGTAATCCAGCTGATTTTCCTTAGCACTTTATTGGAATTGATATTTCCACTGGTGCCAAAGACCTCCGTGGCCAAATTCATCCACTGATTGTTTTCCTTTCTCTCTCTCATATCTGTGTCTCCACCCACTCATTCATCTACCCAGCCCACTAGTAAACATTCAGTTTGGGCCAAGGTATATACCAGGTCCCTGGGGATTAAGAGAGATTATACCCTCAAGTAGTTTTACCAGACTGACAAGTAAGTACATAATTACCATATAGTTTATACTTGCTTTGATATGTACACAGGGGCCTTATGGGAAGTTATTGAGCTCTCTTGCTTTCAGCACTGAGATTCCAGCATTGTGATTATTCTGCTTTTTATTTAGTTTTCCTGTCCCAAATCAGGACAGGAAATATTCCTCTCAATATTCTTTTCCTCAGATAGTGACTTCACTTGCAGGACTTTTAATGTCATCATATCATCACTTTTTAAAATCTATCAAGCATCTACTTTGTATAAATCATTGTGCTATGTCCTGGTGAGACAAATTGGTATATCAGCCATTCAGATAATTGATTCACTATTTTGTGAAATAGGCATAAGCATAAAATAATGCACAACAAAGTATAGTATAGTCAGTGTAGTGGTTGAGAGCATCGTCTATGGAGCAAGACTGCCTGGATTCAGATCAGAACTCCACAACTATGTGCTACCTTGGACAAGTTACTTAGACACACACACACACACACACACACACACACACACCCACACCCCAGTTTGGGACTATTATGAGTAAAGCTGCTATAAACACATGTGTACAGATTTTAAGTTACCTAAACTTGTGCCTTACTTTCCCCTCTGTAAAAAGGGGCATAATAATACTATTGACCACATAGAGTTATAAAGATCAAGTGAATTAATATGTATAAAGTACTTGGAAGAGTTCTGGCACATTGTAAGCAAACATTATAAAAATTATAAAAGTTTTATTTTGGGGAACGTGGGAATCCCTGTAATTTTGTGTAACATTTATGTAATCTAAGCATATTTTTAAAGTTTTATTTATGTGCAACACCTGAAAAATTTATATCTCTGCCACTGAGTAATCTGATCATTTTGCACCTCTGCCTTCTGGATATTTCTAATTTTGAAGTCTTCCTGTCATATCAGACTCAACACTCTTAAAAAGTAAACTCTCTATCCTTTCCCTTCTATTCTCCCCATCCTGTTTCATATGTTTGTTATTTTCCTTATTGGTGCTGCCACCTCACAGTCTACCCCACCACCCCTAATCCAGGTTCAAAACTCCACCCTCTTCCACATGGTACCATCTTAGAAATGTTGCTATCCTTTTGTCTCTTCCTCATTGCCAGCATGGTCCGCTTTATATCCGTTGTGTTGGGCTGGGTAGATGAATAGGTGGGTGGAGAACAGCAGTCTCCCAGCTGTTACCTTGCTTGCAGTTCTTGCAAATAGCAAAAGGAAAGTATTGACTTTAGGCCAGATGGATCTGGATTTTAAATACTGCCTATTACTTTCTCTGTTTTTGGACTACCTCAACTTCTCAAAACCTTGATTTCTTTATCTTTAAAAATGGAACACTGATCTCATAAAATTGCTGTCAGTGTTTAGCAAAACAAGTTTACATGTGTTTAACAGATTCTGGTTCTCCTTCAAGCTCTCCACCATTCCCTATCACCCCATCAATTAATATTTTGATTTGCTTCTGTATTAATATTCCAGGGTCTTACTTCCTTAAATGCCTTAGTTTGGCATTCTTTGTCTTCCATTAAATGTCCCTCATCTACTTCTGCTAGATGATATCACATTATCCTTCCATAGGAACCAACTGCTTTAGCCAGAGTTATCTGCTTATTGTTTTCTAAATGTGGCATATCCATTCCTGCTTTAGTCTCTCTACCCATGCCATTTCCCTTATGGGAAGTAACATCTTCCACTACCTTAGTTTAAGCCTTACCTTCTCTGTGAAGACTTACTTGAATAATTCTGGTGAGTTCTGCATTCTTTGAACCCTGTAGCATTTTCTGTCTTTTAGTCATTTGTCACTATGATTTTTTTTTTAGATTTATTTTATTCCCCCCCCACCCGTTGTTTTACACCCACTCACTGTGTCTCTGTTGTGTGCTCGTCTTCCTTTTTTTTAAAAAAAAAAAAAAAAAAAAAAAAACGAGGCACCGGGACCTCTCATGTGGGAAGGAGGCAACTAATTGCTTGAGCCACCTCTGCTCCCTGGTTTGTTGTGTCTCTCATTGTTTTCTTCCTTGTGTCTCTTGTTGCATCACCTTGCTGCGTCAGCTCACTTGCACCAGCCTGTTATGTCAGCTTGCTGCTGTCTGGCTCATCTTCTTTAGGAGGCACTGGGAATCGAACCTGGATCTCCCATGTGGTAGGCAGGAGTTCAGTCATTTGAGCCACATCTTCTTCCCCCACTATGATTTCTTAATTCCTTAATGGTCTCTTGTATATAAGTGATTTGTCTTTGCAGCTAGACTGAATATGATAGAAACCATGTCTCAGCACTGGAGCTCAATCTTAAAGGGTGATTAGGATTAGCCAGGTGAAGAAAGGAAAGAGTGGAGCAGGTAGAGGAACAAAATGAGTAAAAGCGGGAAGCGGCTGTGGCTCAATCAGTAGGGCTCCCATTTACCATATGGGAGGCCCTGGGTTCGGTTCCTGGGGCTTCCTGGTGGGGGCAGGCCCGCCCGCACGGCGTGGTTGGCTGACCCAGCGAGCACAAGCAGCAAGGGGGGGATAAATGAATAAATAAAGTAAAATCTTAAAAAAAAAAAAAAAAAAAAGAGTGAAAGCCCAGAGGCATTGTGTGAAGAAGTCCAAGTTTGGTATTAGGAATAGGTGAGAGTTTGATTGATGTAAACATAATGATCAGATAGGTTACGTCATATAAATTAAAGAGATTCTGATTATTCCCTATCTAATTCTGAGTTTTCTTGCATCACGGGAACAATTTGGATGGCTGGTGTTTATTATACACATTCCTACTGGAATAGAGAGACACAGGAGAAAGATATTTATGTAATGCCTACAGTACTTCCTTTGAGATACATAAGGATTTAGATTTTCTCCCTCTACCTATGAAGGTAGACTCACCTTCGGTAAAAATTGGTTATTTGGAACATTATTAAATTATTATGTGGAGGATGATGCGAATTTAGTGAATAAATATAATTCTGAAGACAATTTTGGTTTGATAGGACTTACTTTATAGAATCCTCATCTGTTGAGATAAGGAGACTCAGAATGAGGTGGAGGTAGATACTTAGCATTAGGGGGAAAAATTAGAAATCTTTATTTACTGTGGTTAAGTGAAGTCTCTTTGGATTTAACTTTTTCTTTTATATATTTTTTAAAATTGGTCACAAAGAAAACTTTTTGATCATTAGCATTTTGTTCTTATAGTTGTTGATGGCATTTTTCCTTCTGCAGTGTCTGTCTTAAGTGAGAAGCATGATCCTAAAAGTTATATTTAAAGAACTGCTGTATTGATTAGTTAACATCCTTGGTCTTTTTCCTAAAATTCCATGGGGCCACTGATCACAGAAGTTTAGGGTCCTTTTTCCTTCCCTCCTCTTTCTGAAGGCCATAGTATTTCAGTGCTATGTTAGTTGGGATATAGTGTACTGGAACGTCTTTTACTAATACGGTTTCCTAAAAGATAATGAATTATCATTTAGTTTCTTATTAGATGATAACGTAACCACATTTTCTTTGCAATACTGTGCTGTGATATCAGTAATAAAATAATCCAAATAAAAAGCAATTGGAAGATGGTATAAAAAGAATGAGTTAAATGCATGCTTATTTGAATTTTTTTAAAATTGCAGGTGTGGAAAGATAAAGAACCTAATGTTAAGAGAGCTACCGTAAGATAAATTTGAGTATAAAGACTTTCTTGAGGCATTTGCAAAATTTTACATGCCCACATGCACATGCATGTAGTTTGTGTATTTGTTTTGTTTTGTTTTATTTTATTTTATTATTTTATTTTATTTTTTTATTTTATTTTATTATTTTATTTTATTTTATTTTATTTTATTTATTTTTATGATTCAGGCAGGAGTTTATCAGGTCGCCAGCATGGCGGAGGTCTGAAGAGAGACTTCAGCCCCTAATGTATTTTTTTTTTTTTTTTTAAGATTTATTTTTATTTATTTATTTATCCCCCCTTGCTGCTTGTGCTCATTGTGTCCATTTGCTGTGCGTTTTTCTGTGTCTGCTTGTCTCCCTTTGTTGGGTCATCTTGCTGTACCAGCTCAGGGCCATCAGCTCACCGCGCTGTGCAGGCTGGCTTGCCTTCACCAGGAGGCCCCGGGAATCCAACTTGGGGCCTCCCATATGGTAAACGGGAGCCCAACCAATTGAGCCACAGCTGCTTCCCACTAATGTATTTTAAAATAAAAATTTTATACTTTAAAACATCTAATTCTGAGGAATTCATATTTCTCAAATTCTGCTTTGTTTAAATAACCAAATATTATTTGTTTGCCTGAAATAATTATTAGCATTTTCCCTCTAGGGCTACTTCTGGTTTGATCATATTGCAACTGAAAACATAGCATGTGCTGTGTTGTGGTGTTTGAAATCATGGTAAAATACATATAACATAAAAATTGCCATTTTAACCATATTTAAGTGTACAATCATTGGCATTAATTCTATTCACAATATTGTACAACTGTCACCACTCTCTCTCTCCAAAACTTTTTCATCACCCCAAATAAAAACTCTATACCCATTAAGCAGCAATCCCGCTTCCGCCTGACCTCTAACTTCTCTACTTTCTGTCTGTATGAATTTGCTATTCATATAAGTAAAATCATGCATTTGTCCCTTTGTGTATTTCACTTACTTATTTCACTTACTTTCAATTTCAAGATTTATCTATATTGTAACAAGTATCAGAACGTAATTCCTTTTTATGGCTGAATAATACTCCATTATATGTATATACCACATTTCCTTTGTCCATTCATCTACTAATGGGTTGTTTCCACGTTTTAGCTATTGTTGAATAATGCTTTAGGAACATTGGTGTACAAATAACTATTTAAGTCCCTTATTCCAATTTTTTAAAATATATACCTAGGAGTGGAATTGTTGGGTCCTATGGTACTTATATGTTTAATTTTTTGAAGAGCTGCCAAACTTTTACATAGCAGCTGTACCATTTTACATTTGCATCAGCAATGCACAGGTGTTCCGATTTCTCCACTTATTTTCTGCCAACACTTATTTTCCTTTTTGTTTGTTTGTTTGTTTGTTTGTTTTTAATGTTTTTGTTTTTTGACTAATAGCCATCCTAGTGGATATGAAGTGGAATCCCATTGTGGTTTTGATTTGCATTTCCCTCATGACTAATGATGTTGAGCATCTTTTCATGTGCTTTTTGGCCATTTGTATATCTTTTTTAGAGAAATATTTGTTTATTTAAGTCCTTTGACCATTTCTTCTTTTGTCTTTCAGTTGTTGAATTGTAGAAGTTCCTTATATTCTAGATATTAAATGCTTATCCAGATATATGAATTGTATATACTCTTTCCCATTCTGTAGGTTTTCTCACTCTCTTGATTGTTGCACAAAAGTTTTTAATTTCGAAGTCCAATTTATTTAGTTTTTCTTTTGTTTCTCATGCTTTTGGTGTCATATCTAAAACCACCCAAAATTATGATGATTCAACCCTTTGTTTTCTTATAAGAGTGTTATGGTTTTTGCTTTTCTATTTGGGTCATTGATCCATTTTGAGTTAATTTTTGTAGATGGTATGAGGTAGGTGTCCAACTTCATTCTTTTATTGCATGTGGAAATCCAGTTGTCCCAGCAACCATCAATTGAAGAGGCTATTCTTTCCCCATTGATTGGAATTGGCACCCTTGTCAAAATTCAATTGGCCACAGATGTATGGGTTTATTTCTGGACTCATCTATACCATTGGTCTTTACGTCTGTTCTTATGCCAGTACCCCCACCCCACCCTTTTTAACCACTGTAGCTTTTTAGTAAGTTTTGAAATCAGGAAATGTTGAGTCTTTTTTCCTCAAGATTGTTTTGTCTATTTGGGGCCCCTTGCCACTTCCATTTGAATTTGAGGATCAGCTTTTCCATTTCTGTAAAACAAGCTGTTCAGAAATGTTTGATAGGGATTGCACTATATCTGTAAATTGCTTTGGGTTGTATTGAAATCTTAGTAAGTCTTCCAGTGCATGAACACAGGCTGTCTTTAGTTTCTTTTAGCAATGTTTCATAGTTTTCAGGGTGCAAGACTTTCACCTCCTTTGTTAAATTTATTCTGAGGTATTTTATTCTTTTAGATACTATTGTAAATGCAGTTGTTTTCCTAATTGTCTTTTTGGAGTGCTCTTTGATGTATACAACCACGACTGCTTTTTGTATGGTCATCTTGTATCCTGCAACTTTGCTAAATTGGTTTATTAGGTTTTAGTCACTTTTTTTGTGTGGATTTTTTGGAATTTTCTTTATATAAGATTATGTAATCTGCAGTTAGAGGTAGTTTTACTTCTTCCTCTCCAATATGGATGCCTTTTCTCTTTCTTACCTATTGCTCTGGCTGGAACTTCCAGTACAGTGTTGAGTAGTAAGAGGGGAAAGTGGGCATCCTTGTCTTGTTCCTGATCTTAGGGGGAGTGCTTTCATTCTCTCATCGTTAAGTTTGGTGTTAGCTGTTGGATTCTTCTATATGCCTTTTATCCTGTTGAGGAAGTTCCCTTCTATTCCTAGTTTTTACTATTTTTTAATCATGAAAAGGGTGTTGAATTTTGCCAAATGACTTTTCTCGTCAATCATGATGAACATTGTGGCCCCCCCCCTTTTTTTTCCCCATTACGGTGGTGGTTATTGATTTTCTTATGGTGAACCATCCCTGCATTCCCAGGATAAATCCTACTTGGCCAAGGTATATAATCCTTTTATTTATATTCCATCAGATTTGGTTTGCTAGTATTTTATTGGAAACCTTTCATCATAAGAGATATTGGTCTGTAATTTTCTTGTGATGTATTATCTGATTTTGGTATCAGGATAATGCTGGCCTCATTGAATGTGTTAGGAAGTGTTCCCTCCTCTTCTACATTTTTTTGGAAGAGCTTCAGAAGGATTGGTATTAATTCTTCTGTAAACATTTGATAGAATTCATCAGTGAAAACATCTGATCCTCTAATTTGGTGGGATGTTTTTTATCATTCAATCTCTTGTGATAGGTCTGCTGAAATTTTCTGTTTCTTCTTTAATCACTTTAGGTAATTTGTGTGTTTCTAGGATTTTGTTCATTTCATCTTCATTACCTAATTTGTTGGTATACAGTTGTTCTATTCCCTTAATCCTTTTTACTTTACTTTTTTACTAGAGAAGGTGTAGATTTAGAGAAAAATCATGCATAAAATAGAATTTTCATATACCACTTTATTAACACCTTGCATTAATGTGGTACATTTGTTACAATTCATGAACGAACATTTTTATAATTGTTCTATTAACTGTAGTTCGTTGTTTACAATTGGGTTCACTATTTGCATTGTACTGTCCTATGTTTTTTTCTTTTTAATTTTTGTTCTAGTAACATATATAAAACCTGAAATTTTCCCAATTAACCACATTCACATGTATAATTCAGTGCTGTTAATTATATTCACAATGTTGTGGTTATCACCACCTTCATTACCAAAACTATGGTCAACCCAAACAGAAACTGTACAATTTAAGCATTTATGTTTCATTCCTTACCCCCACCCCATCCCCTGGTAACCTGTACTCTAGATTCTGACTCTGAGTTTGCTTATTCTAATTATTTCGTATCAGTGAGGTCATACATTATTTGTCCTTTTGTGTCTGACTTTTTTTCACTCAACGTGATGTCTTCAGGGTTCATATTGTGGCATGTGTCAGAATTTCATTCTTTTTTTTTTTTTTTACTGCTGAGTAATACTCCATTGATTGCATATACTTCGTTTCTTTATTCATCAGTTAATGGACACTTGGGTTCCTTCCATCTTTTGGCAATTGTCAATAATGCCGTTATGTGCTTTGTTTTGTGAATAATTGGTTTGAGTCTGTTTTCAAATCTATAGGTAGAAGTGGGATTGCCTGGTCATATGGTAATTCTATACGTAACTTTCTGAGGGACTGCCAAACTGCTTCCACAGTGGCTGTACCATTTTACATTCCCAGCAACAATGAACAAGTGTTCCTATTTCTCCTCATCCTTTCCAACACTTGTAATTTAAAAAAAAAAATACTAATAGTTATTCTAGTGGGTGTGGAATAGTATCTCATTGTGGTTTTGATTTGCATTTCCTTAATAGTGATTTTGAGCATCTTTTCATCTGTTTGTTTTTTTTGTTTGTTTGTTTTGTTTTTGCCATTTGTATATGTTCTTTGGAAAAATGTATATTCAAGTCTTTTGCCCATTTTATAAATTTTTTTTTTTAATCATTGAGTTGTAGGATTTCTTTATATAATCTGGATTATATAAAGAAATTATTCTTTATATAATCTTATTGGATATGTGGTTTCCAAATATTTTCTCCCATTGAGTCTTTTTATGTTCATGATAAAATGCTTTGATGCATTTTAATTTTGATGAAGTCCCATTTATTTATTTTTTCTTTTATTGCTTGTCTTTAGGTGTAAAGTCTAAAGGACCATTGACTAGCACAAGATGCTTCCCTTTCTTCTAAGAGTTTTTTTAGTTCTGATTCTTTTTTTTTTTTAGATTTTATTTATTTATTCATTTATCCCCCCCTTGCTGCTTGTGCTCGCTGGGTCAGCTAACCACGCCGTGCGGGCAGGCTTGCCTTCACCAGGAGGCCCCGGGAACCGAACCTGGGGCCTCCCATATGGTAAACGGGAGCCCTACTGATTGAGCCACAGCCGCTTCCCTAGTTCTGATTCTTATATTTAGGTCTATGATCCATTTTGAGTTAATTTTTGTATATGTTGTGAGGTAGGGCCTTTTTATTTCTTTAGAGTCATTAGTAGTGTCCCCGCTTTCATTTCTGATTTTTGTTATTTTCATTTTCTCTCCTTTTTTTCTTTGTTAGTTTAGCTAAAAATTTGTCAATTTATTGATCTTTTCAAAGAACTGCCTTCTGATTTTGTTGATTCTAATGTTTTTTCTATTCTCTATTTCATTTATATCTGTTCCCATCTTTCGTATTTCCTTCATTCTGCTTACTTTGGGTTTAATTTGCTTTTTTTTTTTCTGGATCCTCAAGTTGTAAAGTTAGGTTATTGATTTGAGATCTTTATTTTCTAATGTAGGCGTTTACAGTTATGGTTTATAAATTTCACTCTGAGAAATGCTTTTACTGTCCATAAGTTCTGGTATGTTGTATTTTCATTTTCATTCATCTGTACGTATTTTCTCATTTTCCTTGTGATGTTTTCTTTGATCCATTGGTTGCTTAATTGTGTTTCAATTTTCACATATTTGTGAGTTTTTTAGTTCTTCTGTTATTGATTTGTAGCTTCATTCCATTGTGGTCAAAAAAGATACCTTGTGTTATTTCAGTCTCTTTATATTTATTGAGACATATTTTGTGGCATAACATATATATCTGTCCTGGAGAATGATCCATGTGCACTTGAGAAGAAAGTGTATCCTGCTCTTGGTGGGTGGAATGTTCTGTATGTGTCTCTTAAGTTTAGCTGGTTTATAGTGTTGTTCAAGTTCTTTGTTTCCTTACTGGTCTTTTGCCTAAATGTCCTCCATTATTGAAAGTGGTGTATTGTAGTTTTCAACTTTTATTGTAGAACTGTCTGTTCCTTCCTTCAATTTAATTAATGTTTGCTTCATATATTTTGGGGCTTTGTCGTTAGGTGAATTTAGGTTTCTTTTTTTTTTTTTTTTTTTTTTTTTTTTTTTACCGGGAGGTCCCGGGGATCGAACCCTGGTCTCTCCATATGGTAGACGGACGCCAAACCTCTTGAGCCACATCCGTTTCCTTAGGTTTCTAATTGTTATACCTTCTTGATGAATTGATCTTTTTGTTAATGTATAATGTTTTTCTTTGTCTCTTGTAACAGTTCTTGACTTAAAAATCTATTTTGCTTGATATTACTATAGTCATACTAGCTCTCTTTTGGTTACTATTTCCATGGAATTTTTTTAACAGAATATTTCGTGTTCAGCCTTTTTGATTTTGGATCTAATGATTCTCTTGTAGACAGTGTATAGTTGGAGGATTTTTTTTTTTTTAAATCCGTTCTGCCAATCTCTGCCTTTGTTAGAGAATTTAATCAATTTTTTATAATAAAATTACTTTATTACAGCTGATTTTTTATAACATTTCCTTTGCTATGATACAAAGGATATTTACAAATAAAATATTACATATGACCTTGTTTTCTCTCTTATGTTCTGACAACTTGGTAACAGCTTTAAATCTATACAATTAATACAGGTTATATATAGGCAGCTATAAGGTATGTTGAACCAGAAGAATATTGACAATATACTGTACAATAAATGCTGCAGACTGTATCTGTCAAAAGGAAGATGCATATCTGTGCAGTCACTTTTACCAGGTGGTGCTGACAGTGAGGGAGGGGCTTCTTCCCCATTGCAACCTTTATAAGCCTCCACTGTGGGCTTGTTTGATCTGAAAACTGAGAGGACTATAAATATTAAAAACAGTCATCAGTAAAATGGCAGAATATCACACTTTCAACATAATATTCCACTGAAAAATCAGTCCTGGTTTTAAAAGACCATAAAGTCTTTCATCCACTATGAAAACCCTACAGGCTCAGGGCTTTGGTAGATGAGAAGATGAAGGGTGCCAAAAAGGAGGCAAGAAACTAAGCCAAAATTTAGGTCTTGCAAAATCATTTTTCCCTTCACCAAAGGGAAGTAGGAATGTTCAGATTCATTGATGAACCTCAATGATAACATATAAATTAGCTGATAACCTTCATTTTATCTGGACCCCTGATTTGTGGGAATAATTGAAATAGACTGTGGATAATATATACCACTTTTAGAAAAGAATCTCTTCTTTAGTTAAAATATTTCCTTTAGCAACCAAAGCTGGTCCTGGACTATAATAGGTATGCATTCATCTCTCAATGGTCTACTCATAAATGATAAGGTTACAGCTTTTTTTTCTTTTCTTTTCTTTCTTTTTTTTTTTTTTAAGCAATTGACTGAATAATTTTATTTTTTGAGGTAAATAGCAAAAATAAAAAACCAATCCTGGAATTTGCACAAATAATGCAAATGGAGCAGTATGGCCTTTAAGGTAAGGGCTTAGTAGCAGGGAAGAGAGAAGTGAAGAAAATCCAGAGAAAATTTAATTACTGTAATTTAATGTAGTTACTGATAAGGAAGGACTTCTGTCATTATGCTATTTGTTTTCTGTATGTCTTATACTTTTTTTGTCCTCCATTTCCTCCATTACTGCCTTCTTTTGTGCTTAATTATTTTTTATAGTGGGCTGTTTTGATTCCCTTCTTATTCCTTTTGCATGTTCTTTTTAGATTTTTTTTCTTTACCATGGAGTTTACATTTAGCATCATAAATGTATAAAGGCTAGTTTGACTTGATACCACTTTACCTTCAATAGCATATAAAATCTCTGCTCCTATACTACTCATCCTGCCTATGTTCTTGTCATCACAAACTGTACTTTATATATTGTGTGCCCAATAACATAGATTTGTAATTTTTTTATATGTTTTAATTTTAAATCATGTAGAAAATAAAAAGTGGAGTTACAAAACAAATATACAGTAAATTTGGTTTTATATTTGCACATGTAGTTACCTTCACTGGAGATCTTTATTTCGTCATGTGGTTTCGGGTTCTTTTCAATCTGAAGGACTCTCTTTAGCATTTTTTATAGGACAGGTCTAGTGGTTATAAACTCCCTCAGTTTTTTAAATCTGGGATGTCTTAATTTCTCCTCCATTTTTAAAGGATAGTTTTGCTTGATACGGAATTCTTGGTTGACAGATTTTTTTTCTTTCAACCATTTATAAGTATGTCATCCTGCTGCTTACTGGCCTCCATGGTTTCTGATAAGAATTTGGCTCTTAATCTTATGAGGAGCCTTTGGATATGATAAATCACTTCTGCTGCTTTCAAGATTCTCTATCTTTGGCTTTTGGCAGTTTCATTATAATGTGTCTTGATGTGGCTGTCTTTGAGTTTATCCTGGGTTGAGTTTGTTGAACTTCTTGCATATGTAGATTAATGTATTTTTGTCAAATCTTGGAAATGATTTATTCCAATATTTTTTCTTCTCCTTTCTCTATTTCTCTACTACTAGAACTCCCATAATAAACATGTTGACCCATTTGATGGTGTCCAAGAAGATTACCAGGCTCTGTTCACTTTTCATCTTTTTTTTCTTTCTTTCCATGACTCTGCTGATAATTTAAAATGCCCTATTATCAATTTCACTGATTCTTCTGTCTGCTCAAACTGCTGTTGATATTCTCTAGGGAATTTTTCATTTCAGCCATTGTTCTTTTCAACTCCAGAATTTGTTTGGGTTTTGTTCATTTTTATAATTTCTATATTCATTGATATCTATAATTTATTTTTGACTTTTTAAAAAATTTATTGAAATATATCACTCATACATAAACATACATAAACAATAAGTGTATAGTAATAGTTCTGAACTTACAAAACAAACATTGATAACATCATACAGGGCTCTCATACCTCACCCTACCACCAATATCTTGCATTGTTAAACATTTTTAACTAATGATTAAAGAGCATCTTCAAAATATTACTACTAACCAAAGTATTTTCCCCCAACCCACCCTATGACTATTATTTTTATTCATTTATACATGAACATACAGAAACAATAAATGTATAGTAAAAGTTGTGAACTTACAAAGCAAACATAACATCATACAGAGTGTCCCATACATGAACCTTCCACCAACACCTTATATTGTCGTGTGACATTTGTTACAAATTATGATAAAGAAAATTGTCAAAATCTTACTACTAGTTATAGTCCTTATCTTATATTTGGTGTATTTTTCTCCCAACTCACCCTATTATTATTTTTTAAATATATTTTTATGACACAGGTTGTAAACTTATAAAACAATCATGCATATGTGCAGAATTTCCAAACACCCCTCTATCACTAAACCACACCATGGTGAAATAGTTGTTACAGATTATGAGATAATATCATCCAATTATTACCAGGTCCACAGCGTACATTTGGCACAAATTTTCCATAACCCCCCATTATCAACACAGTACATCTTTTTTTTATTTATTTTTTTATTGTGGGTACAAATAAAATTTTTCACAATACATACCAACATTTGCAAAATGATATATAAATATGTATGCATATATGCGCATTTGCTTACAAAAATGTTATTTATGTATATATATAAATATATTTTAAGAGGTGCTTAGATTACCCAAAATATTACACGGAACCCACTGGGATTCCCATGTTGCCCACCTCCCACACCTCCCACCACATCCCACACAAACATCTCCCACAAGTGTGGCCCACCACCCTCAATGGACTTACACAACCTGGGGCCTTGCCACCAACCATAGACCACAGTGCACACTGTAGACCACACTCTCTCCCACACAGTTCTGAGTGGTGTGTGCTGATTTAAAATGGCCTACACCCGTTGCCACAACGGTACTCAGGAGAACCTCCAAATCCCAAAGAAGCCCCTGTATTTCAACTGCTCGTCCCCTCCCTGCCCCAAAAGTGTCAAGTGGCCACTGGCTCCACCTCATTGTTATAATTTCTCCCATTGCTAGAATCAACCATATGTGAACAACAGAATACCATCAAGTCCACTCTAGTCCATAGTTCTTCCCCTAATCCTGAGGGGATTGGGATGGTGATGTCCACTCCACCTCCAAGTGAGAGAGGGCTTATATCCCATGGATATGGTGGGTGGGATGATCCTGCCTGCAGATGCAGGCCCTCTCCATTCCCTGGGATGGCCATTGCCCATCGTTGTCTCCTCACCAGGTGACTTGGATGAGTCCATTGAGCTGTACGGTAGGAGTTGCAGCACCATTGAGATTCCACGCACACCTGGCGACACAGTACATCTTTGACATAGATGCAAGAATAGTACATTATTACTGTTTTGTGTGTGTGTGGGGGGGGGAAACCAGCTCATGTTTAATTGTGGTATTTTAAAATTGTACAATTGTTTTGACACCCTGCCCACCCTATACTCCAAATTTAGTCTCTTAAAATGACAGGAAAAAGCCAAACAATCACAGGTTTAATGTGTTTAATAAGTTCCTATTCGCAGCACCCAATATTCCTTTGAAATACCAAACAGACGCGGCAGTGGCCAACAGTAAATTTCAGACCTTTCAGAGTTTAAATATTTAGGTTCTCTGACCATTCTGTATTGCAGTGGCACTTGTCCAGAATTGGTACCTCCCCACACTTGGGGAACTTTAAATGTACCAGTGAAAAAAAGCTTTTTCCCCTTCAAGGGGAAGAGAGAAAATCACTCCTCAAAACCCAGCAGATCTGGCCGGGAGGTCTTTCCTCCTGTCCCATTTCTTCAGGCTTGTTTTTTGCAGTGAAACAAGAGACCCAAACTTAACCTGAGTTACAAGAAACAAGACAGTGATGGCTATAAAGGGAGTGACCAGGAGCGACTCCTTTACCCCAACATCCAATGTGCTTCACAGGAAAACAAAAATAACAAATCCACAAATTACAACAGCTAGATTTACAAAATCCATTCATCCAAGGTGGTGGAAGGCAGGATGGGGAGGTAGGAGGGTAAATGGCACAGGGAGAAAAACAAGGTCTGGCAAATGCTAGAAAATAGCTGCAGAAAAACCTGTGGTCCTTTCAGACTTAGTTAAGGTGGTGTTAAAAATCCACATACGGGGAAGCGGCTGTGGCTCAATCAGTAGGGCTCCCGTTTACCATATGGGAGGCCCCAGGTTCCGTTCCCGGGGCCTCCTGGTGAAGGCAAGCCCGCCCGCACAGCGTGGTTAGCTGACCCAGTGAGCACAAGCAGCAAGGGGGGGATAAATGAATAAATAAATAAAATCTTTAAAAAAAAAAAAAAAAATCCACATACGGGTGTCAGGAGATTCTTCTGCCTTACGTGCACCAGAGACAAAAATTCCAATTCCTCAGAAAGAAGGGAATATGCAGAGGGCCCTTGGCAGAGTGGGTCCTGCCTTCCTTGGATAGGGGAAGGCGAACAGGGAAAAGATCTGCCACAGCCTTCCAATCCCACCACTCCCTTTGGATGGCAGGAGATTCAGTGGCCTGCAGTAGCCTTCAGTTTCGGAGGCGATGGATGAGGTGAAGAGAACTTTTCTGCAGAGGTTGAGCTACTCAGGGCGGACTGTAGGTAGACTGTCTTGTGGAAGAGTCTGTTGCTTAAGAAGACCACCAAGGTGAAGAGGCGCAACTGGAAAAGGTATGCTTTGCCAGGGGTCTTTGCTTCATTGGCACCGATAATGAATAAAGGAAAGAAGACAGAGAAGAGGCAGCCGCTGATAATGTATGACGACTGCATTGCTGTGAGAAAAGCCAAGGGCAAACTAAATCCAAAATAGTAAGGCCAGTTCCTTTCTATATTTGACAGCCGCTGGTGCATCTCAATTCCTTTATTGAACCAGCAATATTTGAAGCAGTAAAGTGAGTAAAGAAGTGACATATGCAAGAGACTAACCAGCTGACCAACGAGGTGGATGGGAACGAGACTCAGAAACATCCCCTGGATGAGGAAAAGAGCCTGCAGCAAAAGGTTGAAGAGCATGTCAGTAATTACTTTGGGAAAGGATGAGGCTTCCTCCCTAATAGTTCAAATGCCAGATCAGCTATATCTTGAAACCAAATAGCATTGACAACTTTGCTAAGCACAATCGGGGAGCACCCAAAAAGCGCTGAAAATTGACATAAGGAAGAATTCCAGCCATGTCCAAACATCTCCATGTAGTGATAGATCACCAATAATTTGTGCTGTTACTGACTGAAGCACAGGAATAAACACTCGATAAAACAAGAGGAGACTGAACAAGAATACTCCACCATTCCAAGCACATCACTGGAAAATTTTATTAACAATACGTGATTCACTCTCCTGCTTCCGCTCAAGGCTCTGGGCTCTCCGCTGGGCCAAGACACTACTTGCTCTTCTCCTACGCTGCTCTTCTCTCTTTTGCTGGATTCGAGCATCTAGCTTTGAGATGGTACAAATACCCCAGATGCAGTCTTTGATTCCCCTGCCAAGGTCCTGGAGAAAGGTCTTGACACTGTTGGCCATCTCTTCACCACCCAAACTATCTACTACACAGAGGACAGAGAAGCACCCCAAAATCTCTCATGGTGAAGAACCCGCCGCAGGCCTGCTCGGCTGCTCTGTGCCTGGCCACCTGCTCCCGCTGGGACTCTCCCAGGGCCGGGGCCACTGCGCCCACACTGGGCATGCATTATTACTGTTAACCACACTCCATATGTCACTCCAGTTGTATTTTTCCCATGCTTCTCCACATTCCCACCACCCTGCAATACTGATATACATCTACTCTAGCTCACAAAGGACTCTCTTGCATCTGTACCATAAACCACTGTTTCATCCACCTCTGGGTTTACTGTGCTATTCAGCCCCTTGATTATTCTCTAGCTTTCTGTCAATTGGCATTTACATCCTTAGACTACCCTTTTCAGCCACATTCCCATTTATAAACCAGCTGTTATTCACTATAATGTATTACCATCAACTCTGTACATTTCCACACTTTTACAGTAAAGCTAATTAAAACTTCTACATACATTAAATATCAGTAGTCCATCTCATTCCTCCTCTTATCTGCTTTAAGAATCCACCACCTACCATCAGGTCTTGAAGATACTTTCCTACATTTTTCTCTAGAAGCTTTATGGCTCTTGCTTTTATATTTAGGTTTTTTTTTTTTTAAGAATTATTCCATCTTTATTTATTTATTTGTTTGTTTGTTTATTTATTTATTTATTTATTAAGATTTTATTTATTTATTCATTTATCCCCCCCTTGCTGCTTGTGCTCGCTGGGTCAGCTAACCACGCTGTGCGGGCGGGCTTGCCTTCACCAGGAGGCCCTGGGAACCAAACCCGGGGCCTCCCATATGGTAAACAGGAGCCCTACTGATTGAGCCACAGCCGCTTCCCTGTATTTAGGTTTTTGAGTTAATTTTTGTATAGGGGTGAAATAGAGGTCCTCTTTTCTTCTTTTACGATGGATATCCAGTTTTCTCAGCACCATTTGTTGGATGGACTGTTCTGTCCAAGCTGGGTGAGTTTAACAGGCTAGTCAAAAATCACTTGACCATAGATGTGAGGGTCTGTTTTTTAACCATCAGTTTGATTCCATTGGTCTGTGTGTCTTTATAACAGTACCATGCTGATTTTACCACTGTAGCTAGGGAATATGACTTAAAGTCTGGAAATGAGAGTCTTCCAACTTCGCTTTTCCTTTTTAAGATGTTTCTGGCTATTCAGGACCCCTTACCCTTCCAAATAAATTTGATAGCCATGTTTTCCATTTATTTAAAAAATGCTGGTGCAATTTTTTATCGGGATTGCATTGAATCTGTACATCAGTTTGAGTAGAATTGACATCTTGATGATATTTAGTCTTCCAATCCGTGAGCATGGAATGTTCTTCCAATTATTTAGGTCTTTTTTAAATTTAACAATGAGTTGTAGTTTTCTGAATACAAGTGCTTTATATTGTTGTTAAGTTTATTCCTGAATATTTGGGTTTTATCTGTCATATTTTATTTTCACCACTCTTTTAACACTTTTAGTTACTTTTATTGATATAATCTTCATTTCTGGCATCTCTTCCAGGCCTCTTCTCCTGTCTTGTCTTTTCAGGCTGTAGCACACTCTTTAGTATTTCCTGCAAAGCAGGTCTCTTGGTTACAAACTCTCACAGTTTCTTTTTATCTGTGAATATTCTAAACTTGCCCTCATTTTTGAAAGACAGTCTTGCCGGATATAAGATTCTTGGCTAGAAGTTTTTCTCTTGCAGTATCTTAAATATATCATACCACTGTCTTCTTGCCTCCATAGTTTCTGGTGAGAAATCGGCATTTAATCTTACTGTGTATCTCTTAAACATTATGCATTGATTTTCTCTTGCTGCTCTCAGAATTCTTTCTTTGTCTTTGGCATTTGGCATTCTGATTAGGATGTGTCTTGGAGTTGGCCTATTTGGATTTTTTTGGATGGGAGTATGTCATACTTCTATGTCCTTCAATAGTGTTGGGAATTTTTCTACCATTATTTCTTCAAATATTCCTTCTGTTCCTTTTTCCTTCTCTTCTCCTTCTGGGACACCCATGACGTGTGTTTGCACATCTCTTGCTGTCCTTTAATTCTCTGAGACTTTGTTCAAGTTTTTTCAATCTTTTCTTCATCTGTTCTTTTGTATGTTCACTTTCAGAGGCCATTTCTTCAAGCTCACCAATCCTTGCTTCTGCCTCCCCAAGTCTGCTATTATGATTCCAGTGTATTTTTAATTTCATTTATTGTAACCTTTCATTCCCACAAGATCTGCTATTTTTCTATGTATGCTTTCAAATTCTTCTTTCTGCTCATCCTTAATAATATCCTTAATTTCTTTAGCTATCTCATTGAATTTACTAAGGAGATTTGTTAGAATATCTATGATTAGTTGTCTCAACTCCTTTATGTCATCTGGAGGCTTATCTTGTTCCTTTAACTGGGCTATATCTTCCTGTTTCTTGGTGTGGATTGTAAATTTTTATTGTTGTCTTGGCATCTGGCTTACTAGAGTATTTATTCTGGATGCAGTTTTTCTCTTTAGTTTAGGGCTTCCTGCCCTTTCTCCTTTGCTGGTTGTGTAGTAGGAGCCAAGGATGTTGTTGGTGCTATAAGCTGTGCATGCGCAAGCTGCCCTCATTGCCCCAAGGACTAATGAAGCTTCTCCCAACTTTCTCCTTTGCCAGGGGTAGGGACAGAGCCACAGCTGTGTGGACTAATCCAATTCATGCAGGCCTAGATTGTAGTTGCCCAGAGACTGATGAAGCTTCATGCCCCTTTCTCCCCTGCCTGGGACAGGGATGGAGCTGCAGGTGTGGGCAGCAGTCTATGCAGTGCAGGTCCAAGATGACCACAGTTGCCCTGGTAGACTTCTGATTATTCAGTCTATGCCAGCTAAATGTACCTGCAGTTACCTGGATAGGCTGGTGCAGGGCCTGTCAGCTTCCTTCCTGCTAGAGGTGGGGCTGAAGCCTAGGCTAGGGTTACAGGTCAATTTGGGTGAAAGAAACTGGTCTCTACCGTCACTGTGATTTTCAGTCAGTCCGGCTTCCCATCATGCTGGGGGTGGAGTCAAAATGGCGGCTCCCGGCCTCCTACTGACTTGGACAGCCTCAAATTTTAGCTGTTCTTAGGGTTATACTTTACCCAGGCAAATTTACTAATCATTAGCTGAAATCAGTGGCTAGCCGTCTCTTCTTCCCCTGTTTTTGGGAAATGGAGCTTTCAATTCCCGCCAGAGAATAGTTCCTGGTGTGGCTTGCGCTACCAAAGTAGGTTGATCACCTGCCTCTGTGGTGTGGCCTGTAATTTCCCAGAGAGGCTGGCACAGCTCCCCCCAGCTTCCTCCCTGCTTGAGGTAGGCCTGGGGCTTAGGCTAGAGCAGCAACCTGATTTAGATGGAGAAAAGCCGGTCCCTACCAGCACTGTGATTTTCAGTCAGCCCCGCTTCCCCTTAATGTCAGGCGCGAAGTTAAGATAGCGGCTAGTGGCCTTTTTCTGACTTTGACAAGTTCAAACTAGCTGTTCTTGGATTATACTTTAGCCCACCAAATTTACTAACCAGTAGCTGAAGTTGGTGCCCAACCATCTCTTCCTCCCCCGTTTTGGGAAGTGGAGCTTCTAATTCCAGCCGTGGAACAGCTCCTGAGGCGGCTTGTGCCCCCAGTGGAGAATGGGCACCGGCCTCCGTGGCGAGGAGTGCTTTACTTACTAATCTTCTCTGCAGATGGGCAGTCTCCTCCTTCCATTCTTTCAAGGATGTTGCAGGATGCTCTTTGGTCTCCTGGAGCCCCCAAACAAGTGCTCTAGATAGCTCCGGGTGATCACCAACTGCCCTATTTTAAAGTCTTGGTCTACTAAGTTCAATCTGGGCTTTATCAGATATGTTTTTTGTTGTTTTATTTCAGTCCTGAATTGGCCATCTATTCCTGTTTGTATGTCTTAATTTTTTGTTGTTGAAATCTGGGCATTTGAATATTATAATGTAACTCTGGAAATCATATATTCTCTTACCCTGAGGTTTGCTATGTTTTTGACTGGATTTTGGTAGTCCATTTGTTTAGTGGTTTTCCTTTTTTTTTTTTTTGCAAATATTATTCCTTGTATGTGGTTACTGAAGTCTCTTCCGTTATCTTGTGTTCAGCTAGTGTTTTGACAGAGGTTTCCTTGAATGTCAGGGGCAGACAAAAATTTTAAAAATGAAAACATCTCCCCCAGTCTTTGTAGATTATCTTTTTGCGGGGGGCACTCCTTCAACACTTAGCCAGGCTGTGCTGAACCTAGAGAACAGACCAAGGAAAGCTTAAGGTCTTCTCAGTTCTTTTTCTGAGTATGTGTCTTGCCCTTGGTATGCCGGTAGCTTTCTAAATTCCCCACAGACATGGGAGATTTTGAAAGCCCTAATTTCACTCTCCAGATTTTCCTCCTGTCTCCAGGTAGCTATTGCATGTCTCAACATGAAGTGTGATCCTTGGCCATGGGTGACTGTGAGTTGATTATCTCTTTATAGTGTATCAAACAATGCTTACTGCTATTCTTACCTGAGTGAGTTGTGAGATTGGTGAAACAGAAACAGCCACTTGAGTCATTCCTTCATGTAGCCACCTGTGGTGGTTTGGAATTTTATGTACCTCAGAAAAACACATTCTTAAACTTAATCCATTCCTGTGAGTGTGAATCTACTGTAAGTAGGACTTTTTGATGAGGTTACTTCAGTTAAGGTTTGGCCAACTGCAGTCAGGATGAATCTTAATCCTATTACTGAAGTCCTTTATAAGCCAAATGAAATTCAGACAGAGAAGGCCATGGGAACAAGAAGCTGAAATTCAGAGAATTGAGAGGCAGCCATGTACATTGCTATGTGACAGAATAGCCAAGAACTAAGGATTGCCAGCCGCCAACCCCAAAATGCCAGTCTTTGGGAAGAAAGCATTGCCTTTGTAACACCTTGATTTGGGCTTTCTCTTAGCCTCAAAACTGTAAGCTAGTGAGCAGATGTAGCTCAAGTGGTTGAGCACCTGCTTCCCATATACGAGGCTCTGGGTTCAATCCCCGGTACCTCTTAAAAACAAATGAAAAAAAAACCAACTCTCATTGGGGAGCAGATGTAGCTCTGTGGTTGAGTGCCTGCTTCCCATGTACGAGGCTCTGGGTTCAATCCCTGGTACCTCCTAAAAACAAAAAACTGAGAGCTAATAAACTCCCTTTGTTTAAATCAATCCATTGCATGGTATTTGCTTGAGCAGCCAAGGAAACTAAAACACCATCTGCCAGATTAGAACAGACAGACAGTCATTTGTGGATAAGGTCTCCTCTGCTCTCTCTAGAATCAGGGACCAGTGTCCCACACTGGGAGGTGGACCTGGGCCTTCAAGACTGTTGCTGAGCTGTGGAGAACAGTGAGCAAGCAAATTAAAACAATACAGGCCTTTCCATTTTTAAATTGCCTTTTTCTTGATTCAGGGTTTACTTGGTTGCTGTAAATATTTGATTATTTTTCAGTTCTTATTAAGTTGATTCTGGCAGTTTGTCCTTATTTTTCAGTTTGATGGGACAGAAACTTGGAACTGCCTACTCCACCACGTTTATATCATTTAATTTTTTGAAATGAAAAACAATATTTTAAGATGCACAATTCAAATGATAAGGCATATTGGTCATAAATTTAAATTTATAAAAGGAAACGAAAAATTTTAACAGATTAATTGCTTTCTAACTCTAAAAAGTAATTTATTAATTTGATTGTAAACATAGGTCTCTTTGGCTTCCAAAGTGTAGTGTAATGAGTTGAATTAAAAAGTCCTTTGGATTAAGACTGGCATAATTTGTATTCACATTCTGAGTTCATATCCTAGCTCTGCTCTGTCCTAGCACTGTGATTTTGAACCTCTCTAATTTTAGTTTTCCTATCTGTAAAATTAAAATAATAGAATTATTAGAGGATTACATAAATAGATGTATATATAAACCCATCATAGTTTCAGGTGGGTAAAGAACCCAATTTATACATTTATTTCATTTTCTGCATTTCTGAATGTATCAGTATTTATCTTTTTTTTTTTTTAAAGATTTTATTTATTTATTAATTTATCCCCCCCTTGCTGCTTGTGCTCGCTGGGTTAGCTAACCACGCCCCGTGCGGGCGGGCTTGCCTTCACCAGGAGGCCCCGGGAACCGAACCCGGGGCCTCCCATATGGTAAACGGGAGCCCCACTGACCAGCCACAGCCGCTTCCCAGTATTTATCTTATAAGCTTGGTAAAGTAATCTTTGAAGTGAGTGAGAGCACTTGTGCCTTAAATGCTGAAGAGTGTTGGGGGTCTTTACAGTGAAGTAGGCTACTTTATTCCTCAAGTGTAAAGTCCTACATTTTACTAGTACTTTAAAGTCTTGTGTACAATAGCTTAGTTTAGCTAGGTTGACACTTTATTGAGAAGGAAAGTAAGACTTAAGGTATAGAAACCTAAGTAGTGGTATAGTTGGGATTGACCTTTGTCTTTTCCTGTTTGCCCCAATAGCACACACTTGGGCAGTGACCTTAAAAAGGAAATTTCCCCTTTTGGTATCTACATTGGCCGTTGGTGCTGTCAGGTGGTGTAGTTTAATTTAGATGATTCCAGGTGGTTGGTTACTAGTAAATCCGTGTATTAAAGCATATTTCTGAAAAGTTACTTTAATTTTATTATTATTATTTTTATTTCAAGTGCTAATATAGACCTAGTACTTGGCCCTTTTAATATCCAGGTTACACAGTAGAAATTAAGAGTTGTTGGTTTTACTGTCAATGATACTGTATGCCCTGTGATAATTCCCTTACTTTTCTTCATCCTTATCATTTTAAGTCATTGATCATGCTAGCTACCTGTGGTAGCTTGAGACTGTATGTACCCCAGAAAATCATGTTCTTAAAGCTGTGCCATTCCTGTGGGTGTGAACCTATTATGGGTAGGACCTTTTGATTAGGTTACTTCAGTAAGGCGTGGCCCAGGGTGGATCTTAATGGAGTCCTTTAAAATGGGATGAAAAAGAAGAGAAACAGAGAGAAAAGGCCATGGAACTAAGAAGCTAAAGGCAAAGAAACCCGGAAAAGAAGGGAGAGACCAGCAGATGCCACCATGTGCCTTGGCTTAAGGCAGAGGAGTCCGGGATCGCCAGCAGCCAATCTTTAGGAAGAAAGCATCGCCTGATGATGCCTTGATTAGGACGTTTTCATGGACTCAGAACTGTAAGCTTAAAAGTTAATAAATCCCCATTGTTGAAGCCAGCCAATTTCTGCTTTATTGATTTCAGCAGCTTAGCAAACTAAAACATTACCAAACATGTTTCAGGAGTTTTATAAATTATAATCCTGAGAATGCTTTGCTTTTATAAAGTATGTAAATGCAAATAAGTTTTTGTGATAAACTATACTTTGTGAAGTTCATATAAATAAGTTAAAATGTTTTTAAAGGAATTAAACAGTTTAAATCAGGAAATAAAAGATTTCTAGCTTTAGAATGTCTAGTTATTTAGGATTTACATTTGATATGGAAAAAGTATACTTGTCCTGGAAGAACTTAAATTAACAAGATCAAAATTAGGTTTTCATTAGTGTAAGTTTCAGTGTGTTTTATAGTAATAGCTCCTGTGGAAACAACTTCAGCTTCAGTCTAAAACAGATGATTACCTAATTTAATTTCTAAGGATTGATTTATTTGTTTATTTACTTTTATCCATTTTTACCCCCACCTCCCATTTTTGCTGTTTTTGTGTCCATTTGCTGGATAACTCTCTGTGTCCATTTCCTGCCCTCCCTTCTCATCCTTCTCCTCCTTCCTTCACTGGGATTTGATCTTCGGACCTCCGATTTGGGGGAGAGGTGTCCTACCGCCTGCACTACCTTAGTTCCTGGTTTTTCGGTGCGTCTCGCCTTGGCTCTCCCTTGTGTCACTCTGCTGTTACGTCATCGTCTTGCTGCGTGGCTTGCGGGCCCTGATGGTGCACCCGCGTGCAGGGCCCGGGGGCCTCACCCACTTGCGGGGCCTGACGGCACACCCGTGCATGGGGCCTGATGGCCCGCACGCCTTCTGTATTTTTCTTTTCTTTATTTTTACCGGGAGGTCCCGGGGATTGAACCCAGGTCCCTCCATATGGGAGATGGACGCCCAATCATTTGAGCCACATCCGTCCCCCTGTTAAATCTCTTAAGGTTGACCAAAGATACCTAGAGTTACAGTCTTTTCCCATACAGGATGGCCATATGATATATCAGGCTTAGTTTATCATCAGCATTCTAAAAACCAGACCTAGGGAGAAAAACTAGGTCTGGGGACACATGCTTGGTTTCTTTTTTTTTAAAGATTTTATTTATTTATTCATTTATCCCCCCCCTTGCTGCTTGTGCTCGCTGGGTCAGCTAACCACGCCCCGTGCGGGCGGGCTTGCCTTCACCAGGAGGCCCCGGGAACCGAACCCGGGGCCTCCCATATGGTAAACGGGAGCCCTACTGATTGAGCCACAGCCGCTTCCCAATGCTTGGTTTCTAATACAGCGAATGTTTAGCCTACCCTGATTATCACAAAATCAGGACAGCAAGAATATTCACATTATATAAACCTTTAAATCTTGACTACATAGATGTTCAGTAGTGTTAGAAATTGTCCAAATCTTCTGACACAATTGTTGCAATATTTGGAAGCTGTCTATATTTTATTTGTAGATAATACATTGTTATAAATCCAACTCTTTGGAGAATTATTTTTATATTTTCCAGTTAAAATAGCCCCTCCCTCCTCAGACCAGGAAAGTAATACATATTTGTTTTCAAAATAGAACAAAATTAAACCCAGAAAAATTTAAGGCTGATCATATGACGAGTGAAGTAGAGTGCTAATCACTGCTGGGATAACAGACATAAATCTGAAATGTCCCAGGCACACAGCAACTTAAGGTCACCCTACCAATAATCCTGCCATTCAGGATTATATAGCCTTCCAGTTATTTTTATATGTCCATAAACATATTCACATACTTGCATATACATTTCTATGTATATACCTTAAAAACCAGTATTGGGGAATATCATATGGCTTTGTAATTGCACTTTTTATGTGACATTTATTGGAGACATCTTTTCATGTTCATAATTATATGAACATCATATTACATACCTTATACAGCACCATTGGAATCATCATCATACTGTTTTATTGTATGGGAGTACTGTAATTTACTAAACTGATTTCCTAACAATGAAAAATTTATGTTGTTTTCAAGTCTGTGATGAACATCCTTGAACACACATATCCTTTCGTACACCTATTTGGGTAATAGGGTATACACATATTAAAATATTTTGTTAGTTGTGGTTGGCAGAATAATGGTCCTCAAAGATGTCCCAAGAACCTGTGAATGTATTGTGTTACATGGCCAGGGGGAGTTAAGGTTGTAGATAGAATTAATGTTGCTAGTCAGCTGTTTTTAAAGTAAGAAGATTATCCTACATTATCGGCCTGGGCTCAGTGTAATCATAAAGTCCCTTTAAGTGTTGAAGAGAGGGGAAATAGAATCAGAGAGCTGTCATACTGAGACTCAGTCAGCCACTGCTCTCTTTGAAGATGGAAGGGGTCCTGAACCAAGGAATGTAGGCAGCCTCTTAGAAGCGGGAAAAATCAAGAAAACAAATTCTCCCCTAGAGCCTCCAGAAAGCAAAGCAGCCATTGATTTTTACTCGGTAAAACCTGTGTTAGACTTGTGACCTTCAGAACCTTATGTAAGATAATAAATTTGTGTTATTTAAAGCCTCCTAACTTTATGGTAATTTGTACAGTATCAATACAAAACTAATGCATTAAATATGGCAAAATACCAAGAGAAAGTTTGTACACTTTATTATATACATAGCAGTGTGCGGCTGTATATACCCCAGAAAAGTATGTTCTTAAATTTAATTCTTTTCTTTAGATATAAACCCATTGTAAACAGGCCCTTTTGATGAGGTTACTTCAGTTAAGATATATGTATCCCATCTCAATCAGGATAGGTCTTAATCCTACTACTGGAATCCTTTTAAGAGAATGAAATTAAGACAGGGAGCAAGAAGCTAAAACAGAAGTTAGACGAAAAAGAAGAGACCAGGAGACACCACTGTGTGCCTTGCCATGTAATAGAGGAACCAATTGCCGGCAGCCAGCTGCAGAATGCTGGCCTTCAGAAAGAAATCATCACCTTGATGATGAGTTGATTTGAATATTTTCCCAGCCTCAAAACTGTGAGCGAATAAATTCACATTGTTTAAGCTGAGCCATTTCACAGTATTTGCTTGGAGCAGCCCAGGAAACTAAAAGAGATTTTGGTACCAGAGGAGTTAGGATACTGCTATTGCAAATACAAAAAAAAAAAAAAAAAAAGTGGAAATGGCTTTGAAATTGGGTAATGGGTAGAGGCCAGAAGAATTGTGATCTGGTTGATAGAAAAGGCTTAGATTGCTTTGAAGAGACTTTTGGTGGCGATATGGATACTGATGAGGCCTTAGACAGAAATGATGAATGTGTCATTGGAAACTGGAAAAAAGGCAATCCTTGTTTTAAAGAGGCAGAGAACTTGGCAAAATTGAATTTTGATGTCTGGTGGAAGGCAGAATTTTAGAGCAATGAACTTGGATATTTAGCTGATGAGATTTCCAAGCTAAGTATGGAAAGTGCAGCCCGGTTTCTCCTTGGCAGCTTATAGAAAAATGTGAGAGGCGAGGGATAAGCTGAAAACTGAATTTCTGGGCACAGAGAAACCAGAAATTGATGCTTCAGAAAATTCTGACTTTCCAGAAAGTGAGTCCCCAGAGAATAGTGCTACATGTGAAGGTTTAACAGAACATGAATCCAGTCAGCCATTTCAGTGCATGTCAGGTTTGGAGGTGCAGTTATGCAGAAAGTATCTGTGGAAAGTCCTGCTGTCTGATGGGTTGGATCCCTGTGTACTACATGTAAAACTGACAGGTTTTCTTGCACGGAACCACTGCCAGCCTGTACTGAAAAGGACAGATTGAAGGAAAAATGACTTCAAAAGCAGGGCCATGAATGCTGAGATCTGGACTGAAGACATCTTCTCGGGCCAATAGAACAGGCCTACCATATGTGTGGAAAGGCTGAGTATGCCCCGGTGCTTGGACAGGGGGCGCCTTCTGTCCCACTGTTCAGGAAAAATGCTGCCACCCTAGTGCTCTGAGAGGGTGAAGCCTGTGCCCTGGCATTTGTGGAGAGCGTGGCTGCTGGGCAAGTACTTGGAAGAGTGAGGCTGCCACGCCATCAGGCCTTGAGGACAAAACATAGTTCCATAGTTGACACTCTGACATTAAAATCTAATGGGACTAATTTTTTGGGACCCATAACCCCTATTTTCCTCCCAATTTCTCCTTTCTAGAATGGAAATGTTTATCCTATACCTGTCCCTCCATTGTATATTAGAAGCAGACAACTTCTCAAGGTTTCATAGGTCCACAGGCAGAGGGGAATTATGCCCCAGGACAGACCACCCATAACCAATTTTGATAAGACTTTGTATGAAGCATTGTAAATGACTTAACATGTTTGGGATATTGTGATGGAATGAATATATTTTGCATGTAGAAAGAACATGTCTTTTTTTGTCTTTTGGGGGTTCAGAGGGTGGAGTGTGGTGGTTAAAGTTGGACCTTTTGATGAGGTTACTTGAGTAAGGTGTGTCCCACCTCAATTTGGATGAGTCTTAATCCTATTACTGGAGTCCTTTATAAGAGAATGAAATACAGACAGAGAGACAGACACACAGGAAGCAAGAAGCTGAAATGGAACCCAGAAGAGACCAGGAGGTGCCGCCATGTGCCTTGCCATGTAACAGAGGAATTAAGGATCACCAGCATTTAGTCCCAAAACACTAGTTTTCAGGATGAAAGAATTGCTTGATGATGCTTTGATTAGACATTTTCCTGGCCTCAAAACCATGAGCGAATAAATTTCCATTGTTTACGCTGAACCAATTTCATGATATTTGCTTTGGTCAGCATAGGAAACTAAGACCCAGTGTTTGAAAGTACCTGTTGCCTCCCATCCTCATCAGGACTGAGGGTCTCTCTCTCTTGCTCTCATTTTAAGCAGATCCCTTGATGTCTTTACTTGGTTTGCATGTGGGCAAACCTGTTCAATACTTTAGCATTTCCCAAATGTGTTCCCTTGAATGTGAATTTTTTGGGATATTGATAAATAGTAAGATTTGCATTGTTTCCAAGCAAAATAAATTTGTGAACACTGAGTTAAACTTCATTTAAGAATTCTCATAACTTGTAGTATGTTAATGCGTATTATTAACTCCAGGAGGGAGAAGTAGCTTAGTGTTTCCCAAAGTTATGTCACATCTCACGGGACTGATGTTTTCTTCGTTTGAAAACGCAGCTCTCCCTTTTTTCAATTCTTTTCTTATTAGCTTTTCTCTTAATATATTGACCTTCATATATGCCCATATCATACCTTAGACTTTTTTTTATTTTTCAGAACTCTTCTATCTCTAAAATTTTAAATTTCTGCCATTCCATTTTGACCATAACCTAATCTCCATTAACCTAACTGCTTCTATTCAAGACTTCCAATCTATTATTTTACTCTATTAGCTTCTTCCTAATTTTGTTTTACCCTCTCCTTTACCATTGTTCTCTTATCCTGCTCTCCTTTTGACATTACTTCATCTACCATATTACCAGTATCTTCCAGTACCCATGTCTGGGAAAATTTAACTCTGAATGATTCTGACAGTATGCTTCTTTGTATGTTATGCGTAGCCTGCTGGAAAAAAATCTTAAAAAGACAGGCCAGTCGCTGCCATGATAAATGCAGAGCGTTCCTCTTCGGCATTTGCTGATCCACCCATTTGTCCACTTCTTTACAGTGGTTATTTTAAACACTTTCTATTTTCATGAAGCATAATGAACTACTCTTAGCAGAGAGCCTTGGCAGCAAATCTAAAAAATCTCTCCCCTCCCCCCTGAGATGGCGCCCTCATCTGTTTGCTTCTTGTTTTGGCTTATTGTTTTTGCTTGTTGTTTGCGCTCATTGTCTGCTCGTTGTCTGTTTTACTTTTTCTTTAGGAGGCACCGGGAACTGAACCTGGGACCTCTCGTGTGGGAGGCGGGTGCTCAACTGCTTGAGCCACATCTGCTCCCTGCTCATTTTGTTTTTGCTTGTTGTTTTTTGCTCATTGTCTGCTTGTTGTTTTTGCTCAATGTCTGCTTGTTGTTTGTCATCTTTAGGAGGCACAGGGAACTGAACCCAGGACCTCCCATGTAGCCACATCCATGCCCACCCCCACCCCCCAAGTCTTTTGGTAGAAATGGACTGCTTCTTGCACTCTCCTTTAGTAATCTTTGCCTCTGTCCCTCTTTTCAGAAAGGAAAAGGTTCCCTGCCTCCTTTTCTTGGTTTTCTTTCTTTGCTCTGGATCTTACATTCTCCTTTTTTCCAACTCCTTCCTCTCTATTGGGAGTTTTGCCATAAATATTTATGTACTGGGGTTTGAACCCAGAACCTCGTGCATGGGAAGCAGGTGCTCAACTACTGAGCTACATCCACTCCCCTTAATGTGCTATTGGATTTGGCTTGTTAGTATTTTGTTAAGGATTTTTGAATCTATATTCATAAGTGATATTTGTAATTTTATTTTCTTGATATATCTTTATCTAGTTTTGGTTATCAGGGTGATGTTGACCTCAGATTAATTTAGGAAGTGTTCCTAATCTTCAGTTTTTTGGCTGAGTTTTAGAAGGACTGGTATTTATTCTTCTTGGAATGTTTAATAAATTTCACCAGTGAAGCCACCTGGTCCTGGGCTTTTCTTTGTGGGGAAGTTTTTGGGTGTTTTTTTAAAAATATATTTTTATTAGAATTGTGAACTTACAAAACGATCATGTACCTGTGTGGAATTCCCATACAGCATACCGCCACTAACACACTACATTGTTGTGTAACATTTGTTATAGATTATGAGAGAGCATCAGACTATTACCACTAACTGTGGTCTATAGCATAGACTTGGTATATTTTTTTCCATACTGTGGGAAGGTTTTTGATTACTGATTCAATCGCTTTACTTTTTAGGGGTCGGTTGAGATCTTCTTTTCCTTCTTGAATCAGAGGGGACAATTGTGTGTTTCTAGGAATTTGCCCAGTTCATTAGGTGATCTGATTTGTTGTAGTGTTCAATTGTGTCCTCTTAGAATCTTTATTTCTGTGGGGTCAGTAGTAATGTCTCCCCTTCCATTTCTGATTTCACAAATTTTTGTCCTCTCCCTTAATTTCTTTCTCCATCTAGCTAAAGTTGTGGCGATTTTATTGATTTTTCCAAAGAACCACTTTTTGGTTTTGTTGATTCTTTTGGGTTTTCTTTCTTTCTTTCTTTCTTTCTTTCTCTCTTTCTCTCTTTCTCTCTTTCTCTCTTTCTCTCTTTCTCTCTTTCTCTCTCTCTCTCTCTCTCTCTCTCTCTCTCTCTCTCTCTCTCTCTCTCTCTCTCTCTTTTTTTGTATTCTGTTTCATTTATGTACACGCTAATCTTTGTTATTTCCTTCCTTCTACATGTTTGGGATTTAGTTTGCTCTTCTTTTTCTAGATTCTCCAGTTGTGACATTAGGTCTCTGATTTGAGATTTCTTCTTTTTTAACGTAAGCATTTAGAGCTATAAATTTCTCTCTCAGCCCTGCCTTTGCTGCATCCCATAAATTTTGGTCGTTTGTGCTTTCATTTTCATTTGCCACAAGATATTTCCTAATTTCTCTTGTGAGTTCTTCTTTGACGCATTGGTTATTTAAAAGTATGTTGTTTGGGGGACGGATGTGGCTCAAATGGTTGGGCATCCGTCTCCCATATGGAGGGACCCGGGTTCGATACCCAGGACCTCCCGGTAAAAAAATAAAATAAAATAAATAAATAAAAGTATGTTGTTTAATTTCCACATAGATGTGAATTTTCCAGTTGTCCCTGTTATTGATTTCTAGCATCATTCCATTGTTTTCAGAGAAAATGCATTGTGTGATTTCATTATCTTTTCATTTATTGAGACTTGTTTTATGACCTAGCATATAGTCTGTCCTGGAGAATGATCCATGTACACTAGAGAAAAATGTGTATTCTGCTGCTGTTGGGTAAACTGTTCATTGAAGTCTATTTCTTTATTGGCTTTTTTGCTAGAGTGTAGCATGTTGAAATCTTCTGGTATTAATGTAGAACTGTCTGTCTCTTCAAATCTGTCAATATTTGTTTTGTATATATTGGCCTCTGCTAGTAGGTACATATACATTTATAATTATGTCTTTTGTTGAATTGACCCCTTTATCAGTATATAATAACCTTCTTTGTTCCTTGTAACAGTTTTTGACTTAAAGTTTGTTTTATCTGATATAGCTTCCTCAGCACTCTTTTGGTTACCATTTGCAGGGTATATATTTTTTTCCATCCTTTCACTTTGAGCCTACTTGTGTCTTTGAATTTAAGATGACGCTTTTAAACATCATAGAGTTGGATCATGCTTTTTTTTTTTTTTTTTTTTTTTAAGATTTTATTTATTTATTCATTTATCGCCCCCTTGCTGCTTGTGCTCGCTGGGTCAGCCAACCACGCCGTGCAGGCGGGCCCGCCCTCACCAGGAGGCCCCGGGAACCGAACCCAGGGCCTCCCATATGGTAAACGGGAGCCCTACTGATTGAGCCACAGCCGCTTCCCTGGATCATGCTTTTTTATATCCATTCTGTCAATCTCTGTCTTTTGACTGGAGAGTTTAAGCTATTCACATTTTTAAAAAATGCTGTTAATGCAGGACTTTCTCCAGCCATTTTCCTATTTGGTCTTTGTAAATATAAAACTGTTGTCCTACAATTTTTCCGTAAATGCAAAAGAAGTCACTGATAACACTTGTCTTTCTCTTGTCATTTTCCTGCTTGGTCTTCATGAGTCTTATGTCTTGTGTCCCTCAATTCTTCTGTTAATTCCTATTTTCATATTTGTTTTTTTTGTTGTTGTTATGAACTCCTTCTCATTCCTTCTATATATATTTTTCATATATTTTCTTTGTGGTTACCATGGGACTTAAATTTAACATCCTAAATCTATAACAATCACATATGGTTTGATAGCAGCTTAACTTCAAATAGCATACACATATACTGATCTTATACCTCTCCCTCCCCACCTCTTTTCTGCACTTGTTACAAATTATAACTTTATACCAGGAGTTCTTAACCTTTTTTTGTTCTACAGACCCCTTTGCCAGTCAGGTAGAAACCACAAACCCCTTCTTAGAATGTAGCGGCAGATAGTTTTATGACACTCAACATTGGAGGTCAGAGAAAATAAAGATAATAAGTTGACTTTTTTCAGTTCAAGCTCACGGACCCTCTGAAATCTTTCCACAGACCCTTGGTTAAGAACTCCTGCTTTATACATTGTCTAAAGCTGTAGATTTATCTTTACTTTTTATGCAATTGCATATTAGATCCTAGAAGAAATAAAAAGTGGAATTACACACCACCAAAAAAAAAAAAAATACAATAATACGGGTGTGTATAATTACCTCTTCAAGAGACCTTACATTTTGATATCGCTTCAGTTGACTGTCTGTTGTCCTTTTCTTTCAGCCTGAAGAACTCCCTCTAGCATTGCTTGTAGGGCAGGTGTAGTGATGAGAACTTCCACAAGTTTCTTTTCTTTTTTTTTCTTTTTTTTTTTATTTAATCTAGGTATGTCTATATCTCCCTCCTTTTTGAAAGACAGTCTTGTTGGATTTTAAAATCTTTGTTAGCAGTTGATTATTTTAGCACTTAAATATTTTGTCCACTTGCCTTCTTCACTATACCCTGCACTGTCCATTATAGTAGCTACTAGCCACATACAGTTATTGAGTACTTAAAATGTGTCTGATGTGAGTGAGGAACTGAATTTTAAATTTCATTTAATGTTAATTAAAGTTAAAAATTTACGCCTGAGTTATTTGAAAACTTAATTATGCTTGGTAACTTGGGTATATACATCTACCTTTCCAACACTAAATTTTATGAAAACTAAATACAGATTAAGTATTTAAGATAAAAATTTAGCTTCTGAATTGAATAGTGGTATAAGTATAAAATACACCTCAGATTTTTCATGATTTATTAATTTCATGCCCTGGTTTGAGTCTTTCGTGGACCCCAGAAAATTATGTTCTTAAGCTAAGCCATTCCTGTATGTGTAAACCTACTGTATGTGGGAACTTTTGATTAGATTCTGTTAAGGGACCTTTTGATTAGATCCCTTCAGTTAAGGGCTTTTGATTAGATTGTGGGACCCAGAGAGGGTCTTAATCCTTTACTGGAGTTTATATAAACTGAAGAGAGAGGAGAGAAAAAGCTACTGTTTTACCCTGCCATGTGAGAGAGGACTCCAGGATCATCTGCAGCTGTAGAAAGATAGGGAAACCCCAAGAGGCTGAGAGAGATGCTTGAGGCTAGAATCAGCGAAGCAGCCCAAAGCTGAAGAAAGGAGGCCCGGGGAGAGATGAGCCATATGCCTGAACACCCACAGCCTGAACTCAGGGAGAAAATGAGTCTGGAGAAGACTGGCTGCTATTTTGCCTTGCCACGTGGCAGGAGTCCAGAATCGCCAGCAGCTGACTTTTGGTGAGTCAGCAACTCTGATGATGCTTTGATTTGGACATTTTCACAGCCTCAGAACTGTAAACTCTTACCCTAATAAATTCCCTTTATAAAAGCCAACCCGGGGAGAATGTGGCTCAAATGGTTGGGCGTCCGTCTCCCATATGGAGGGACCTGGGTTCGATCCCTGGGACCTCCCGGTAAAATAAAAAAAACAAAACAGGAAAAAAAAAAAAAAAAGCCAACCCATTTCTGGTATTTTGCATTGGCAACCTTTAACAGACTAAAACATTCCCCCCATTTCTTTTTACCTTTTTAAATATGGCTACTAGAAAATTTCAAATTACATATATGGTTCACATTATATTTCTATTGGACCATGGTGATGTAGACTATAAGGAGTTTCCCTCAATGGATTATTTTTGCTAAGTATTAAAAACATTTGTGAAATTGTATTTGTCAACTTTAGGTTTTTCAGTTAATATATATTTTTAAATACACCAATATCTTAATTAGCTAAAAGTTTTCATTTACCATATTCAGGGAAGACTATGTAATCACTCTTCCAGGCACTTTGGGGGCTACAGTATGAATTATGTTTTCAGGGATTAATTGAAGAAATAACATGTTAGGATGTAGCATGTGCCCTTAGAGGTACAAATTGAAGTGATTGGGGACGTCATAGAAAATTCTGGGAAGGTTTTATGAAAGAGTAAATCATCTACCTAAAAGTAGGGAGAATTTTGTTGGTGACGAGAAGAGCATTCCAAGAAGAAAAATATAGATTAAAAAACAAAAAAAACAAAACACACAAAAAAAACCAGACACAAGAAGAGTCAGAAGTGTCAAGAACATATTTCATGAAGGGAGACAGAAAGAGACGAGGCTGGAAGCTAAATTTGAGGATATTGAATGCCCAGACTTCTTGGTTTGGGCTTTCTGTATAATGGAAATTCACTTTATGTATTTGAGCTGGAAATTGATTGTTTGATATATTTGGAAACTGCAAGTAAAGTCATGTAGATCATTTAGGGAAACTTTGCCAAAATCCAAGTAAGAGACAATGACACTCTGAATAAGGATACCAGGGAACATCTTTGAGGGATATTACATGGGTATAATGAGTAGGACTTTAGCAACTGGTTATATATGAAGGGAGAGGAAGAGGGAGAGTTCAGTGATGATAACTGAGGCTGGCACTGAAGAAATAAGTAGCACTTTTACTGGAAAAAATGAACCAAAGGTATGAGTGCATTTTATGTTTATAGCGGCAATAGACTTAATGGAAAAGGACTTTTATTTTGTAGAAATTATTTTAGTCCTATCTATGAAATTTTTTTTTTATATAAAAAAGCATTTCAACTATAAAATATTTAAAAGTTGGCTTATAGGAGACTGTTCTTTTTAATAGCCCTATATTGTTACAAATGTAATGTATGTGCACTGGATAAAATTAGAACATAGAGTTAAAATTTTTTTATAGCATTAAATTGCTGCTACCACTGTTAATACCTTCAAGTCTTTTTGTCAATATAGAATATGCGTTTTAATCAGAATATGACCATACAGCATATACTGTTTTTATTTTAAGTATATAATTCAGTAGATTTTGACAAATATATACATAGTGTAACCATCCTCTAATCAAAATGTAGACTCTAAATCCCCCCAAAGTTTTCTTAGGTCCCTTTGTAGTCAGTCCCACCTCTCCTTGATTCTCTACCCCTCAGGCAATCATCAGTTTTATTTTTATCGCTATAGATTACTTTTGCTTCTTCCATAACTTCAAAAAATGAGATAATGCAGTATACACTCTTATGTCTGTGTTCTTTTGCTCAGCATAATGTTTTTTGAGATTAATTCACATTGTTGCATGCAACAATAATTCATTCCTATTTATTGCTGAGTATTATTCTATTTGTTTATCCATTCACCCTCTGGCTTGTTTCTGGTTTTGGGCTATTGTGAATAAAGCTTCTAGGAACATTTATGTAAAATTCTTTTTGTGGACATATGTTTTCATTTCTCTTGGTAAATAACTAGGAGTGGAATTTTGGGGTCATATGTATGTGTAACTTTACAAAAAAACTATCAAACTGTTTTCCAAAATGATTGTAACATTTTATTACCCTCACCAGCAGTGTATGAGGATTCCAGTTATTCCACATCCTGGCCAATACTTGGTATTGTCAGCCTTTTTAATTTTAGCTATTCTGGTGGATGTGAACTGGTATCTCATTGTAGTTTTAAATTACATTTCCTGGATGACTAAATATGTTGAGCTTTCATGTACTTATTGGCCATTTGTGCATGTATCTTCTTTTGAAAATGTCCAAATGATTAGCCCATTTTAAAAATTGGGTTGTTTGTGTTATTATTGAGTTCTCTTTATATATTTTGATATATATATAATCAAAATATACGCTGGATGGATCCCTTTAGAAAATCCTGTTCTTAAAGTTAATCTATTCCTGTGGGTGTTAACCTGTTTTAGGTGGGAACTTTAGATTACTTCAGTTAAAGGTCTTTTGGTTAGATTACTTCAGCAAAGCAAGGCCCAGGGTGGGTCTTAATTTTCTTTACAGGAGTCATTCATAAACGGGATGAATGTGGAGAAAGAAAGAAACAGGAGCTCAGAGAGAAACCCACAGATGCTGAGAGAAAGAACCACAGACTGGGCAACCAGAGCTGAAAGCTACAAAACCTGGGAGAAAAGGAAGAGTCCAGCAGATGCCTTGTCATGTGACAGAGAAGGCCAGGATCACCACAGCCAGTCCTTGGGAAGGAAAACATTACCTGATGAAGTCTTGATTTGGACACTTTCACAGCCTCACAACTGTAAGCTTATAAGTTAATCCCCATTGTAAAAGCCAACCCATTTCTGGTATATTGCTTTCGTCAGCTTTTAGCCAACTAAAACAGGGTAAGTCCTTTGTCCTATACATATATACACATATTTGCAGCACACATATGATTTCTTAATGATGTCTTTTGAAGAGCATACGTTTTAAATTTTGATGTATCAGATGTCTCTGAGGTTTTTTTGTTTTTGTTTGTTTGTTATGCTTTTTGAATCTTATCTAAAATTTGTTTATCTACCCTGGCAATATTTTCTGATTTCTAAAAGTTTTATAGATTTAAGTCTGTGATTCTTTTTGAATTAAATTTTGTGTAAATTATGATGTATTTGACATTAATTTTTTTCCAGATTTTACATTTTTGCCCAGTTGTTTCAACACCATTTGTTGAAAAGATTATTTTTTCTCATTAAATTACCTTGGTGCCTTTGTCAAAAATCAGTTGGCTATACACCCAAGGACATATGCATATATACATAATAAATACAAAGGTCTATTTCTGGATACTTCTGTTCCATTGACCTGTATGTCTGTACTTGTAGCAATACTACTCTGTCTTAATTGCTGCAGCTGTATAATAAGTCTTGATATCAAGATTATCAAGCAGGGAGTATAAGTTCTCCAATTTTATTCTTTTTGAAAATATTTTACCTATGCTGGATTCTTGCATTTCCAGATAAATTTCCAAATCAGCCTGTCATTTTCTGCTAAAAATAGTCTACTCGAATTGTATTATAACTATAGAACAACTTGAGGAGAATTATTGATCTTTTCAAAGAATTAGCCAAAACTTTTGTTTATTCATTTTCTTTGTGTTTTCTTTCTGTTCTTCATTATTTCCTTCCTTCTACTTAATTTTAATAATGTTCTGTTTATCACTTAAGATAGAATCTTAAACCAATGCTTTTAGACCTTTCTATTTTAATATAAGCATGTATCTCTCCGAGTACTGCTTGAATTGCATCCTACATATTATGTGTGTTTTCAGTTTATATCAGCTCAAAATGTTTTCTGATTGCCCCGGTGATTTTTTTTTTTTTTTTTTTTAAACTCTATGATTTTTTAGGAATGTGCTATTTCATTCTAAATATTGAGGGAATTCTCCAGTTTTCTTTCTGTATTAATTTTTAGTTTTGTGATATTAGTTCTTTTAAATTGCTTGAGCCTTGTTTTATGGTCCACCATATGGTCTGTCTTAGTGACCATATATGCACATTCTTTTGTTGGGTAGAATGTCAGTTAGGATGCTTGGCTGATAGTGTTGGTCAAATCTTGCTGGTTTTTTTCCCCACTTCTTCTGTCAGTTACTGAGAGAGGTGTTTTGAAATGTCCAAATAATTATAGGGCTGCCGATGTCAAGTACCAGAAGTGGGTTGGATTTTATAATGGGGATTTTATTTAGGGTAAAAGCTCTTTAGTTCTGAGACCATGAAAAGCCCAAATCTAGCCACCATCAGAGATGCTTTCTCACCAAAGTCAGCTACTGTTGATTCTGGTGTCCTGCCACATGGTGAAACAAGATGGCCACTGGTCTCTACCGAGGTCTCTGCCTTCCCCTCCAGAATCTACTGACTCCTGGAGCCTCAGGTGTGGGCAGCCAGGCATAGGGCTTGTCTCTTCCCAGGCCTCAACTCTCAGTCTTGGTTACTTTGCTTTCTTCCCAAGTTCAGCTGTGGACTATCAGGCATGTGACTGCCTTCACCTTGAGCTAGTCCTTGGGCCCAGCCTCTTGGGGGCCTCTTTCCATGCCCCTGTGCTCTGCTGGTTCCAGACTATGGGACCTCTCGCAACCTTGGACTGTTTTCCTGCAGTCCTTTCTCTCACATGAATCAATATGGTGGCTTCCTTTTCCTCTGTGTCTGTCTCTCTGTGTGTCTCCATTTATATTAGCTCCAGTAAGAGGGCAGAGACTCAACCTGAGTCACGCCTCATAGATGTATTCCAATCAAAAGCAATCTAATCAAGTGATCTAAAGTGAATCTAATGCAATCAAAGGGTACTACACCCACAGGAATAGGTTCATTTAAGAACATAATCTTTTTATTTTTGTTATTCATCCAAGAACTTCAGACTTCACACGTGGTATATTATTTTTCTTTTCCTGTTTAGCAGAGAACAAATGAAAAACTGGATTTTGATTGATGTTGGAATCAAAAAGAATCTAGGCTATATCTTTGCTTTTGAGGGAGAATATAATAGAACTTATTTGATCTTATATTATGTCTTAGATGCGCTCTAAGTGTGAGGATTTTTTTAAAAGACCTCCTCCCCACCCCCACCTTTTTTAAATCACAAATTCAAGAACTCTTCTTATGAACTGTAGTTTTGTTTCTAAGCCATACTCAAAATCACTTGAAATGATGACTTAGTAGGAACATTCTACTATTGCCAGTGAAGTCTGTGGGTATTTATTTCTCTTGGATAATTCATGCAAGAAAATAGTAAAGCCTATGCTATCTGGTAATTGTTTTATTCATTAAAAATTTATGAAAATTTATGTTTTGCATTCTGATGAGGAAGAGACAGTATGAAGAAACTAGAGAAATCTGGGAAAGAACCTATGCTAGAGGATAAAAATTAGGGAGATTTGCTGCAAAAGAATTCTTTAGGTTTAAGAGAAGGGATGTGGATGGGTCTTTTTTTTTTTTTAAGATTTATTTTATTTAACCCCCCCCACGCACAGTTGCTTGTGGTCGCTGTCTGCACTCTGTGTCCATTTGCTGTGTGCTCTGTGTCTGCTCATCTTCTCTTTAGGAGGCACCGACAACCAAACCTGGAACCTCCCATGTGGAAGAGAGGCACTCAGTCACCTGAGCCACCTCACCTTCTTGGTTTGTGTGTCTCTCATTGTCGTTTCCTCTTTGCGTCTCTTTTGTTGTGTCATCTTGTTGCATCAGCTTGCCGTGCCTGCCCACTGCGCCAGCTTGCCCTCTCCAGGAGGCACCAGGAACCGAACCCGGGACCTCCCATGTGGTAGGCGGAAGCCCAGTTGCTTGAGCCACATCCGCTTCCTGGGTGGGTCTTATGCTGTTAAAAAGGTAGATTCTTTTTATTTTAATTAATTAATTTATCTTTTATTGTGGGTAAAAAATCAAAATTTTCACAATACATACCAATATTTGTAAAATGATATATAAATATATACGCATATATGTGCATTTGCTTACAAAAATGTTATTTATATATATATATATATAAATATATTTTAAGAGGTGCTTAGATTACCTAAAATATTACACGGAACCCACTGGGATTCCCATGTCGCCCACCTCCCACTCCTCCCACCACATCCCACACAAACATCTCCCACAAGTGTGGCCCACCACCCTCAATGGACTTACACATCCTGGGGCCTTGCCACCAACCATAGACCACAGTTCACATCGTAGACCACACTCTCTCCCACAAAGTTCTGAGTGGTGTGTGCTGATTTAAAATGGCCTACATCCATTGCCACAACAGTACTCAGGACGACCTCCAAATCCCAAAGAAGCCCCTGTATTTCAACTGCTCGTCCCCTCCCTGCCCCAAAAGTGTCCAGTGGCCACTGGCTCCACCTCATTGTTATAATTTCTCCCATTGCTAGAATCACCATATGTGTACAACCTAATGCCATCAAGTCCACTCTAGGCCATAGTTCTTCCCCCAATCCTGAAGGGACTGGGATGGTGATGTCCACTCCACCTCCAAGTGAGAGAAGGCTTATATCCCATGGATATGATGATCCTGCCTGCAGATGCAGGCCCTCTCCATTCCCTGGGATGGCCGTTGCCCACCATTGTCTCCTCGCCAGGTGACTTGGATGAGTCCATTGAGCTGTAGGGTAGGAGTTGCAGCTCCACCGAGATTCCATGAACACCTGGCACATAGGTAGGCCAGAGGCTCCAGTCTCTGGAAGTATACCGAAAAACTCCAGCATCACATATAGGTTTAAATAGGAGGGACTGATGAACCATGTGCAGGGAGGACTTGTTTGAGTCCAATTCTGTCACTCTCAGGAGCACAGATTCCAAAATAGAGCCCACTGATAAGAAAAAGGTAGATTCTGAACGGAACATAAGCAATAAAAATACAGTTTAGCTTTGAATATGTGAATTGTTGAAAATTGATGTCTGTCCTAGTTTGCTTGGCTGCCAAAAGCAATATACCAGAAATGGGTTGGCTTTTATATGGGGGATTTATTAGCTTACAGGCTTACAGTTCTGAAGCTATGAAAATGTCCAAATCAAGATGATGCTTTCTTCCTGAAGACCGGTTGCTGGCAATCTTGGACTCCCCTGTAACATGGCAAGACACATGACGGCCTCTGCTGGTCTCACCCTTCCCTTTTGGGTTTCGTTGCTTTAGGCTTCTTGCTTCTGTGGCTTTCTCTTCCCCTGAATTTCACTCTCTTATAAAGGACTCCAGTGATAGGATTAAGACCCACCCTGAATGAGGTGGGTCACATCTTAAGATCCTCCTCACCAGAAGTTCCTACTTTCCATGGGTCTAACCCACAGGAACAGATTAACTTTAAGAGCATACTTTTCTGGAGTTCATAAAGCTTCAAATTGGGAGCACATATTGGGAGCATGTATGTCTGACTCAGTATGTCTGGTGGTGGATTGAGGGACTTGCTGTTCTAGAACTTGTTTTGCAAGTAGAAGGTGGCCTGCAGAGCTCTTCTACAGGATGCTATGGGAGAGCATTCAAGTCGTACTGCCTGGGGCAAAGGGATTGCTGGCTGTAGGACACATATTACAGTGCCTAAGATTATGAGCAAATTGTTCCACCAGGAGCAGAGTAACCCCTATTTACATACTGGGTTGCCTCTATGTCATGTGGTAGCATGAAGCACTGAACCAGGACACTCATCACTGGCTCGCCCTAAAGGCAGAAGCAGCTTACTCACAGATAAAGCAGTGTAGAGAACAATTAAGTCAAAGTGGTCTAAGGCAAAGGATTATCTGTTTCAAGACAAACAGTGGGGTGAGGGTGGGGGAGTCTGTTTCATAGGAAATAAAATGGGCTTTTGGATTCCTCAGGAATTCCTTAGGACACAAGTACATGCCCAGGACAAGATGCAGTACATGAAAAGATGCTGAACATCATTAGCCACTAGGAAAATATAAATCAAAATTATGAGATATTGTTTCATACCCACTAGGTGGCCACTATTTAAAAAAGAAAAAGGAAAATGACAATTGTTGGAGAAAATGTGGAGAAATAGAAACACTCATTAATTATTGTTGAGAATGTAAAATGGTGTAGCCCCTGTGGAAGACAGTTTGGCAGTTCCTCAGAAAGTTGAGTGTAGAATTACCAAACAACCCAGCAATCCTACTTTTGGGAATATACCCAAGAGAATTGAAAGTTGATAATGGAGGAAATAGTTCTACGCTGATGTTCATAGAGGCATTGTTCACAAATGCCAAAAGATGGAAGCAGCCAAGCGTCATCAGCAGATGAATCGATAAACAAAATGGTATAGACATACAATGGAATATTACTCATCCATTAAAAGGAATGAAGTTCTGATGCATGTTAAAACATAGATGAACTTTCAAAACATCATGTTGTGTGAAATAAGCTAGGCACAAAAGGATGAATATTGGATAATCTTATATGAAAGAATAAGCAAATTCATAGATGCAGAAATTCAAATACAGGTTACTAGTGGTCTGAGTCATGGTTGGGAATGAGGAGTTGATACTTGATTGGTATAGAGCTTCTGATTGGGGTGATGGAGAAGTTTTGGGGGTATAATGATGGCACAACATTTTAAGGTAATTGGCGCCACTGAATTGTGGACTTAAAGTGGTTAAAATTGGAAATTTTGGGTTGTATATTTGTTAGCAGAATAAAAGTGTTTTTTTTTTTTTGTTGTTGTTGTTTTTAACTGTAGATCTGTACAACACAAAGAGTGCACTGCAATATAAGCTATGGACTATAGTTAATCGTATAGCTATTAAAATATTGTTTCATCAATTCCAACAAAGGTGCCATACTAATACAAAATGTTGATAGGGAGAATTGTCTATGAGAAGGGTCTAAAGGAGCTCTACTTTTGTTCATGATTTTTCTATAAACCTACAATTCTATAATAAAATAAATGAGGGGGATAAAAGTAAAAATCAGTGAATGGAAGTTGAGGCTCTGGAATTTTGACTGATTTGAATTTGAATCCCAATCCTACACTTACTACCTTTGTGACCTTGAGTAAATTTCTTAAAATCTTTAAGGCTTCATTTATAAAATTGGAAAAATAGTAATCTTAGGTTACAATGAAAATTAAATCAGATATGGTTTATATAATCCACTTATCATTTAGTAGGTCCCCAATAATTGTTAGTTGCTTTTTTCAGGGACTTTTTTTTTTTCCTTTTAATTATGTACATTATTTAAACAAGTCCTAAGGGTTTTCATGAGACCCTATTTTCATCCTTGTTATTCCTGTATTGTATCTTTCCCGTGTTGTTATTTATCCCATCCTGTAATAATACATTGTTGTTTATCTCATCTTAGAAAACTTTTTTGACCCTAATATCCTCCACCATCTATTACCTTTTTTTCTTTCCTAAATAAATTGCCCATACTCAGTATTAGTCTCATTTCCTCTCCTCATTCTCTTTTAAAGTCAGTCCACAGGTATATACTCCCACTTGTCTATCAAAATTAACAAGATCCTCAGTGATCTCCACATTATTATATCCAATTGTCAGTTCTCAGGTCCATTTTATTTGAAGTTTTGACAGCATTTATTGATTCCTTCTTGAAACTCTTCGTTCTGCTTCTAGGATACCACATTGAACAAATTTTCCTCCTACTTCTGTAGACATTAGTTCTCAGTCTCCTTTACTGTTCCCTTCTCATCTCTAGCCTTTAAATACTGATGTTCTACAAGCTTCTATACTCCTACATTCACTTCTTTGGTAATCTCATTCTTTCTCATGGGCTTTAAATAAAAGGAGTCTGATGACTCCTAAATGGATATCTGTGGTCTAAACCTCTCCTTTATTTTTATTTATTTATTTTTTATTGTGGGTAAAAATCAAAATTTTCACAATACATACCAATATTTGTAAAATGATATATAAATATATATGCATATATGTGCATTTGCTTACAAAAATGTTATTTATATATATATAAATATATTTTAAGAGGTGCTTAGATTACCTAAAATATTACACGGAACCCATGCCAGGTGTGCATGGAATCTTGGTGGAGCTGCAACTCCTACCCTACAGCTCAATGGACTCATCCATGTCACCTGGCGAGGAGACAGTGGTGGGCAACGGCCATCCCAGGGAATGGAGAGGGCCTGCATCTGCAGGCAGGATCATCCCACCCACCATATCCATGGGATATAAGCCCTCTCTCACTTGGAGGTGGAGTGGACATCACCATCCCAGTCCCTTCAGGATTGGGGGAAGAACTATGGCCTAGAGTGGACTTGATGGCATTAGGTTGTACACATATGGTGATTCTAGCAATGGGAGAAATTATAAACCTCTCCTTTAAAACCCAGACTCTTCAACAAACTGCTGATTACATCCACTTGGATGTCTAATAATCATCTCAAACTTTTCATCCTTACCAAAAGTAATAATAACTCTATATAACATTTAACATGTGCCAGTCATTTTTTTCTCATATTAATAAATGGCAAAGCTGTTGCAGTTGTTTAGACTGAAAACGTTATCATGTTTGATTTTTTCTCTTCCTTGCCCTGCCCTCTCAAAATTTAGTCCATTGACACATGCTGTTTGTCAGAATCTCATCATTTATTGCCATCTTTGTTGCTGCCATACTGGTCCAAGCCAGTCAATTCTTAACAGATTGAACCTGTTGAAATCTAAGTTAGTTCATGTCACATCTTTGCTCAACATCTCCAGAGGTTTCCCATCCCTTAGAAAATCTGGGCCAAGTTGAGCCACTGGATGACAATAGCCAAAGTCATGTGAGACCAGCAGAAGAACTGCCCAGTTGAGTTCACCCTGAACTGCAGCTGCAGTCGTTCAGTGGCTCAGCTTGGCCATGGTCCAGTACAGCTTTACTCAAATATCTGGGGCCTCAGTTAAGATAACTGTCAGCTGGGAAGACTGGGCCTCTTTTTCATGTGGCCTCTCACCCTCAAGGCTTCATTACATGTTGATGGTGTTACAAAAGGGCATGCGCAAATGCCCAAGTGCTTGTCAAGCCTCTGTTTGCATCACATTTGCTTAAGTCCAGCTGACCCAAACCATGTAATAGGACCAAGCCCTGAATCAGTGTGAAGGCCGTTCACAAGGGTCTGGTTGCCTGGAGGTATGTGATTTCATTGGGAGCCATTAATATATCAGTCTGCCACATATGATCTGTATCAAGGTTTAATTTATTAAATTATTTGATTATAATGGAGCACCCCTTTAGTCAGATAGGTAAATAATCAAGAAAAAAGTAACTTGACTAAATAAATTTGATTTCTGTAAGTATGGGCTAAATAATTATTTCTTGGTGGAAGATGGCCGGATTTGACTCTTGTATCTTTTTTTTTTTTTTTTTTTTTTTTTTTAATTTCAGAGACTGCATAGAATTAGATAATATTCTATATGTGCCATAATAATTTACGGATTCTTTAAGTAAATCAAATGTCTTAAATAATGTTGCGAGGCTGTTTGAGTGAACTTATCCACCTCCCATATTAAATTTCTACTGCAAATTGGGAAATTGTCATTTGGTTTTCCCTAATTTAAATATATATTATATTATATATATACAATAATAAATATATATTATATACAATATATATTTACATTATATACAAGGACTTCTCATTTATTCTTTTGTGTATATTATCCCATTTGATAATTGCAGTGGTCCTGAGAGTTATAATGGTTAGGTAGTAATATTTTTATTGTAAAATTGGTGTTCAGATTTGCCCATCAAGGTTTCTGAACAACAGTTCATTTATAGAGAATCATTTTTAATATTACAAAGAATAAGCAAGTTATAATTTAGGGGGGTTGTTTTTAGAACCCAGTTACATCATGTTCTCCATGAGTCAGAGAAAGTGGTATTTTTGTTAATGTCTTATTCCAGCAGAACTGAGTAAGAAATAGTGATACATTTTAGATATTCCAAAGGCCTTTTGATTTCTTTGTGATTTTTAACACTTCCATTTTTATCCTTTAGTTTCAGATTCCTCAAACAGCTGATGTCAAATGATAAATTTGAGAATTCTCTTTTCTATATAATGCGTAAAATAGTAAAGGAAAAGGTACATTTCATCCAGTTGCTTCCCCCCCACCCCTGTAGTCAGAATTTTAAGTGGAATATTATAAGAATAAATATTAGCTCTGTAACTTCTACTTTAAAATATCAGTTGATTGATACTTACTGCTAATTGGAAATTAATTACATTTAAATTGGAACACTAATTGTTTTGCTTTTTTTTTTTCCAGCCATATAGTATTATTTTTTTCTTCCCCCAATTGCTTCAACCAGAGGATTGATGATTTATACCCTTTGCTGTAATCCTTGTCTTTTGAGCACTAGATTGTTTGGTGTTGCTTGCTAGATCAGTGTAATTAAGGAGTTCCCAGTTCATTGCATTCATTTTCTTGGAGAATAGGTGTTAAACACAGGAAGCAGATGTGGCTCAAGCATTTGGGCACCCACCTACCATATAGGAGGTCCCGGGTTTAGTTCCCATCTTCCTAGAGAAGACAAGCAAGACAACAAGCTGGCGCAACAGGCTGGCTCAGAGAGCTGATGCAACAAGGAGACACAAAGAGGAAACCCAATAAGAGACGCAACAAAGCCAGGGTATGGAGGTGGCTCAAGCGATTGAGCACCTCTCTCCAACATGGGAGATTCCAGGTTCGGTTCCTGGTGCCTCCTAAAGAGAAGACAAGCAGACACAGAGAACACACAATGAATGGACACAGAGAGCAGACAGCACAAACAACGAGGGGGCATGGGGAGAAATAAAAATCTTTTTTAAAAAGAAATATTAAATAATACATTATTTGTCTGTCTATACATTTCATCTGCTTTATTTTTGTTGCTTCTAAACCTGACAGGGCTAGAATTAAATAAGAAAGGGAGTTTAACAGTGAAATTTGTATGGTAGAGGTTAGAAAACAGTGCAGAGAAAGCAGGCACTGGTTTTATGGGGATTAAAGCTATTGTCTGGAGGGAAGCAGATGTGGCTTAGGAGATTGGGCTCCTGTCTGCCATATAGGAAGTCCAGGGTTTGATTCCTGGGACCTCCTGGCACAGCAAGATGACGCAACAAAAAAAGACACAGGAGAGACAATGAGAGACGCAGCAGATCAGGGAGCTGAGGTGGTGCAGGAGATTGAGCGCCTCTTTCCCACTCTGGAAGGTCCTAGGATCGGTTTCCAGTGCTGCTTAAAGAGAAGACAAGCAGACACAGAAAAACACACAGCGAATGAACACAGAGCAGACAACAATTGCAGTGAGTGGGGAGGGGAGTAAAAGAAATCTTTAAAAAAAAAAAAAAAATTATAAAATTAAAGCTATTGCTTGGAGCAAGAAGTATTCTATAGTCCAGAGTAAGAACATTAGAACTGATCTGATGCAGAGATTGAGTATCTTTGGAAGTCTCAAAGGAGGAAAAATGTTTTGTAGTAGCTGTGTAAGAGAATTAGTTTTGTCAAATGCATGTGGAATTAATTTGTGGGGCAATGTGATGAGGAAGAGGATATAATAATCTAACTTGGACCAGAAATAGGAATTATGAGGTAAAATAGAGAAAAAAGACAGATGTAAGCCATGCTATGAAGAGCAACAGTAACTTTCCTTTAATGGTCCTTACTAGATTTCAGGCATTAGTTTGAGAGGTAGGTTTTATGATCAGTACCTCATTTTACTGAAAAGGAAAAGGTCAGAGATAGCTGATAAGAGGAAGGAAGATCAGGGATTAGATTTGGATAGTTCTGACTGCATATTTCTCATTTAACCACTGCACACTATACCACCTTTGTAGATTTTGTTCCTATGATAACATCAGTTGGAGGAGATTCATATTTTCTCCTTTTGTTGAAATCTGGTGTTAATGGCCATTGTTAACTAAAGGTCAATAAGAAAAGATGTAAAGAGTAGATTAGTGAAGTAGAACATAAGAGTAGAAGGCTTGTCCTTTGTTTTTAGAAAACAGGTGTGGGTGTGAATCCCATAAACCTGGATGATACTTATTTATTTCTAACCAGGAAATATCACCAAATCTCTACCTCTCCTTCTCTGAATTTTAAAGGCTTTTTTCCCTTGACCTATCTGTTGCATTAATAGTGAGACCATTTTAAGATGAAATTATAATTCATCTTGTTCCAAATACCAGCATATCCATTATTTGAAACATAATGGGTACCTAGTAAACACTGCTAGATTTTTAGGAACTAACAGAAAAATGTTGGTTCAGAGTTTTTTGCATGTTTGAAAGTGGAAGATTTGGGCTAATGGGAATTTTTTTCCCCTTTATAATAAGAAGTCTTGAAACTTAAGGAAGCTTGAGAAGGGAGAGTGCTTCTGGATCCTTAAGTGCTAAAGGCAGATAGGTATAAGCTGATTGGATTTAATTTTCCCCAAATTACTTGCTTCATTCATCTCTGTACCCTAATTCCATATTATGTCATCAAATATATAGTGTAAAAAAAAAAAAAAAAAAAGAATAACAACAAAAAAATAAAAATAAAAAAGAAATATATAGTGTATTATAATATGGTGATTTAAAAAATGAACTCTAGGCTTCTCCATCTTCTAGCTGTTTGCTCTTGGGAAAATTACTTTAATCTTTCTGCCTCCACTTTCTTGAAATGACAGTGATAATAGTGCCTGCCTGCTTCAAGATGGTTATGAGGACTAAATGAATTAATATTGGCAAAGCAGAGTGCCTGCCACATAGTAAGTTCTCTGTGTTTGTTAAAATAGGTAGATAAGAGAGAGAGAGGGAGGGAGGGAGAGAGAAACTTCAGGTTTTTAGGATTACTATACATTCATATGTTCAAATAGGGTTCAGAACCAATCCGACTAGATATTGTATTTATCTACATGTCCTATGCTAAAGTTTGTGTATGTGTGCATAAATTAATGCACATTCACATTTAAAAGGTTGGAAAGTACAGATAAGACAAAACCAACTAATTCTGCTTCCTATGGGTAACTGCCCTCTCAGTCTACTTTGTATCCATACCTATACATCTATTTATAAAGTTGGAATAGTTCCACATTTAATGTTTAAGAATTTAATTTGTATAGGGTAGATATTCATATTCTTAAATTTTCTTCATAACTTGGTTTAAAGGTTATAGAGTATTTCTTCTTGATATATTATGACTTAGTATGGTGGTTTGAAGCTGTATGTAACACAGAAAGACATGTTCTTAAATTTAATCCATTCATGTGTGTGTGGACTCATTGTAAGTAGGACCTTTTGATGAGGCTACTTCAGTTAAGGTATGACCCACCTCATTGTGGATGGATCTTAATCCTATTACTGGAGTCCTTTATAAATGAAATGAACACAGAGAGAGAGGGAGAGAGAGCACATGCCACAGAAGCAAGAAGTTGAAAGCAGCAAAATGCAGAAGAGAAGGAAGAGACCAGCAGTTGCTGCCATGTCCCTTGCCGTGTGACAGGAGTCCAGGATCACTGGCAACTGGTCTTCAGTAAGAAAACATCATCTTGATGATGCCTAAATGGGGATATTTTCATGACCTCAAAACTAATGTTGTAAGCTAATAACTCCCATTGTTAAAAGCTAGCCCATCTCATGGTATATTGCTTTTAGCAGCCTAGCAAACTAAAACAGGATGTGCCCCCATTTATCCCTTCACCTATTGAAAGAATTTTGGTTGCTTTATAAGAGAATGAAATTCAGACAGTGAAAGAAAGCCACAGAAGCAAGAAACTGAAAGTAACAAAACCCAGGAGAGAAGGGAGAGACCAGCAGATGCTGTCATGTGCCTTGCCATGTAGCAGAGGAGCCAAGGATAACAGGCAGCTGGTCTTCAGGAAGAAAGCATCGCCTTGATGGTGCCTTAATTTGGACATTTCCTTGGCCTTGAAACTGTAAGCTAATAAATTCTCATTGTTCAAGGTGATCCATTTCACAGTATTTGCTTGGAGCAACCTAGGAAACTAAAACAGATTTTGGTACCAGAGGAGTGGGGTTCTGCTATTGCAAATACAAAAATAAATAAATAAAAATGTGGAAACAGTTTTGAAATTGGGTAATGGGTAGAGGCTGAAAGAATTGTGATTTGGTTGATAGAAAAGGCTTAGATTGCTTTGAAAAGACTTTATGTAAGAGATGTGGATATTAAAGGTATTTCTGATGAGGCCTTAGACAGAAATGATGAATGTGTCTCATTGGAAACTGGAAGAAAAGCAATTCTTGTTTTAAAGTGACAGAGAACTTGGCAAAATTGAATTCTGATGTCATGTGGAAGGCAGAAAGTGCAGCCTGGTATCTCCTTGGCAGCTTATAGTAAAATGTGAGAGGCGAGGGATAAGCTGAAAACTGAACTTTTCAGCACAAAGAAACCAGAAATTGATGCTTCAGAAAATTCTGACTTTCCAGAAAGTGAGTCCCCAGAGAATAGTGCTACATGTGAAGGTTTAATGGAACATGAATCCAGTCACCCATTTCAGTGCATGTCAGGTTTGGAGGTGCAGTTATCCAGAAAGTATCTGTGGAAAGTCCTATTGTCTGATGATTTGGATCCCTGTGTACTACATGTAAAACTGACAGGTTCTTTTTGCAAGATTTGTATGAATAGAACCACTGCCAGCCTGGACTAAAAGGGACAGATTGAAGGAAAAATGACTTCAAAGACAGGGCCATGAAAGCTGAGGTCTGGAGCAAAGACATCTTCTAGGGCCCAGATTGCAGACTCATGTGTGAAAAGGGTGAGTATGTCCCAACACTTGGAGAAGGCGGGCCTTCCACCCCATGGTTCAGGAAGAGTGCTACTACCCCATTGTTCTCAGAGTTTGGAGCCTCTTCCCTGGGGATAGTGGAAAGTCTAGGAGAATTGAGCCTGTGCCCTGGGCATTGCAGAGTCTGGCTGTCACCCTGATGCTTGAAGAGGGTAGACCCTTTACCCCAGTGTTCAGGGAGAACATGGCCGCTGTGCAAGAATTTGGAAGGGTTGGTACTGCCACTCATCAGGCCCTGAGGACCAACCATCATTCTAGAGATGACTGTCAGACCTTGGAATCTAATGGAGTATATCCTGGAGAGTTTTGGAATTGCTTTTGACCCATGACCCATGTTTTCCTTCCAGTTTCTCCCTGTGGGAGTGGAAATGTTTATCTTATGCCTGTCTTTCCATTGTATATCAGAAGCAGATAACTTGTTCTCTAAATTTCACAGGTCCACAAAGGAGGGGAATTATGCCCCAGGACAGACGACACCTATAAATAACCAATTTTGATGAGACTTTGTACTTAGTATTGTCACTGAAATGACTTAAAGCTTTTAAAATATTGTGATAGAATTAATTTATTTTGCATGTAGAAAGAACATGTGTTTTTGGTGTCTAGAGGGTAGAGAGTGGTCTTTGAAGCTGTATGTACAACCAGAAAGACATGTTCTTAAATTTAATCCAATCTTTTGCATATGGAACCATTGGTAAGTAGGATCTTTTGAGGAGGCTACTTCAGTTAAGGTGTGACTCCACCTCATTCTGGATGGGTCTTAATCCTATTACTGTAGTCCTTTATAAATGAAATGAATACAGAGCTAGAGAGAAAGCCACTGAAGCAAGAAGCTGAAAGCAACAAAACCCAGAAGAGATGGGAAAGACCAGCAGATGCCACCATGTGCCTTGCCATGTAGCAGAGGAGCCATGGATCACTGGCAGCTAGTCTTTAACAAAAAAAGCATTGCTGTTTTAGTTTGCTAAAGGCTGCCAATGCAAAAATAACAGAAATGGGATGGCTTTTATAATGGGAATTTATTAGGGTAAAATCTTAAATTTCTAAGGCTGTGAAATGTCCAAATCAAGGCATCATGAGAGATGCTGTCTCACCAGAGGTTGGCTGCTAGCAGATCCTGGACTCCTGCCGCATGATAAGGCAAAATGGTGGCTAGTCTCTGTCTTTCTCCTCCAGGCTCACTTTCTCCCCAAGCTCAGCCATGGGCAATCAGGCATATGGCTCATCTCTCCTGGGCTTCATCTCTGCAGCTTCGTCTGCAGCTTCAGGCTACTGTGCTGATTCCAGCCTCTGGCCTCTCTCTCAACCTCTTGGAGTTTTTCTCTCTTTCTGTGGCTGAAAGTGATCCTGGAGCCCTCTCTCACATCACAGTATAAAAATAGCAGCTCCTTTTCTCTATGTGTTTTCTGCTTTTATTCTCCATTTATATGACTTCGGTGAGAGGATTAGGCCCCACCCTGGGCCCTACAATCTAATCAAAGGTCTTTAACTAAAGGAATCTAAACAAAAATGATCTAAGGAAAAGGCCCGACATGCAATAGGCTTACACATACAGTAATGGGTCAACCTAAGAACATAATTTTCTGGAGTTCACAAAAGACTCAAACCAGGACAGTTGCCATGATGATCCTTGGCATTTTCTTAGCTTCAAAATAAATGCTTATTGTTGAAACTGACGCATTTCACAGTATTTTCTTGGAGCAGCCTAGGAAACTAAAATACTTAGCAATCCCTTATTGTTGGACATTATGATTGATTCAAAGTTTTAATTGTGGTAACATATATACAACATAAAATTTCCCATTTTAACCACTTTCAAATATACAATTCAGGGGTATTCTCATACTGTGCTACCATCACCACCATCCTTTACCAAAACTTTTCCATCACCTAAGCAGATACTCTGTACCCATTAAGCAATCATTTCCCATTTCCCTTCTCCTGTAATCTACTTCTGGCCCTATGAATTTGCATGTTTTAGTTATTTCATCTAAATGAGATCATACTGTAATTTGTCCTTTTATGTCTGGCTTATTTTACTCTACCCATCTCATGTCTCATATATCAGAACTTCATTTCTTTTTACAGCTAAATAATATTCCATTGTGTATACCATAATTTGCTTATCTGTTCATCTGTTGATGAACACTTGGGTTATTTTCACTTTTTGGCTATTGTGGGTAATGCTGCTGTGAACATTGGTGTACACATATCTGATTGAGTCCCTGCTTTCAATTCTTTTAAATACATACCTAGAAGTGGGATTGCTGGGTCATGTGGTAATTCTATGTTTAACTTTCTGAGGAACTGCCAGTTTCCACAGTGACTGCACCATTTTATCTTCCCACCAACAATGCATGAGGGTTCCTGTTTCTCCACATCCTTGCCAATACTTATTTTCTGATTTTTAAAAAATAGTAGGTATTCTAGCGGGTGTGAAATGGTAAAATTATTGTGGTTTCATTTTGCTTTTCCATGATAACTAATGATGTTGAGCATCTTTTTATGTGCTTATTGGCCATTTATCTATCCTCTTTTGAGAAATGTCTATTGAAGTCCTTTGCCTATTTTTAAATTTTTGTCTTTTTGTTGTTAGGTTGTAGCATTTCTTTATATATTCTCAATATTAAACCCTTATTGGATATGTGATTTCCAAATATTTTCTCCCATTCTGTAGGTTGTTTTTTAACTTTCTTGATTAGTCCTTTACACAAAGATTTTACATTTATAATATTTTCAGCTACGTTATTTAGTTGAAAGGGTTTTAGGACAATAGTTCACTTATACAAAAGCAACAAAACTATTTCAAATAAGTAGCAGAAGAGATCTGAAACCCTTGTTAACAAATGTAAAGTGAAATATTGTTATTACAGATACCCTGGGATATTAAGTTTTATTACGGTTATTTCCATCTTATATTTTCAGTTGTTTTACTACTGTGATAAATTATGAAAATTATATTTTGAAATGGTTTATTTATTTTGAAGTTGCATGTTGTTTTCTGGTCTAAATGTGATACTATTCCCAGAGATCTAGCAATCAGCTTCTTTAAAGCCTCTGATATTGCTGTTTGTTTTTCCAAGGTAATTTTCATTTCCTTGTTATCTGTCAAAGGATATTGTCACACTCTTGTTTCCTTCATATCAGTTCTTTTTTCTTGGTCTTGTCATATTATCTCCATGTCAGTTATTTTTCTCTCTTACTGTTTACAAATAATTCTGGTCTGTTAATATTTACATTAACACTAGTTTTACTTCTCTTAGCTGCTCATATCTTTGCTTTCATTTTCCTATCCTTGTTTGGGATTCTAGTTGCCTAATTTTCTTATCCATTATAAGTATGTGCAAGCATCTGATTACTTCATTGCCTTGTAGTCTTGCCTGACCATTTATATATTGAGATACTAATTTTATTCTTTATTGTTTTCCCTTTATTCATCCTCTCACCCTTAAGGCATTTATTCATTCATTTTTTAATGTGTATTCCAAGAAGGTAAATGAGGTGTGTGTTATAAAATATGGGTTATAAAAAAAAAAAAAGACATTGAGTCTGATGGGATTGAAAAACAATGTTCTGGCATATTTCAACTAATTTAATTCTATTTACTTCTCCCTACTCCCTTGTTGTTTGCACTTGCTGTGTGCTGTGTCTTTAGGAGGACCGGGAACTGAACCCGGGACCTCCGATGTGGAAAGGAGGCGCCTAATTGCTTGAGCCACCTCCATTCCCCTACTGCAGGTATTTCATCTAATTTAAAATATGAGATGAGGAGAAATAGCTTTCCACTTGATAGCTTAATCTAAATTCCTTATTTTACTTATTTGGGTTCTGCTTGGGGTTTCAGATTTTCTATTTCTATAGAAAATATTAAATATTTAATGTACTGTGTATATACTAAAAAGATATGATGAAAACAAAATCTAAATTTCTGATAACCAGATAAATAATCATGGACTTATATAATTGAACTTAAAAGGAAGTATATTACTAGTGCTCAGATGAAAAACCTTTCATATTCTTTTTCTGGAAGACTTTTGAAACTTATATTTGAGCAACCTTGAATTTTTAGGGTTCTGGCCTTTTATTGAGAGACCATTTAGTCCAAAGTAATGTAAATTTATTTGAGCAACCATTTTCATATGGCAGGCACTGTATTGGGCACTGGATATACATGGTTGAATAAAACATAGTCGGGAAGCGGATGTGACTCAAACAATTGGACACCCACCTACCACATGGGAGGTCCCAGTGCCTCCTAATAAAGACAAGCAAAACAGCAAGCTGACGCAACAAGAAGATGCAACAAAAAGATTCAACAAGCAACAAGATGGTACAACAATGAGACACAAGGATACACAAGAAGGAGACTCAACAAGCAGGGAGTGGATGTAACTCAAGCGATTGGGGGTCTCCCTCCCACATGGGAGGTCCTGGATTTGGTTCCCGGTGCCTACTAAAAAGAAGACGAGCAGACACAGAGAGCACACAACAGACACAGAGCAGACAACGAGCACAAACAACAAGGGGGAAGAAATAAAGAAAATAAATCTTAAAAATATAAATAAGACATGGTCTTTGGTGGAGCATATCTGTTAAAAAAAAAAAAAAAAAAAAAAAAAAACTCAAAAATGTTACGAGTGCTATAATTGACGTAGGCAATAAGGTGCACTGGGAATACTTGCCCAAGGAAAGGATTTTAGGAGTTGCTGAGTATTAAAATATGAGAAGAGGTTATCCATACTAGGAGGGAAGGGAGATGGCATTTCAGGTTGAGTGACAGCTTGAATAAAGATACTGAGGGGCAAAATAGCAAAGAACTAAGAGTAATCTAGTTTTATTGGCTCATGAAGTGTAAAATGGAGAGCTTTGGGACCTTTTATACTATGCTAAGGAGCTTGGGTTTTTTCATGAAGTATTTTCACTCAGTCTTTTCCACCAAAGGAGATTGAAGATGCATTTTGGAAGTGGAGAGGCAGAGTCCACACAGACCCACTGCCTGTTTGAAATTGCTCTTAAGACTGGTGTTTTATTGTTAAAAAAAACTTTGTGTTCTATTCTAGAATTGATTACTGTGAGTTCTTAGTTTCAATTTTCTAATTTATAGAGTGGGGATAATAGTGGCTTACAGCTCTTAGGATTGTTGGAAGAAGTAATAATAACTACAATGATGATAAAATGACAGTGTTGATAATAGCTAACACTTTTTAAGACTTACTAAGAAACTATCTTAAGTGCTTTTTACTTCTTTTAACCTCATTTAATCCTCAAAACAACTCATTGAGGTGGATACTTGTATTATCTCTATCTTCCCATGAAACTGAGGCGTTGAGAAGTGTAAGGTTACACAGCTAGTTCTGATTTGATCTCAGGCAGTCTGGATCCAAAACACTTAGCTACTATTCTGTACTCCTATTTTGTGAGAACATTTTCAGCTAATCTTAGAATTTAAGCATTATTTTCACCACTTAAAATTGTGGTTAAATTGCTTTACATGTTTGTTTGTTTGTTTTCCTCCCCTTCAGTAAGAAGTCCAGTTTGAACAAACCATCTTTTACTGTGTTCTTCAGGGTAGTCTCACCTTGGTACTATAAGAACCCTGCTGGGTAATGGGTATCTATTTGTCCTATAAAGATCACTCACCTTTCAGAGAGTGAGGGAGATTAGGATAACATTTCAGTCTAAAACTGGAATTGATTAGAAACATATGAAACACTTTTCAAATGTGTATTCTAAGAAACAAAATATTAAAAGGGGGAAAAAAAGTTTGATATTTGTCCTTGTCTTTCACATTAAATCATTTCAAATAAAGAAAAAATAATTCAATTTTCTGCAAGAGGGTTTTCTGTTATTGTGGGTTAACTCATATTTTCCTCCTCTCCTCTATCTAGAATGTCTTAAACCATTCTACCCTATGAGAAATTGGATGTTCTTGCCAGATAGTCATTGTGGGAGAAAACGTTTCATTTAAGTCCCAGATGAGGACCGGAAACTTGAAATCAGAGGAGCATCTGAAATCAAGTAATATTAGGTAGGATAAAAACTACAAGGGATTTCTACATATTTTTTTATTTATTTTAGAGATGTGTATTGAAATATTCATATTCTGTGGACAACTAATACAGGATTCTCTAAAGCATTTGATATTAGCCAAGATGGGGGAGGGGACTGTATTTTTTTTTAATTTATATGACTTTATGAGAACTTTGGTATATGTTTACTTTGTCATGAGCATTTTTATCTTGTAGACCAAGGAATTTTTTTTTTAACATTTACTGAAGTAAATATAAGAAAATTCTATGTTTATGTATGAGATCTCTGAATAATTATGATAAACATAGGGATGTGATCCAGCTTGTAGATTATCATCTGGAATGAAAATTCCTGTGTTTTCAGTTACATGTATAGCAATTCATTTTATGTTTTTTTGTTTTTTTGTTTTTGTTTTTTTTAAAGATTTTATTTATTTATTCATTTATCCCCCCCCTTGCTGCTTGCGCTCGCTGGGTCAGCTAACCACGCCGTGCGGGCGGGCCTGCCCTCACCAGGAGGCCCCGGGAACCAAACCCGGGGCCTCCCACATGGTAAACGGGAGCCCTACTGATTGAGCCACAGCCGCCTCCCTAGCAATTCATTTTAAAATGCAGGGAGCATCAGCTCTTAGTTCTGTATGTCAGCATGAATGCAGTCAAGCTTCTTAGGTGCCTATGTAAATATAGGGATATGATAGTGTGCTAGAGAAGCCCTCTGATACATAGTGAATTAGTAACTCTTATCACAGGAGCCTTTCATCAGTTAAGACAGAATGTGTGAAGATACTTGATCTCTGAGGTGTGGCTTTTAACTAAGGGTTGATAGTTGTCCCAAGAAGTTGATAGCATAATAGTGACACTTATAGCCAGGCCATTTCAGAAGACCTGCTTTACTATGTGGTGCTTATGAGAGCTGACTTCAGCACCAAACTGCCAGGTAGAATCCAAGCTCTGCCGCGTCCTAGTTGTGTCACTTTGGGCAAATTATTAACCACTCTGAAATTCAGTTTCCTCATCAGCAAAATGGGTATAATATTACTACCCACCTGATAGCATTGTTACAAAGATTAAAGATTTAATAATATATGATGGCATGTAAACAGGACCTGACACAAGTGATCCAAATTGTATTATTATTAACAGATAGGTTTAGCGTCTATAATTAATTAGTTTAGCATTTCTATAATTTATAGTTTACTTGATGTGTTAGGACCAATTTTTAAAAATATATTTGTTAAATTTTAAAATGTAATCAAAACTAAAATTTGGAGAGAAGCAAAAAAGAAAAATCAAAACCACCCTAACTCAATTCTTTTGTAATTTTTATGTATTTACCTCTGATTTCACTTGCTATGCATACTAAGAATGTAGTCATCATGATATTCAAACAGCATTGTGTGGTGGTAAAGGATCAAGGATTTTTAACCTCTATCGTGGAATGTTGTCTTCTTCATTTCACTGTGCTGCTTTAGAAGCGATCTCATAAAGAAGTAGGGGGGAGAAGGACACCTGACTAACCAGTCAGTAACCAGGTTAACTAAAGTAATTTGGTGTCATTGTAGTATTCATGTCACAGTCGGTTCACCCCCTTCCCTCTCTGAGTGATCACTTAGGTTATTTAAAGTAACTTACTCATCATATTTATTTCACATAACAACTCTGAAGGATATTTGAATCCCTGTTAAACAAATGAGGAAACTGAGCCTTCTTGGAAAGAACCTCCAAGGTAGCACTAATAATATGTAGGAAAGCCCAGATTCAGACATAAGTCTTTTTATTCTATAACATTTTCCGTTACACACAACTGACTCTTGTATATTGTACATTTTACCATTCGTTCATTTAACAAATTTTTGCTGAACAGCTGCCCTATGCCAGGCATATTCTAAGTGCTAGGGATATAGCCCTGAATACCATCTGTCCTTGTGCTCATTTTACTTTATTGAAATTATCTGTATGTGCCTTTGTATCTTCCACTCTACCATGAATTCCTTGAAAATAGTACTAGACATCATTAGGGTTAGCATGAGAATTAGCATTTTGGTTATATAAAGAGTAAAAATTTACAACTTGTTTCAATTTGTACCTACAAGTTGTATTTCCTTTTTTGAATGATTAGTTTAGTCCTCTGCCCTTTAACTGTTGATGTCTTAATATATTTCATATCACTTTTCATAATGTCTAATCAATACTGCTCTCTTCACTTTTTCTCATTTCTTTGATGTTAGTAAGGCTCCCTTTCCTATTCATTTTGTAATTATTCAAAGGTTCACCATCTCCTCAGCAGATATCCTTCATACTTTCACTCATCTGATCACCCACTTTATGTTTGAAATTGAGGCAGTATAGCTGTGAATTATCTTGACAGCTTCCCATCTCCCACTACTCCCCAAATCTCTGAGCATGTTTATGTATAGCACTATCCAATCTTACGTCCTTCTAATTTTATCTTGCCTGTCTTAAGTCCAGTTCTGCTTCTGTCTTAATGATCACATTCTCAATTTTTCTGTCTCTTCCAGAACCATGCTCTGTCAGGTTTGTTCTGACTTTACTGTATCTGCAACTTGTTCCTTTCTCTCGGCTTCTTTTCTTCATTCTAAATGTGCTCAAATCTCTCCCACTGGGGAAAAAAAGAAGAAACCTCTCTTTACCCATGACATCCCTTCTCTTTCTCTTAACAGCCAGGCTTCTTAAGAGTTGACTTCAGCAGAGCAGGTGTAGCTCAGCGGTTGAGTACACACATACAAGGTCCCAGCTTCAATCCTCGGTACTTCCTAAAACACACAAAAAAAGTTGACTTCAACTTTTTCCCCATCTTCTTTGTTCTTTACCCTCCTGCTATCCGACCTTGACTCTTCTCTGGCAAGACTATCTTTGACTCTTAATGCACCAAGTCCAAAAATAAACTTTCCAGTCCTTATCTTATAGAACATTTCTGCTGCCTTTAACATCACTGTCTACTCTTCTTTCTTATTCTCTTATTTTCCACATACCTCTCTTCTCTTGTCTTCCTGTTTGACAATTTCTTGGTGTTTTTCACTGGCTGTCTTTTGCCTATCCCTCAAAAATGAAGCTCCGCTATTCTGCCTTTCTGGGAATTTGCATTTACTCTCATGGTTTTAACTGCCACGATTGTACTAACCACACTAGAGCTGTATTCCTAGTCTCTATGTCTCCCCTGTGCTTAATACTCATTTCTAATTGCCTGCATAGATACCTCTACTTTATCATTTACCCAGTTGTTTGTGTTAATCTGGGAGTGATTTTAGACTCTTTGCTCTGCTATATCTTCCCTTCTCTTGATTTCACTCCCAAATATTTCTTGAATCTGGGTTTTTCATCCACCTGTATTGCCACCTCTAGTCTTGCCCTTAAAAAATTTATCTTCCATACATCTTGTAGTAATCTTTTTAAAAAGCAAGTCTAAAATGCCATGCCCCTGGGAAGCGGCTGTGGCTCAATCGGTGGGGCTCCCATTTACCATATGGGAGGCCCCGGGGAACCGGGGCCTCCTGGTGGGGGCGGGCCCGCCCGCACGGCGTGGTTGGCTGACCCAGCGAGCACAGGCAGCAGGGGGATGATAAATGAATAAATAAATAAAATCTTAAAAAAAAAAAAAAAAAAAATGCCATGCCCCTGCTTTAAATTCAGCACTGGTTTGCATATCATTTGAAAGACAGAATCTAAGCTCTTTGACGTGTCATGCAAGGCCTCTCAAAATCTGTCCTCTGTCCTCTGTCTTAACTCTCCAGCTTCATCTCCTGTTGCTTCCTACCTTGATTTCATGTTCCAGTCTAACCCACTCACTGCCTTAGCTTTGTTTTTTTTGTTTTGCTGTTTCCTGTGCCTGGAAGAATAACCGTTCTCCTCCTTTGAAATTCCCAGAGCATGGTATCCCTTAATAAAACTAGATACACATTTTCAAAGAAAGTAGATTTGTGGAATGAATATTTGGGATTTAAAGAGTACTGAACTCTCAGGAGATTTGCAAATGCATGATAGACTGTGAAGTGCTTTAGAGAGAAAGCAAGTTAAACATTTTTATTGTCTTGTACTAAGGGAAAAGTTCCTTTAAGAGCACCATTTTCCCCAGTTCCTCATTTGTACATGAAAATCAGCAGTAAAGTAATATGATTTATTTTTCTCTGATTAGTACCGTTAGAGAGCTGTAGATTGTGTGTGTATGTGCATGTGCATGCATGGGCTTATAGTGTCTGGCTTGTTTGACTAGGTCATTATATTTATATTTATAATTGGTGAATACTGTTGTTATCCCAAATAATCATTTTTACTGTATGGAAATAAGTGAGCAAATTAACTTGAAATAAAACCTGTCGTGGCTTTTACTTAAATATCCAACATAATAGTCTCTTCTCTCAAAATAAAAGACGGTGATTCACCTTTCCTTAGAATCTGTGTGTTTAGAAGATGTTGGCTTATTTTCCTGAATTTTGCTCATAGAGGGAGAAAAAAAGGGGGTTGGGAGTTCAGAGCAGAAGGAAGTCCTTCTGTATCTGCCTCTGATTTGGAAATACCCTCTACTTTTGAACCACAACTCTTAAAATTGTGTTTGAGAGAGATTGTGTTAACCTTGCATTATTAAATATAAGTGCTATATATATTTGTTAAAGGAGATAACCATAAATTTAGTTTTTTTCCTCTAGTGCAGGGGTTCTTAATCTTTTTTGTTCCATGGACCCCTTTGCCAGTCAGGTGAAAACCACAGACTCCTTACTAAGTCCACACTATATTGTGTATTATTTAATAGATATATAGCACCTGCACTAACATGTCCTTACAAGAATGTTTTCTTTTTATTTTTTATTTAAATTCAAGCTTACCCCTTGTTAAGAACCCCTGCTCTAGTGGCATTATTTTTTTAAATGATCTTTTAACTACTATTATACATTCCAGATTATTTTTCTAATAATCTTGTATAAGACAGGAACTATGTTATAGTTAGGAGCAGACTTCAGAGCCAAACCAAATGTGTTCAAATGCCACCTAATTCCTTACTAACTCAGTGACCCAGAACATGTTACTTAATCTTTCTTTTCAGCTATAAAGTAGAGACAATAATATAGTATGGATTGAATGATAATTTTATCATGAAACAGTGTCTGGCAATAGTAAGTGCTATATATAGTGCTAGCTCTTAAGTGCCTAGTGCATTAGCATGCATTAAATGCATTTATAGATCTTGATGATCATGTTATCCAAGAGTATTGTTTCAGACTAGCTTTCAACATCTTTTTTTAAGATTTTATTTATTTATTCATTTATCCCCCCCTTGCTGCTTGTGCTCACTGGGTCAGCTAACCACGCCGTGCGGGCGGGCTTGCCTTCACTAGGAGGCCCCGGGAACCGAACCCGGGGCCTCCCATATGGTAAACGGGAGCCCTACTGATTGAACCACAGCCGCTTCCCATCAACATCTTTTAACCATCATTAAATGTCTGCTTCAGATTTTACTCAGCCTTTTCATATCTTTTTCTTTCTTATTCACTTGAAAGTAAGAGTAGAAAGGAACTCAAGTTGCCACATCCTCTAACAAGAGAAAACATTTTAAACTCGTGTCTCTTTATGTAAGCATTTACTATAAACTTTAGGTGTGATATTTTTTGTTTGTTTGTTTATAAGGTAAAATAATCAAGTAGCCAACTTTGTGGGAGTCTTTATGAAAGCAGTTGGTATAAGATCACATATTTTTTTATTTCTTGGATATTGCATACTAGTAAAAAAAAAATTGATAATTGTGTAGGGATTAGTGAATAAGGATTCCTCCATGTGAGAGGTAATAACTTACCCTCCCATCTGTCTAAATGGGTATTTTGTGACACACAGAAAAAAAGGAAGAGTGAATGGATAATAATGTATAAGCCAAATCTTTCTTTAAACAGTTTGCAAAAGCATTTCCATCAAAAATATAATATATATCCTACAAGTACTACCTGTTTCCAAGTATATGAGACTGGATTTTTTTTTTTAATATAGCCCTTTTTGTGACAATATTAAGATATTAACCAATAAAAACAAATCTTTACTCTGAAGAAATAATAATTGTTATTAATGATTCCTTTTCCAGAAAAAATATTTGGTTTGGTAACTTACAGACATTACCTTCTCATTTTTTTGAGTAAGTATTCACTAGAGCAGGAAAGAGCATATTTTTTCTGCAAAGGGGCCACAGTGTAAATATTTTAGGCTTGGTGGACCATTTGTTCTCTATCTCAACTACTTAATTCTGCCATAGGCAATACACAAATGAATAGGCATGGCTGTGTTCCAAAAAACTTTATTTGCAATAATAGGCCTAGGAAGGAGGAAAGAATTTCACCCACAGGCTGACTGCTCTGCTGCGTTAGAGTATGAAATTTATAATCTCTTGTGGTTAGACTTTCTGATAGAAATTTCAAATATAATTTATTCTCTGTTATGAACAGATCTTTTAATTTGGGCTAGTTGATTTAATTGACAGCACAAAACTAAACCTAGATGAGCCCATGTTAACTCTTTATATCACAGAATTTTATTATTCCTAATTTGAAAGAAATAGGAATAACTTGGACTTTGGTGTTAGAAAGAACTAAGTTTCTACTTAATGATTGTTTTGTAACTGAGGACAGATTAATGTACCTCTCCGGGCTTTAGTTTCCTAATTTATAAAATTGGAGTAATCGTAGCTATCTCCAGGATTGTTATATTTTCCATTTAACTATCACTTCATCAATTAAGTTTATTAGCAAGATATTTTAGTCATTAGCATACACTTCTTTTAGAACCTAGGAAAGAACTGTGTACAGATATGAGCACCTCCACTCTTGTGATACTAGAAATCAAATCTGGAATTTCAAAATGCTTTAGCATTTACATCAGACATAGTTTTGATGACATTTTTGTACTTTTGTTAATGCTTGAATTTTTAATTTTACAGTTTTTCTTGGACAGATTATAGATAAATATAAGTTTTGATCTTTATTTATCAATGGAAGCCTGCTTCAGAATATGGTAGAATTATATTTATTCATACACTGACTGATATAGCCCACAAAAGAAGCATATTATTTGTAGTTGTTCCTGTTACGTGTTCAGTATAATCATCATTTCACTGAAAGTTGGTATCCTTCTTAGCATACCAGAATGATATTTGTTCATTTTAGATCTTTTGATACATGATCATAAGTATAAGATATCACACATATACTTGAATATGAGTTTTTTTATTTAGCTAACATATGGAAGTATGGCAGAAAACATGCTTTGTAACTTTGCAGCTCATGGATAGAATGAAAGGTCATTGAATCCAGTAAAAGTGCAATTTTTACCCTAGCTTTCTCAGTATAAGTTTTATAAATTAGTACTCCAGTACTAATGGGGGTGGGGATGGGAGAGGTGGAGGACTGTTGTGACATTGGTAGGATAGGGTATGTGGTATGCTTTTTATTAAGTTGTATGGTTTTTTTTATTTTAAGGGCATAAGCCAACAACCTTGAAGTATTTGGTTTGTTTGTTTAAAAAATAAAGTGAACAGTGAAGATAGGCTATATAGATAAGAAATTTGGTGTGATGTTACATTTAGGACTAAGCATAGCTCTTTTTTAGTATTGTTCATTTATACTGGTAGTTTTCATACGGTTTGTAGTTACCTCTGAAGTACCTTCTCATGAGTCTATTTGAAAGCTTAATTAAAAAAGAAAAAACATTGGGAAGCGGCTGTGGCTCAATCAGTAGGGCTCCCGTTTACCATATGGGAGGCCCCGGGTTCGGTTCCCGGGGCCTCCTGGTGAAGGCAAGCCCGCCCGCATGGCGTGGTTAGCTGACCCAGCGAGCACAAGCAGCAAGGGGGGGACAAATGAATAAAATAAAATAAAATCTTTAAAAAAAAAAAAAAAAAAGAAAAAGAAAAAACATAAATATCTTCTTAATGTCTAGGAAAATGAAATGATTCACTTTATTTACATTTTGATTAAAATTCACAATTGATATTAAATACATAATAAATTATGTAAAGCTATAATTACAGTAAAAATTTCAGAACTTCTGAATATTCTTTAGCATTTGTTAAAAATTTGTTTTTAAAAATGGAAATCTCTTAGTTTATATACTTACTTTCTAAGTAGAGTATATGAACAAGATTTATCATTTTTCTTCATTTAAAAATATTTGAATGCCTGCTGTGTGCAAAACATTATGCTAGGCACAAGGTTGTGATGGTGAGCGTTCTTATAAATTGTGAAAGGTACTACAAAGAAAAAAATGAGTGCTTTGAGAACATGTACCAGGAATATCCTTAATCTAGATGGGATTCAAGTAAGGCTTCCTGAGGAAGTGATGTTTTAACTAATTCAAAGGATAATTAATCAAAGAGGGAGGAGGTGTTCCTAACAAAGGCCTTTACAAAGGCCCTGAGTGTGAAAAGGGGAGAGCACCCTGGACAAACTGGAGCGGAGATCAAGGAGAGAAGAGAATAGTGGTGGAAGTGGAGTCGAGTTCAGAGACTGTAGGACTTTGTAGGATGCCTTAATAAAGATTTTGTTCTTTACCCTAACAGCAGTTGGAAATCATTCAAGTATTCTAAATGGGCAATTGATGAGAATTTTTAAAAGATCCTTCTGACAGCAGTAGGGAGAATAGAATGAAATGGGGCAAGAAATGAATGGAGAAAACAGTTTGGTGACTTTGCAGTAGTCCTGGCAAGGGATAATTGTAACTTGGATGAGAGTAGCTAATGAGAGAGTAGAAGGAAATCAACAGATTCAAGATACAGTTAGTAGGTAAAATTCCCTGGAGTTGATGGGTTAGATACTGGGAGTTAGGGAGAAGAAATTGTGATGGATGACTTCCAGGTTTCTGTCTTTCACACGACTGGAAAGCTGTTGTGCCATTTGTTAAGAGAGAAAACAATCGAAGTAAACCAGGTATGAGACTTTTGGACCTCTTGAGTATAGGCAATTCTCAAAAAATTTGGCAGAGAAAAGAGGCTGCCAAGTTAGGCTTCTTTCTTTTCTTTCTTTCTTTCTTCCTTCCTTCCCTTTCCCTTTCCCTTTCCCTTTCCCTTTCCCTTTCCCTTTCCCTTTCCCTTCCCTTCTTTCTTTCCTCCCTCCCTCCCTCCCTCCCTCCCTCCCTTCTTCCCTCCCTTCTTCCCTCCCTTCTTCCCTTCCTTTTCTTTCTTCTTTCGCCGGGGGCGGCGGTATACTTTTTAAATACTGAAGAAAAGGAAAGATCCAATAGAGAAGTTTGAAAATTGTTGAAAGGGAGAGGTGAAGGTAATCAAAAGACTTAAGTCTTTAAGAAAGGCTATAAAGAGCATCTATAGCATACATTAGTGGAATTATTAGTCTTAAATAAGAAGTACAATACAATACCTATAGTTTTTATTTTGTTTTCTTTTGTTTTTAGGAGGTACTGGGGATCAAACCCAGTACCTCGTACATGGGAAGCAGGTGCACAACTACTTGAGCTACATCCGCTCCCAATACCTCTAGTATTTAACAGGAGAAGGTAAGAAGACTATGTAAATGTAGGGAGCCATTTAGTTTAAGTGAGAATTGTTTTCCCAGAGGCATGGGACGGTCTCCTTTGCTGAAAGAGGTCGTGCCTGAGGATCAAGCACCAGCAGAGTAGACATTTGAAATAGTTATGGTGGCTAGTGAATTGAGAATAATAGGAATTCCTGGCAGCATTGAGAAAAAATTTTTCATTCCGTGACTATCATTTAATGTTATCTTAAATCAGATTTGGAAGAATACAGCAAGAAAGTGAATTCTCCTCAGCAGAAGAGGGGTTACTCTGTAAACTTTTTAGTAATGGTAATCAATTTGCTAAGGCCTAGGGCTACTGTGGATGTTAAAGCAGAGATGCCATTTATAGTGCTTTAAATATAACTGCTATACATCCTTACTGTAATATATGATTTCACTTATGTTTTAGGGTTATTTACTATGTAAGTTAGGCCTAGTTTGTTTCTAATTGATGTTCTTTTTTTCCCCTTTTCTAGGCAGGCAGAAGTCCTGAAGGCTGACATGACAGGTATTGACTGGTTTGTCTGTTTTTCTCAACTTACTTTATATCATTAAATATAATATACATATTTTTATGTTTAAGTATTACAGATATATATTTCTTAGAGCACTAAATACTGTCTTATTTGTAAAAGGTGATAACTTATATTTGCTTTAAATATTTGTTTTTATACTTTATTTCTTACTTAAATGTCCTATCACAATTTTTTGTATAATCTGTACTACATTGAATTGGATGTTAACTGATTTAATACTAAATTTTAGAGAACTATTTATCAATGATATAAGACATACTGGAAAAAATAATTCAACAAGAAGCAAATAATTATACAAATATTTTATGGTGTCCTTGGGTTAATATCTTTCTGGGAAAGTGTTATTTTCCTTTTAAAAATTAACCCAAACTTGAGTAGGTTGGTAGAGCTTAAAACATTTACAGAAAAGCTCTGCTAAAAGTCCTTGAAATTGAGAGAATTTGAAAGGAGCAGAAAATTTTTAACTGCAAAAGTAGAAATTACATGGCAATAACTGTAGTGATCAGTATGTTCTCTATAACATTATAAGCCCTCCTAAAATTTAAAAGGGATATGTGATAATGGATCTCTTTCTAATTTTTGAGAAATTTTAGCTCTGTAGTAAAATCCACAAAGAAGAGTTAAACTGGTGTGGTAGCCAGCGTACCGGCCAAGATTTATCATCAAGGAGGAAATTTAGATGTCTTTTTCTCAATTGACACTAATGCTTTAAGAATTCATAGGTAACTCATTGTCATCTTGTTCAAGGAAAAGAGAGGGGGATAAAAAGTCTTATTATAGGTTTACTTTTATGGCACCTTAGTTCTTGCTACTACTAACAGAATTGTCACCATCTTTCATACTGTGGATATCAGTGTGAATTCGGAGCAATTGTACTATGCCCTTGTATTGGCAGTCTAAGTAATGTTATTGTGTAAACAATACAGTGCATGGAGCAACATCAAGCAATCTATGCTGTTTACTTTTTTCATAAGTATCAAATACTCTCAGGAAGTATGCTTAGGGTGTGACTTTTATTAGGGACATTTAGCTGCTGAGAGACATTAAAATATTTAGTCTACTTATTTTAATGACAGTCTACGTGATAGACTGGGCTAATGACCCCTTACAGTCCCTTCCCTGCCACCGATGAATTGAAGCAGGGTTGAATAAATCTCTAAATCCTTTTTTTTTTTTTTTTTTTAAGACACTTAGATTTTATAAATGTCACATAAAAAATATAGGGGATTCCCATATGCCCCGCTCCCCACACCTCCCACATTTTCCCACATTAACAATATCCTTCGGGAAGCGGCTGTGGCTCAATCAGTAGGGCTCCCGTTTACCATATGGGAGGCCCCGGGTTCGGTTCCCGGGGCCTCCTGGTGAAGGCAAGCCCACCCGCACGGCGTGGTTAGCTGACCCAGCGAGCACAAGCAGCAAGTGGGGGATAAATGAATAAATAAATAAAATCTTTAAAAAAAACAAGGAAACAATATCCTTCATTAGTGAGGTACATTCATTGTAATTGATGAACATATTTTGGAGCATTGCCACTAAGTGTGGATTAAAGTTTACATTGTAATTTACACTCTCTCCCATACAATTCTGTAGGTTATGGCAAGATTTATAATGGCCTATATCTGTCACTGCAATGTCATTCAAATATGCACCCATATTACACCTGTTTTTCCCTCTCCCTGCCCTCAAAACCTCCAGTGGCCACAGCTTCCATATCATTGATATAATTTCTTCCATTGCTAGAATCACAATAAGTCTATAGTAGAGTACCAGTAAGTCTATTTTAGTCCATAGTTCATTCCCCAAATCCTGAGGATTTTGGGATGGTGATGTCCACTCCACCTCTAATTGAGAGAAGGCTGTGATCCCATTGGGCTGATGGATGGGACTCTCTTGTTTGCAGTTGTAGACTTTCTCAGTTCCTTGGTGTAGTAGTTGTCCATACCATATCATTTGTGATTTCCCTGTAAGATCAAGAAATCAAAACCAAAAGAAAAGGGCGAACCATTAATTTGTTGTCCATCATCACCTCCATGTTAGTTGTCTTGGGTTAGACCAATGAACTGGAGAGTAGGTGTTGCAACTCCGATGAGATTTAGGGTCCAGCTGGTGCATGGACAGCCCAAAGTATAAATCCATTTTTTAGTGATTGAAAACTTAATAAGGGGCAGCACATGTGGTTCAAGCAGTTAAGCTCCCGCCTCCCATGTGGGCGGTCCTGGCTTTGGTTCCAAGTGCCTCCTGAAAAAAAACAAAAATGAACAACAAGCAAAACAAACCAACTCAGGGAAGCCGATGTGACTCAGTGGTTGAGCGCCATCTTCTCACATAAGAGTTCCTGGGTTCAATCCCCAGCCCCCGGTACCTGAAAAAAAAAAAAACTTCATAAGGGACTAAGAAGCTAATGCTAGGCTCTGCTCTTACTAGTCTGAAAACTCTTAAGAGCATTAACTCAAATATACAGGAAATTTGGTATACAGAATAGGACTGTGGTGGCTATGTAGATGCTAATAGCAAACCTAAAGAGAGTACAGATTGTGCCACTGTGCAGCAGCAAAATCCTAAATGCAACCAGATATGCTAACTATAGGAAATATATAATTGAAATTCCATTATTAAGTTCTTCTACTGAGGCAGCTTATTGCACTCATAATTGAAACCTTTGTAATCAAAAAGGTTAATATGCTTTGCAGCACTCAGGCAGACAGTATGGTCCCAGTTTGGCATACTTAGGGTCATAGTGTGACTGCCTATTTGGCTCTTAGTTCATCTAAGAGATTGCCAGGTCTCTTATCTGTCCTCTGGGGCAATTTAGCCACTATTTTTTTTTTTTTTTTTTTTTAACAATTTATTGAAGTATATCATTCATACATGAACATACATAAACAATAAGTGTTCAGTAAACATTGTGAACTTAAAAAACAAACATGCATAACATCATACAGGGCTCCCACACAAGACCCCACCACAAATACTTTGCATTGTTTTGAAACATTTCTTAACAAATTATGAAAGAGCATCATCAAAGTACCACTACTAACCATAGTCGGTATCTTACTCCCTGATACTTTTATTTTATTTTTTTAAGGATTTATTTATTTATTTGCTTTACTTTTATCCACCCCCCCCCATTTTTGCTGTCCTTGTGTACATTTGCTGGGCAACTCTGTGTCCATTTCCTGCCCTCTCTTCTCATCCTTCTCCTCCTGTCTTCACTGGGATTCGATCCTCAGAACCTCCGATGTGGGAGAGAGGCGTCCTACCACCTATGCCACCTTTGGTGCCTCTTATCTTGGCTCTCCCTTGTGTCACTCTGCTGTTACGTCATCATCTTGCTGCGTGGCTCGTGGGGCCTGACAGTGCACCCACGCGCAGGGCCTGGTGGCACACCCATGCACGGGGCCTGGCGGCCCACTTGCCTTCTATATTTTTATTTTTTTTTAATTTTTACCGGGAGGTCCCAGGAATCGAACCAAGGTCCCTCCATATGGGAGACGGATGCCCAACCATGTGAGCCACATCCATCCCCCTGCTATATCTCCCAAGGTTGACCAAAGGTACATAGAGGATGGTCATATAACAAATCAGGCTTAGTGTATCACCGGCATTATAAAAACCAGACCGAGGGAGAAAAACTAGGTCTGGGGACACATGCATGGTTTCTAATATAGCGAATGTTTAGCCTACCCTGATTATCACAAAATCAGGACAGCGAGAATATTTGCATCAGTCACTATCTGATACCAGCCCTCCTTTACATTAAATGATAAGTATGGATTGCTCACAGAAGTGTTTTGGAAAGCAGTCCTTCCAGTCATTAAAATAAATTAACTCATGGCTTTGTTGGGTTGACATGTGTAGAGTAGGAATGGCAACAGAATGCCCAAGTAGCTGCTGAATGGTGAGCTGACAGGAGGATTCTATAAGGACACTTGTGAGACTGATTCAAAATTAAAAGAAAAAAAGTTGCTTTGGACAAAGAGATATGAGGGTACATGGGGCAACTTGGCAGTCCATCATTTCAAATGAAGTGACTTAATGTGAGGCATATGGCTTCCTATGACATATAAATAGGCAGAAATCAAAACCAAAAGAAAAGGGTGAACCATTAATTTGTTTTAGCATTTTTTTATATGATGGTGTTATTTCCAAGCTAGACAGCAAATATTTCAAAGCAGATTTAATCATTAGCCAGAAGATGAAAGTCACTTGAAATGTAGTAGTATAAAACTTCTGTAGCAGTCTATAGTGTATACTTAAAGCAGAGTTTTGCTTTGGGAAATGGAGAGGGAAAACTTATTTGTGTGGTAAAAATGGTCTTAACTATCTGTTTATCTACCTACTGTTGTGTTTTTGTTTATGTTTTGTTTTGTTATTCAGATTCTAAGCTGGGTCCAGCTGAGGTCTGGACATCCAGGCAGGCTTTGCAGGACCTGTACCAGAAAATGCTAGTTACTGATTTGGAATACGCTTTAGACAAGAAAGTAGAACAGGATCTGTAAGTATTATCATTTGGGATGTCCCTGTAAGATCAAGAATCCCACCAAGATTTTAGTTCAAGTACTAAGAGTGTTTGATTCTCTGTATTCACTTCTACCTTTAAGCCATGATATTTTTAAAAAATTATGAGTAGGGTTTAAGATTTAGAAAAATCTTTCTTGAGTAGATGTGATCTGTAAATTTTTCCAAAGGAAAATATGTTTGCATTGTAAGGAAAATTCTTCCTTTTAATCAAATAGGTGTTCTCCCTGCCCCCGTTTTTAAAAAAATAAGACTGAAGAAAGATTTTGTGTGTTTGGGCTATTCTATATGTTCTTTCTATGGGGGGTGAAATGGCAGATGACCAGATTCCCAAGTGAGTAAATGCCTTTAAAGATAGTGTTGCCTTATAAATTAGAACAGGGACATTAGCCTCATGGAAAATCAGTTAAGGTGGAGCAGGTGCAGCTCAGCAGTTGAGTGCCTGCTTCTCATGTACAATGTCCTGGGTTCATTCACCAGTACCGCCTAAAAAAAAAAAAAAGGTAAAAAAATCAATTAAGAATATTGTACCTGGTTAATACCCACTACCCTAAGTTGTGGTGAAGATTAGTTGTTCCTATCTTCCACACCTTTCTTAGGCATTTATATTTTTAGAAGAACTAATAATCAAGCTAAATCCCAACTATTGGAAATCTGTATCTATAATATTAGAGTCAAGGATACGATGTCATCAAGATGCTTATGGAGTTTTTTTCCTTCTAAATTATTAAAAGACCCACGCTCTAAAACCTCAAAAGTGTACATGATAAAGAATTAGGCACTTTCCAGGTAGGTTGTAAACCCTTTAACTGTGTGCTTCTTTTAATCAAGCCAGTAATTTCTTTCCTCCATCTTTGTTCTGGAATTTTTTCCCCCTGTGATTTCCAAGTCAGAGAGTGACTGTATTTCACTATACCTTGATTTAAATTGATTCTTTGTAACTTGATTAATGAAAGCATTTTATAACAGGATTTTGGTATGCCATATTTCAGCATTGTGTTGTTCCTTATTTTAAAGAGCCAAAATTGAGGTGTGGCTTATATTTCAAGCTCTAAAGAAAATAACCTTGAGAGAAGTAAAACAAGCTATTAAATAGAAGTGGAACTGAGTGTGATGGAAAATTGCTTTTTGGGAAACAACTTAAGAAATATGGCTCAATATATATTTTTTTTTACCTTTTTTTTTTTCTCTCTCGTTCATGTCAGTTGATAGGGTACAGTCAATTATTTTTGGCACAATGTATGGAAGTTTGTTTATAACTTATTTTCACTTTGGTCTTGCCACTGTAGTTCTAATTTTGTACTAGGTTTCCCAAATAGGCTCTAACTATAGTAGCTCTAAAAGATTAATAGCTGAAACCACAATCTGTTTATTCAGACATTTGGTAAGTGTTTTCTAAGGTCAGTTGATTCTGCTACATGTTTAGTCTTGTTCAAAGTGGAGTATAAAGTTATTTAAATAAATGAATAACTTTAATGCAGGTTTACTGTCTAGTGTGTTATAATTATAACAAACAGTTCTTTCTTGTTCTCAGGGGGACCAGTGTCTGCCCAGTGAGTCACTGCTATACCAAATAGAATTACATTTTGTTTTCAGCTGGAATCATGCCTTTAAGAATCAGATCACAACACTACAAGGCCAGGCAAAGAATCGAGCAAACCCGAATCGGAGTGAAGTTCAGGCAAACCTTTCTCTGTTCCTAGAGGCAGCTAGTGGCTTCTATACTCAGGTGAGTTCTGTATTATATACCAATATTCCTACAAATAGTGATGAGTATTCTGCTCTTCATACATATCTTGTTCATGTAACCACTTTGTTAATAGCCTGTAATCCCAAATAAATAAAAATGTCCCAAATTGTTTACTATAACACCTTTAAAAGAAATGCAGTCTTGCATTCTAAAAAGCTGACATTTTAGCTTAAAGATTGGAGGTATAGAAAAGGAGTACTGAGAACAGTGCTTTAGTGAAACTATAGGTACTCAATTAGAAGTAGTAGCAAATGTGAGTGTTTAGGTATGGATATAGTCATTATGTACATCAGAGTACAACCTGTACACAAAAGGAGGATGTTGTTTTTAACAGAATAATTACCAAATATGGTTTTGTTCATCAACTTATGAAACAGCTTTTCCTCTTTTTTAGTCCCACCTTATTACTGCTTCTAAACCAACTACAACTCACTTACCCAGAATATCTGAGCCAGCAGGAGCCTTTTTTGACTGATATCTCCACTTAAAACTCCTGGATTCAGGCAGAAATTTTATTACAAGACATTCCATGTGATAGTTTAACCATGTTTGATTTATTTTCTTTGTGATCATTCTTTTTTCTCATTGCTAGATGTTCAGCCTTATCAAAATTCTTTATCCTCTTTCATGTTTCTTCTTGCCATCGTCCCCAGTCATGTGTTTTTGTTCATTTTTTTGTTCCTTTCTTCTACTTGCATTTTATATTTCTTGAGTCTACACAACATATTTACCCAATTTTTTTGTCAGCAAATTTCTTGCCTATTATAGATGTACCAGTACAAGTAAAGATGAAGCAAATAATTCCTGTGCTTCATGAGAAATGTTACATAGAATTTATATTCAGTTATGGAAGTGGTTTTTATCTTATGATGAAGCATGAAAGTTAGACATTTCAGATCCTTCTGAGTTGGGTCCTCAGAATGTCTTATTTTGTATTGTGAATTCTTGACATGTTAGTGGTGATAGAAACTTGGTATTTCTAATTCTGTAACCTTAGTCAAATCACTTGATATTTTTGTTGCTTTCATATCCTCATCTGAAAAAAAAAATTGAGCTTTATACCTATATATCCTGAATTACTACCAGTTTATGAGAATAAAGTGAGATAAATATTTCAAGTCACCTAAGAAATGACCATTATTGGGAAGCGGCTGTGGCTCAATCAGTAGGGCTCCCGTTTACCATATGGGAGGCCCTGGGTTCGGTTCCCGGGGCCTCCTGGTGAAGGCAAGCCCGCCCGCACAGCGTGGTTAGCTGACCCAGCGAGCACAAGCAGCAAGGGGGGGATAAATGAATAAATAAATAAAATCTTGAAAAAAAAAAAAAAAAAAGAAATGACCATTATTATAAATGTAACATAGTCTATTTGTTTATGCTGTGTATCATGTGCATTCTCTCTCTCTCTCTTTCCACCCCTCTCTCTCCTTGTCTCCCTCTATGTTCATGTCTTGCCCAATTGGCTGTGAGCTCTTTAAGGATGCAAATTTTCTTATTCATCTTTATATCTGTATTTTTTACCATGGTGTCTGATACAGTAGCCACTTAGTACATAAATATTTAAATGAATGAGAATAGAATGTGAAGAATTGTATGTGGGCCAATATTGAAATCCTTGGAGAACAAGCTGGGAAGAGAAAAGCCTTTGAATGAAGGAGATTGAGAGGTGGAGTGGCTGGGGAGATAGAATAGAAAAGGTCAGTGATCAATCATAAGATCAGCTATGTTAAATGCAGTAGAGAGATCCAGTAAGATGACTAAAAAATGTCCATTGTATTTTGCTCTCAGGTAACTGATTGACTTATTGAGAGAAGTTTCAGTAGAGTGGTGGTAGGAGGAGGGGAATTTGTGTGGACACCAGATATTAATGAATTAAGAAGTGAATAGGAGTTGAGAAAGCAGATATGATGGGTGTGGACTCCTTTGAAAGAATTTGGTTGAGAAAAAGGGGAGACATCAGAAGGTTGCTAGAGAAGATTCTAGGGTCAAGTGTTTTTTGATACTGTTTTGTTTTTTGTTTGCTTTCTGTGGGAGAAACTTAAGGATATTTATAGGCCACAGCAAAGAAGCATGAGAGGTTGAAAGTTGGTAAAAGATTGGGGGAGTGACAAGAGGCAGAAAAGAATGGAGTAACTGGCACACACATGCACACAGGCAGAGAGTTACCTCTGACCAAGAGGAGAAGGGACCCTTCATTCTTTGAAACTGGAGAAGAGAGGAAATAAGAATGGGTGATCTCAATAATGTCACAGTCCCTTCCAGATCTGAAATCATGAGATCTGTTGTGTATGCAAAGACATGTGAACTGCCCCAGGGCCTAAGAAAATAAATCTTGAGAAATTCCTAATGTCAGACAAATTGATTCATTTGCATTTAAGTCAAATTTGTAAGCCACCAATCTTTAATGGTTTTTGTGTGTTTCTAAGAGGAACAACAGATAGATAATTTCATGGTATTTCCCTGGTTTTCTTTGCTTGCTGAATGTGTCTGAAAATCCTATCCAGGTAATTAACCTTTTTTAAAAAAATCCTGCTGTTCCTTTTAGATGCACATCCTGGATTGCTCATACTTGAAAATTCAAAACATATTATTTTGATATCAGTTATCCTTTGCACCATATCTGTGGAAGGTTATTGTATAATTTTCCTGTAGTTCTCAGCAGTATTTGATACAAGGTACATATAGTGTACAGACTTTACTGTTCCAGCACTTTTGACTTACCAGCTAAATCTTGTGTGTGCTTCTCTTTTAGTTATTACAAGAGCTGTGTACAGTGTTTAATGTAGATTTACCATGCCGTGTGAAGTCTTCCCAATTGGGAATTATCAGCAATAAACAGACACATACCAGCGCCATAGTGAAGCCACAGTCTAGCTCCTGTTCCTATATCTGCCAGCACTGCCTCGTCCACCTTGGAGACATTGGTGAGCCTTTAGTGTGAAGGAATTGGTAATGCATTCATCCTTTTCTCTGGAGTAGTCATAGAAAGAAACACTTTAACTTTAAGCTAAGCATGTACACACAATTTAGACTGTCATAAAAGGAATCTGTAAAATGTATTTTAAAGTTATAGCTTAAAATTATAGCTTAATTCCAAAGGAGACCATCTGACCATGAATTTTACAATGTTTTGGGATTGGGATTTCTTAAAGGAAGTGACTTTCATATTAAGATTTAAATTTTAGGGAAACGAATGTGGCTCAAGAGGTTCGGCGTCCGTCTACCATATGGAGAGACCGGGGTTCGATTCCCGGTACCTCCCGGTAAATAAAAAATAAATAAATAAATAAATAAAAATAAAAAAAATAAAAAAGATTTAAATTTTATTCAGACTTGATGTAAAACAATTGTGGTTCTAGGCAATAATAAACAGCAAAAATGTAAGCAAAGCTAAATTTTTCAAAGTGGTACCATAATATTTTCTAAATTAAAAGTCTGTACCCTATTAGAATTGTGGAGATTATCAGTTACTTCTAAAGCTAGATTGCTTTATTTCCTTCCTACGAATGCACTAAAACTTATTTTAAATTTTGCTTCCTTTTTAAAGTTAAATTTGTATTTCCATTTTATGTACTTTATCTGGGATTGTCATTTAACTTACTTATTTTTGCTCATTCCTTTAGGTGACCTTAAAAAGGTTGTAAAACAAATTAACTATAGGATTATGTTTTGGCTGTCCTCAGATAACAAAGAATGGAGAACATTACTGCTTTTTTTTTTTTTTTTTTAAGTTTGAATATTTTAGGTTTCTTAATACCATAAATTATTGGCTCCATGAAGAGTCACATCAAAGCAAGCACTGAGTTTTGCAATGAGATTGAAGGAACAGTGTGTTTAGATTGTTTTTGCTTTAAATGCATTCTTTGCACACACACACTTAATATTGCAAAAGGTATGAGGCATTTTTCAAAATCCCTTTATAAGATATTGAAGAAATACATAATTTTCAGATCAAATTGTATAGTGTTATTTGTTTTGTTTTGTTTTGTTTTGTTTTGTTAAGTGCCATATAACTCACCCCTTCTTGTGGGCCAGCTCCAGGTCACCAGCATAGTCCATAGTGGGAGCTGGTGATGCATGACACTGGAGGATCTGAAAATGGGGGCTAGGTAAGCTTTAAAATTGGTTACATGCTGAATGTCCCAAATAGGGAAGGCTAGATGGACGCTTTGCAAATAATCCTATAGTTAATTTGTTTTAAAGTATTTGATTTCTGTCTTTAATGATCTTAAGTTAACTACTCTTTTGTTATTTTTAGAATTTAAAACTCTAGTTGTTTTGGAAATATTGCCCTACTGTTTTTTGTTCTGTTTTATTTTTCACTAAATTTTCTTTTTCTCCTCTCAGCTCGATACAGAAACCAGACTAGCCAAGCAGAGTCCTACTATAGGCATGCAGCTCAGCTTGTCCCCTCCAATGGTGAGTGGGCCTGTTAACCTAAGATTGGTTGATTTACACTTCACTTTTTATAGCAATAAGAAAAGTAACTCAAGGCTCATCTTTCAAGTTTTATGAAGTCAGTAGATATTGAGTTTTGGTCTTGTCGTATTTTTCCTTTTAACTTATATTCCATATAAGTTGAAATGACTTTTAAAATAAAATACCGACCTTTATTGTCAGTAAGGCAAAATAAATAAAATATTCCCTAATGTGATCTTAAATTGTTTTTACGACTCTGGCTGCCTTAATTGCTTATAGAATAGTTATCTCTCTTATTACCTAAAAGATAGTGCTTTTGACTTTTGATGGACCTGAAATAGGTGTTAGCAGTGATTCTTGAATTGAAGAAATTAGAGTCATTCTTGATAAGTGACATTGAAATTCCTTTAGATGCTAAGAGGAACCCCTTAAGAGAGTCCAAAGCAGAGGTCACCACACCATTCATTTCATATTGTTTGTGGCTGCTTTCACTCTATAATGGCAGAGTTAAGTAGTTGTAACAGAGAATGATTGTCCCTCAAAGCCAAAAATATTTACTAACTAGCTCTTTCTGAAGCCTTTTTTGAACTTGTACGGCTCTTCACCCTAATTAACTATATGACTTTTTAGCCTAAACACTATAATTTGTATAGTCTCTGAAGAGCTGCTTTATATTATGCCAATTTATAATGAGGTAGAGTCATGAGATTTAGTTTATAAAATAATACCCATTATTAATTTAAAAACTGATAGTTTTGTGTCCTGATAGCAAGACTTTGTGCATCTGGGTTATTTTAGTATCTTAACCTTCTCCACTAGGTCAGCCTTACAATCAGTTGGCTATCTTAGCTTCTTCCAAAGGAGACCATCTGACCACGATTTTCTACTACTGCAGAAGCATTGCTGTGAAGTTCCCTTTCCCAGCTGCCTCCACTAATCTGCAAAAAGCACTTTCTAAAGCACTGGAAAGGTAGGTTGGCTTTTTTTTTTTTTTTTTTTTTTTGAAGGTATTGGGATTGAATCCAGAACCTTGTACATGGGAAGCAGGTGCTCAACCACTGAGCTACATCCACTCGCCAATGAGAGTTGTGGCTTTTTTTTTTTTTTGTTGTTGTTGTTGTTGTTTTCATTTGTTTGTTTTTGGGAGATATCCGAAGATTGAACGATCTCATACGTGGGAAGCAGGTGTTCAACCACTTGTGCTACATCCCCTCCCCTAGGGTTGAATTTTTAAGGAGAACTGTATAACTTGATAGTCTTAATCCTTCAAATTTTTAATGTACAGGAAATAATGGCCAGTTACCCATGTTTCTTTTATTTTTGCCTAATTTCTAAACATTTAGATATATCATAATAGGTTTGTGTGTAGTAACTGAATTTCAACCAATTAGTGTCTGATTTGTTCCCAGTAAAAAAGTGTGCAGGCTGCTGAATATTGGCTCATCTGAGTGTATTGCAGTTGAAGAATTAGTTGTAGAATTGTCTCCTTGTGCATCAGATGCTTAAAAAATACTTTTTACAAGCCAAAACCTCCTTTAAGAGGTTTTAGCTGTTTTGCTACTTAAAATGCATGGATGTTTTTCTGTCATTTCAGCCGGGATGAGGTGAAAACCAAATGGAGTGTTTCTGACTTCATCAAGGCCTTTATTAAATTCCACGGCCATGTGTACCTGAGTAAGAGCTTGGAAAAGTTGAGCCCTCTTCGAGAGAAATTGGAAGAACAGTTTAAGGTTAGATTTCAAAAACAGAGGATATTTTTTTTGCCTTTTCTAAATCAAAAATTATAAGATTTGGAGGAAACTGATTCCCAGTTTTTGTGTCATGACTTAAATATGAACTATTAGTAAAAATTAATTTTGAAGCATGTGAGATTCTTACATACAACATCCCCTCCATTTAAACTGAGGTGCAATGTATATATAAAGAAACATATCAGCAATGTCTTCACCAAGTAGCTGCCATTTGCCAGAAAGTGTCAAAGTGGGAACAAGTTCCTTCTCACTCCCAGCCCTTTCCTTTCTTAATTTTGAAAGTACTACTTTTTTATGGTCTCTATATTCTTACGTATGATTCTGTTACCTACCTTACAGATATTTTCATTCTGCAAACTAAGCTCATTATTATTATTGTTTTTCAGTCTGTCAGATTTGTGGTAGTTTGAAGGAAAGTAATCAGAATTTCATTCAACATGACTGTTTTACTAATTTGTATAAGGAGATCAAAATTAACCTTTGTTCTGTTTACTTATATGGAAATGATATTTTAGTATATTAAGAAATTAGTTTAAATGTAGTATATATAAAATATGGAGAGAGTCAGAAGTATTAACTTTATTTTTAATTCATTTTTCCAACAAATATTTGACTATTACTTATCAGTCTCTGTTTTAGGCACTGGGATCAAAATAAGTAAAATGGTCTCAAGAAACATTTTACATTTTTTGGTTATGTCTGGGTATCCATACATTTGGGTAATTAAGTGTTTTAAAAGTCTTGCATTCCAAGCTGAGGGTTAATTTATGCAGAATTGGTAAAGAAGGTTGTTTGTAAATCTTTGGAAATGAATAGAAATGGTGAAAGGATATCAGAGCTATTATATGAGTATAACGTGGTTGAAAGGGAAAGTCTAATGTCATGTATATTACTAGAAGGAAAGCTAAAAACTGTAACATGGGACTGTATATAAGATAGTAAAACCTCATGTAAAACAGGAATATGGGTGATATTGCATATAAAAGACTTCTTACAAAATGTAAATACAAATATACTAGAGAGAAGGAAAAAGAATAGCAGCTATGGATGGCAGGGGAAGCATAGCAAGACTGAGAGGTGATGAGTTTTGTTTATTTGGTTTTTGTTTGTTATTGTTGGAATGGTGAAGGTACTCTAGGAATGGTTGGGATGATGAATGCACAAATATGTGATTGTGCCCCGTGCTGTTGAATGGATTTTTGCTTTATTGATATGTAGCAGTAAAATTGATTTTTAAAAATCTCACTTAGACACAATTTAGCCAAATAAATATAAGTAGGCTGTGTGAAATAGTTTTTGCAAATCATCATTTTTTTAGTGCAAGAGATTATACTAGATAATTATAATAGAAATAGTTTGTTTTAAAGTATGCTTTTAGAGCTTCTTGCTGTTTTCTGCTTCTCTTAGTGGCCTATTTAAACTTAGTCCATGATATATCATTTATAGGGTTTGGTGTGTGAAAGAAACGGCTAACTTTTTAATGCCCTAAGCTCTTCAGCCTGGGAAAGAACAAACAATTCTAAATAATTTTATAATAAGTATTAAATATATATATATATATAGTATTCAGATATATGGAGAATCATTAAAACTGAATATGTCTTTGTCTTTCCTGAGGTTGGGACTAAAATTAATCTTAAATTTTACATAGAGATCTATAGGGGATTGCTGGGGGGTCTTGTAGAGTCTCCTTTTTTGGAGATGTTAAGAGTAGGATTGGCATCCATCTTTCTTAGATAGTTTAGGTGCAGTCCTAAGAAGCAGAGGATTAGACTAAATGACCTCTTGAGATTGCTTCATTTCTGATTCTATGAAATATATACTTCCTAAATGATGGTGGGAGAATGTGGGTGGGAATGGGGGACCTTCCTCAATGAGATCTACTCTATGTAACTCGACTCTGTATTCTAGAACCTAGTCAATTTTGCGTTTGGTTCATCTTCAAATACTAATATTCTCTACACACACATTCAAATATATTTCTAGTGGGCATAGGAGATGCAATTGCTAAAATATACCCTAGTACTTTTTTCTCAGATCATATTTAAAAATGTATAGTTTCTTAGGGAAAAAGTGTCATGAAAAACAGCTCTTTGGGGCTTTGAATCAATATGAGTTATCAGATCACATCAGACCCACTTAAAATACTAGGATTAATAGTAGAACTATTTACTCATCTGTAAGTCTACTTTTACCCATGTGGCTCTAAATGTAAACTGCCAGTTTAATTCTTATTGCAAAGATGGCTCCTGTTCTTGATTATATATGATATTTCTATCTTCTTTTGCAGAGGCTGCTATTCCAAAAAGCTTTCAACTCTCAGCAGTTAGTTCATGTCACTGTCATTAACCTGTTCCAACTTCATCACCTTCGTGACTTTAGCAATGAAACGGAGCAGCATAGTTACAGCCAAGATGAGCAGCTGTGTTGGACACAATTGCTGGCCCTCTTTAGTGAGTATTAAATCATTTAACTTTGATCTGTGCCATTTTCTTTGAAAAGCATAATCTTAGCTATTTTCATCATCGTGACAAAACCCAGTAACATAAACAAGTGTCTAGTGTTTATTTATTTATATATATTGTATTAGTCAGCCAAAGGGGTACTGATGCAAAATACCAGAAATCAGTTGGTTTTTATAAAGGGTATTTATCTGGGGTAGAATCTTACAGCTACCAGGTCATAAAGCATAAGTTACTTCCCTCACCAAACTCTGAGGGTTCTGGCTTTCTGGGTTCTTCTCTTCCCGGGGCTTGATTCTTTCCAGGTTCAGCTGCTTGTTCTCTCCACAAGGTTAACTGTAGACTATCAGGTGAATGGCCTGTCTCTTCTTGGGGTCTTCTCTCCTTCCTCACAACCAAGCTCCTCTGTCTGCTTGCTTCCGTGGACTCCAGCATTAATACTCCAACATCAGAACTCCCAACTCAAAAACTCCAACTCTGTCCTTTGCCATGTCTTTTATCTTTGAGACCCTACCCACCAAGGGGCAGGGCTCAATGCCCTACTGATATGGCCCAGTCAGTGCCCTAATCATAACTTAATCATGCGCAGATGAACAGACCAGTTTACAAGCATAATCCAGTAACTATTTTTGGAATTCATAACTATATCAAACTGCCAAACTGCTACATATATATATATATATATATATATATATATATATA
>JAKSZT010054304.1:23294595-23420771 GCA_026826555.1 Tolypeutes matacus
TTTTTTTTTTTTTTTTTTTTTTTTTTTTTTTTTAATAAACTTTATTTTTAAAGAAGTAACAGGGGGACGGATGTGGCTCAAATGGTTGGGCGTCCGTCTCCCATATGGAGGGACCTGGGTTCGATCCCCGGGACCTCCCGGTAAAAAAAAAAAAAAAAAAAAAAAAAAGTAACAGAAAAGTTACATCAAAAGTGTAAGGGATTCCCATGTATCTCCCTCCCCCTCCTGCATCTTACAATTGTGTGGTACATTTGTTACAATTGATGAATAAATAACGAAATATTGCTACTAACCAAGGTCTATAGTTTACATTGTGGTTTACACTAAATTCCAGTGCCCTAAAAATGCCCTATGTTCTACCTATTCTTCTCTCCCTCTTTCCTTAAAACCTCTGGTAACCACTATCTTTAAAACAGTGTTATGTGTTCTTCCATTACTTTGTCCACAGTTACATTCACCTCTTATGTTTGTTCATTCCTCAACCTTGAGGATTTTGGGATCGTGATGCCTTTTCTGCCTCAGATTGAGAAGGGGCTTAGATCTTATGGGGCAGATGGAAGGAACTGTTTTGCTGCCCATCATGATTATTTTGTTAGTTGTCCTGGGTAAGTCCAGTGAACTGGAGAGTAGGTATTGGCCACAATTCTTCTGAGATTCAGGGCTCAACAGCATAAGAAACAGACCGAAGATTTAAATCTCTGAGACATATATTTAGTGGGTATAGTGCTAATTATAGGCTCAAATAAAAGGGGTAGAAGAACCATGTGTAGGGAAATTATAAATGAGTCTAACTCCATTACAGTAGAGAAATAGATTGGCATACATTTCAAGGTAAGACCCACTGACAGGGTGCTTATTTCAAGGGATTGTGTGCCATGCTTATAGTATCCAGATGGCTCTAGAGCCCTCAGGAGCACCCCTATTTGAGATTTTGTTCACAGTGTCAATTAGTGAGAACTGCCTGAGACGTGCATAAGTGTGACCTCCCATAAACCTTTTGTATTTGATATTTCCCCTTTTTGGTCAAGGTCTTTATTTCTTAATATTGAATCAGGAGGCCTAAATCCCAACTGAGTTCTATCCTTTTGTCGTTGACACCCCCACCTGTATCTATAACATTTTTAGCATGGAATAGAAAGTGCCTTTTTAAGAAAGAAGGTATAAGATATTTAAGGGTTATGCGGGTTTTACTGTACAAGGCTCATAATGATATTTTAATTTGGACTGGTACACAGTTTCAAATATCTTAATGTTTTCTGAATATATTTTTTCTTGAAGTGTCTTTTCTTGGCATCCTGTGTAAGTGTCCTCTTCAGAACGAGTCTCAGGAGGAGTCTGACAATGCCTATCCCCTCCCTGCAGTCAAAGTCTCCATGGACTGGCTGAGACTCAGACCTAGGGTCTTTCAGGAGGCAGTGGTGGATGAAAGACAGTAGTAAGTATTTTAGAATTCCAGGTGTTTGTTTGATATTCATAGATATATAAAAACTGCGTTCTAAAACTCAACATTTAAACAACGGAAGACTTTGTATTTTCTTTGTGCTTTTCATTTACTTATTTGAATTCTTTGTGAGGCACAAGTGTTAAGGATTTGTGACTTGTTATGTCCTCCTCCTATTCCCATTTGCCATCCTGGGAAAAAGGCATTTTTCACAGTTCAAAATGAAATTGAAGTAAAACTAGTTTTTTTCTTATTCATTCGCAGTATGCCCTAGTTTTCTGTATAGAAGTTGCAAGGAAGAGATTTTTTATTTATTCTCTTATTTTCTCTACATAAGCTGTTTGCTGTCACCTTGCCGTAACACCCAATTTGAATTACTTTTGTTTGTTCTGAGCCTAGATTGGAAGTTATTTTGGCTCTCACCATTTCTTGTGTAATCTCAACTCAGGGTAGTTCTGACAGTTCTTAAGAACTATTGATTTAGGGGGTCGGATGTGGCTCAACTGGTTGGGCGTCCATCTCCCACATGGAGGGACCCGGGTTCGATCCCCGGGACCTCCCAGTAACAAAAAAAAAAAAAAAAAAAAAAAAAAACTATTGATTTTATGGTGACAAATGAAAACTTTCAGTTTACCTTTGATTATAGGAATTAATTCTTGTGGAAGTCTTTGCAGTGAATAGGAAGTTCTTCCCCTGCATATTTTGTTGATGGATTTAAGGACATTCATTTTGAAATATCTGGTTTGTGGCCCAGCATCTACACATTGACCAAGGTCACATCCTAGAGAATGGCCTAGCCATATTTATGACTTGGTAATCCTTCAACTTCCTAATTTTATTTCTTTTTTTTCCCCCAACCCTAACTATAAGCTCCTTTTTTTAACATTGTCATGAATAGAGTTTAGCGATACAACAGCATTTTACGTATCTCCTTTTAAGGTCAGTATAGGTATTAGTAATACAGATTTTGACATTGCTTTCTTGCACAAAATTTTCATTTCTTGACTTGAGTCTATACAGTTTTTCTACCTTTGTGCACTTTAAATCTCAGTCTTGTGTTGGCTCAATAAATTGTACCAGTAATGCTATGAGAGAAAAATTTTGTGTTCTACCATCTGCTTATAGAGAGTTCTCATCTTGATAGTTTTGTTTTGTTTATTTCTTTGTTCCTGTACATTGATCTTCTTCCTTATTCTGTGCATTTGCTTTTCTTATGGCAAAGAATATTCATCCAGAAGGAATAGCTTTATTTACAACAATTTTTTCCTCTGTCTCTTTTCTATCTTTCATTCTTCCCCCTTCCTTGTCTCAGATTTGTCAGGATGTTTAGAATTATGCCCTTGTAGGTATTTCATTCTATCTTAAATTATATTGTTACTCTAGACTGGTATGGAGAATATCTTTAAAACTAGAAAATTTCCCTATGTGTCCGATACATTAAATTAATACTCTTCGTCTTTATTTTATTTTATTTTTTTTTTTTTTTGAGGTACCCGTGCCAGGGATTGAACCCAGGAGTATAGAAAGCCAGTGCTCAGCCACTTAGCTATACCAGCTCCTATGAGTTGGTTTTTTCGTTTGTTTGTTGTTTTTGTTTTTGTTTTTGTTTTTAGGAAGTACTGGGGATCGAACCTGGGACCTTGTACATTGGAAGCAGGTGCTTAACCACTTAAGCTACATCCACTCTGCTCCATTTGTCTTTTAAGTAATACAGAAATAGTCTTATATTTGTGAATTCAGAATTTCATGCATATTCAAATAATATTCAGTTTCTTGCTTCTGGACCTTATTTTGTCTACTACTAGAACTTATTTTCCCCTGTACTTTTTTGAGAACGTATTATCTTAAACTAATAAATATATGAAGTAGTGATAAATTGTTTTCTTTGTAGAAAGCAAATTCAACTTAAGTAACCCAAAGCAGCATAAAGTAATACATCAAGTCATCCACTCATGCTCTTTTTCTGCAGTCTCTTTTCTTTAGATCATTATTTGTTGCATAAAAGCATTGTGTCTATTGTTCTGGTCTAATATTCTTTTTTAGCCTTTTTCATTGTCTCATAATTGGCTACATCCTCAAAGGTTTGTAGCAAGCATTTATTCTTCAATATTTATATGTCTGTTACATATTTTGTAAAGTAACATATTCCCATATTTCAAAGTGTAAAACTGTCAAATAGTTGTCAATTTAGTTTTCCATGAGTTGATTATTTACATACAGTTTCTTTATCCTGGGCACTTTGCCCCAGACTTTTAAAAAAAAAAAAATGCACTTTTCACCCACATTGATTGATTTTATATCCAAAGATAAGCTTAATATTACCTTAAGAAGAACATGATTGAATAGGTGAATCTGCTATAGGAAAATCAAAAGTATTCTTTCCAAAAAAAAAAAAAAAAAGTTTTCATTCCCAGGCCAAAATCAAACTATTTCAAGATAACAGCATTGCTGCTTCCACCCATACCACTCTCCTCTCCTCCCCCAGCAAATTAACATTCAAACCAATTGTATTTCCCTCCCTTTAAGAAAAGAAGATCTTGCCTAATCATACATAGTACATCGGATTTATGGAGTTTTCGTACATTTGAAATATAGTAGAGTTTTTATATTAATGTTTAGATGTAAAGTGACATTTACCAATCATGTAATAGAAACCAAAGCCTTTAAGAACACAACTAAAATAAGTATGTCCTATTATTTCATATACAAACTTTCACAGAAATTGGTTGTGTATTAGGACACAGAGTTTGGCGGTAAAGATACTATAACATTGTAGACTTTTTCATATCATAAAGAAAACGGCACTGTTCATCCCTTTAAGTAGAGAATGTGATTTGACTATATCTTGTCACAGATTAAAGAACTAACACTGGCCCCTACAACTGATGATATGTGTGAAAGCTGTGTACAAACAGAAAATGTTTCTCTTCAGAGTTTCTCAGTAAATAGGAGTTTTCAATGCTTAAAGCTGAAAAATGGTTTTCACTATTTGTTAAATTAGGAGCCTAGGAAGTGATCTTCAATAGTAGATCTCTATCATAGAAATTTGACCCTTCTGGTGTATGTCTTATTTAGATGAATTTGAAAATATGTTTTAGGAAATCATACAGCCTTTAAAATGCTTAAAATAAGAGGAAAATATACAAAGTCCAGGTCCAATAGAGATCATTTTCATTGTTTATCGGTGTTCTGGTTTCTTTTGTATAAAAATAAAGTCTGAAATATCTACTTAATTTGCAGCATTTGGCCCTGGCTAATTTCTCTTCTAAATAGTTTCCATCCCCATGAAGAGGATCTCTCGAGTACTAATGGTAAGGGCTACCCTCACCTTGTATTGTTGATATTGTTCCATCACTAATGTTAGGCTTAAAGCCAGGGAAAGGTTTTTGGTGTTAAGTGTTTGACTTAAAATTCCTCTCTCAGCAGTTATTTTGAACTCTACACTGATTATGTGGATTGAAATAGAGAAAATATTCTTCCAATTCTTTTGGCAGCTTATTCTTCTGTTTAGCTACAATTGAATAGGCATAAGGAGACACTCCAGAGAGTGTAATGTCTGCAAATTTTTTCCATATTCTTCCCTTCCTCCTAATTCTTACTATTAAGGGGGCTGGGGGTTAATGTGAACAGCATTATTCTGTCAAAGTAATACCTCATTTTAGAAAATGTGGGGCATAAAGCAAAGTGAACACAAATCACCTGTAGTTCTCCCATTCAGAGATACTTTATACTATTATGTGTACATATACATATCTGTATAGGATTGGTATCAGAAACAGCTTTGTAGCTGCTTTTTAAAATTTATCCTTATAATGTTAGCACTTTCCTTTCTTGTCCATAACTTATTTAATCATTCCTCATTGCTTTCAAGTTTTCCCCATTATAAATAATGCTGCACTAAACAACCTGTAGCTTGACTCCTTTTTTATTATTTTCTTTCCACTATATCAGTGCTCCTCCAAGCATTAATTTGCAAGTGAATCACCTGGGATCTTATTAAAATGCAGTTCATGATCCAGGTTTGGGGTAGTATTCAAGATTTTGCATTTCTTACAAGTTCTCAGGTGATGTCAATGTTGTTACTTAATACTTTGAATAACAAGGAGATCATCTAAACAGTGAGATTATTGGATATGGGGCTATTAATTTTTAAGACAGCTGATAAAAAAATCCTCCTCAGCACTGAGTAATAGGTGAGTATTGGGAATTTGTAGGACCCAAAGGCAACATGCAGAGTTTTGACTGGTTAGTTATTTTATACTATAAAGACAAAGAGATCTAAGAAAATAAGATAGTTTCTCTCTATATATAAGATATTCTTTTTTTTTTTTTTTTAATTTTGTGAGCTGTATTCTGCCAAAAAATAGTATTTTAATTAAAAACTTACAAATCTTGGTTTCCACCCTTTTCCTAGCTACCCCACTTCCAGAGGAGTTTGAATTACAAGGATTCTTGGCTTTGAGACCTTCTTTCAGGTGGGTGGCAACTGAAGGAGGTTTATTTCATTGCTGGTGATTGCAGCTTTAAAATTATACGAATCAAGCTTTGGTTTAGTGGAAACTTTGATCTGCCCCAGCTATCTCTTATTTTCTTAACAGCAATTAGTAGTGAAAGTTTGTCTGTTTTATGTGTAAACGGGTTTGTATGTATCATGCCTTTTATTCCTGTGTAATACCAGTATGAAGTACTTTACAAAATAAGAAAGGAAAAGAAAATTGCTTCTCCCAAATAATACTTATTCACTGGATTCGACCTTTTGTACTTTTCTTGAAATTAGAGGGGAAAACGTGTCAAAAATAGAAAAGTGAATCAGAGGCTGTTGCTTGACATTGTTTCATATCAATAATAATAATAAAGCTTGTTGTAAATGCTGGATGAAGAAGTCATTGTGTGCTGCCTTCACACCAGACATCAAAGCTCCGACCTCATATTAGCTTGAAAATTGAGCCAGAAACCTTTCCAGCTATTTTGCATCTCTGATGTCTTAGTGAGTACTAAGCTCTCAATAATAGTTGCTGTAGGAATCACTCTATTCCTCAGAACTGGTTTCAATAGCAATTAGAGGTGCTACTTAAACATTTTTAGGAAATGGGCATAAACTTGAACATTAGTCTTGTAGAAAATTTAATGAGTTTAGAATTTAGAGAGAAAAATATGTTTTGCAGCCTTTAGAAATTTCTGTATTTTCTCTTTTCCTTAACCCATTATCTGCCTTGATCTGAACAGATGACTAATCTTTCTATTTCAAAGAAAGACCGCTTTCTCAGCTTCTACCCTCACTTTAATCTGTTTTTCCAATCATCTTTATCTTTTCCTCCCTGTTTCAGAGGAACATGTTTTTCCTCCTTTTCAACTCTTCCATCTGTATCCTTGATCTCCAGCCCTGCCTATTTCCAGTATCTTTTTTTTTTCCTTTTACAACCAATTACTTCACTTTAATCTAGTAACATTCAAGTGTGGCCCATTCTTAAAAATAATCACCACCACCATCTTTCTCTCAGTATTGCCCTATCTTTTTCATCTTCAAATTTCTTAAAAGTAGTGTGGGCTAACCTTATTGACACTACTTCAACTCCCAGTTATTTCTCAGCCTACTACAACTTAAACTATCAGTGCCCTCCTAGTGAAAGGCAAATCCCAGTCACATTTTTGTAATTTTTATCCTGTTAAAATCTTTCTTTAGCACTTCGTCCATTGATCCTCTTCCTTCATGAAACCCTCTTTTTCCTTAGCTCTCTCACACTACTCTGCTTCTCTCACCCCTAGCACTCAGTCTTTTCCACTCTTTCTTTTGTACTGCATGCCTCTGAATGTTGGTGTTCACCAAGATTCTCTTCTTGCCATTTCCAGCCCACATTCTACATTCTCCCTAATGGTCAAATATATCTACGTCTTGAGCTTTCTTCTCTTAGGCTAGTAAGCCCCAAATTTCCAGTTCTGACTTCTCGCTGAGGTGGGACCCACATTTCTAACCATCTGATCTCGCTTACACCTTTTAAAGTTTACTAAAATTGAGCTTATTTTTGCCTATTTGGTCAGCAAAATGAAACGTCTTTCTATAATTCTTATCTGTGCTTATAGTATTATCCACCTACATGACCAAACCAGAGATCTGAGAACTCTGTATTTCCCTTCATCTTTCTCACCAAGTGTTGAAATCCTGTGTGAAAAATGCCTCTTACAGCCGTCTCCTCCCATGTCCTTCTTCCTAGTTCAGGCTTTTATCACCTTTTGCCTAGGGTATAAAAAGGCTTTCTGATTAACCTTCTTACTTACAGTAAAGCTCTTTTCCTGTAGTCCATTTTTTTAAATTATGGAACTTACCATGCCCATGACTAATGTAAAAATTTCAATTTACCCACCTCCAGTTGCTCCAAATTCTTCAGTTTGATGTTCACGTCCTATTGCTATCTGGTTCTTAGTTTTTCAGTCTTATTTTCTCCCATTCTCAACTCCTCTCCCCCCAGTACTTATATACACACACTATACACTCATTATGTCCTAATCTTTAGTAATTTTGTGTTTTTATTCCTCCAAATCTTTGTTCATACTATGCCTAGAACATGTCCTCTCTGCCTTCCCAACCTGAGAAGCACATACCCATTTGAATCATAATTTTTTGTCCCAAACCCAGGGACTTACTGTTTTTTAGCATTGTGTCCTTAACATCTAGCTTATACTGCTTAGCAAGTCGTAGATGCTTTAAAAAAATAAAATAAAATAAAAAGGAAAAAAAGATTGTGTTTAATGAGGGAAAATTTGAATTATTTTTGAGATCTACCCTTCTAATGTCAATAAATTTTTGCTCTATGTACTTCCATGATATTTACACTTTTTTGCTTTAGAATGGACCACCTTAAAGTGAATAGATTGTTACTATGTATTAGAATAGGCTGATAGGCTTCTCAGAGGCTTTTAGCCTTGTCCCAGTCATTTCAAGCAGATCACTTAGATTTCAGGATGTCTTTATATAAAACTTTATTCTAACAATGACAGAAGAATCTTTCCTACTAAAAGGTATGGTTTGAGTGCCTCATTTAGAAAGTGATAGAGGTAAAAATATTACATGAATGTAATGAATTTGTATGTTATCTTTCCTGGTTTGCTTTGTCATATTTAAAATCATTTGGTAGTATAAATTCAAACAGATGCAGTCGATTACATCAAGTAGCTAACTTGTATGGAAAATATCTGAAGCCATTGTAGTTCATCAAATGTCCTTGGTGCATATTTTTTGTTGTTGTTGCCTGGAAAATATCTCTAGCAGTTTAATTTTCTATAATTTGTTTATGTCAATTTTAGGAACTTGGATTTTTCCAAAGGCCACCAGGGTATTACAGGAGACAAAGAGGGTCAGCAACGACGAATACGACAGCAGCGCTTGATCTCTATAGGTAAATGGATTGCTGATAATCAGCCAAGGTATGTCCAGAGGCTTCTCGTCTGCTTTTAATTCTTATTGCGCACGTGCCTAAGCACACACGCACGAACATTTATTTTAGGCTTTGGTAAAATGCTATAGATTATGAATTCTTAAGTCAGAATGTTATTAGCAAAACATAAACCCTTTATTATCCACATTTAATTGCATCATTAAATTATGACCCTAGTGATCATAACTATACATTTTATTCTCGTTTCTCCCCATTACTCTGCCTATTATACAGGAATTGGGCGTATCTCTCTTGTTTATCGTGAACTTCTGCCCTAATTTATAAGCTACTATATAAGTCTAACTAAATTGTATGTTTTGTATGTTCACAGTAACTATGATATATGTTGGCAGGAGTATAGTAGTCAGTTTAAATCAGGACAGACCACAATGGTGCTAATGGCTAAATACAAGGCAGCTGTGGTGTATTAGAAAGGACACAGGTTTTAGAGTCCGATCTGAGTTCTATTTCTGCCACTTCTGGATATATGTCCTTGGGAACTTCCTACTAATAATCCATTTTTATATTCCAGTTCCTGTCATTACTGTAGGCATTTAAATGATCTTAACACTATTGAGCTAAAATTTCCACACCTATAAAATAGGAATTATATGTAACTACCTTTGTAGGACATGTCAAGGACCTATTCCAGTGCTTTAAGCTTAAAACATGCTCAGTAAATGTAGCTGTAATTATTTGAAAACATCTAAAGGGCAGAGGAAAATGTTGTGGTGATAACTACTTTTTGTTACCTGACTCCACATTGTTAAATCCTGCTGTTTCCATAACTTAGAGCTGGGAAAACATTGACTGTTGGATCCATACGCATTTCAGTTGTTATTGTATTTTAGGTTTATGTTTTTCATGTATGGATTTATTTTTACTTTTTTAGGCTGATTCAGTGTGAAAATGAGGTAGGCAAATTGTTATTTATCACAGAAATTCCAGAGTTAATACTGGAAGATCCCAGTGAAGCCAAAGAGAATCTCATTCTACAAGAAACATCTGTAATAGAGTCACTGTCTGCAGATGGGAGCTCAGGTTTGAAATCAGTGCTATCTACGGGCCGAAATCTAAGCAACAACTCTGACACAGGAGAGAAACCAGTGGTTACCTTCAAAGAGAACATTAAGCCACGAGAAGTGAACAGAGACCCAGGAAGAAGCTTTCCTCCCAAAGAGGTGAGAAGGGACTATAGCAAAGGAATAACTGTAACTAAGAATGATGGAAAGAAGGACAACAACAAGAGGAAAACTGAAACCAGGAAATGCACCTTAGAAAAGTTACAGGAAACAGGAAAGCAGAATGTGGCAGTGCAGGTAAGCTGTATTTGAACTATAAAGCCAGGTAGAGGAAGGCTCACAAAAAAGGCAAGATTTTTTATTTTGTTCCTAAAGCCTTGAAAATTGCCTGTTCTGGAAGCTTCAGTTCATTCTTTGAGTGCATAGTAGGATTATATAATGAGCTATGGTAGAAGCTTACTTCATCAACTCTTGGGAATTGTAATGTGTATGAAAAAAAAAGAATCTCAACCAATTTAACATGTTTGAAATGACCAGTTGCAGAGCCATCAGTTCCACAAAGGGTTATATTTTCTTTAGAAGGTATAATTCCTATTTGTTAATGCTATATTTGGGGTCTTTTATAGATCCAGTAGAACCAAGAGTATATTAAGCCTTTTAAAGTTTTTGTATTTGGTTTTGCTTTTTTTTTATTTTCAGATTCACTATATAAAATACTAAAATATATTTTTGGTAAGAAGGATTAGAGGCTCTTTTCCTTGCCACTTACACCTGTCCAAGCCAGTCGCATTATATCACTTAAATGTTATCCTGGCTCTTGGAAATTAGTAAAGTAAGAACACAGGTGTCTTGCTGGAAAAAGATAAGCACTGTTCAGTTATTCATGGCTTTGTTTTTTCATACCTTTCCAGAGAGATCCAGATGATTTCATATAAACAACAAAAGGTTTTTACTCTGCTCTGGTTTTATTTATACCATTAATATCTGAATAAATACCTTACTTAGTAGCCAAATGATTTGTTAAAACATTTTGGCAAATATATTTGTTTGCAGTAGGCATGAGGAATCATTCCTACATTGTTAAAGGCTGTTTACAAATAAGTAGTCTCTTCAGTTATTTCCCAAGTAGGATTTTCTGAGAAAGGGAGAAATAAGACAATCTTAGTTCCGTTTTAAGGTTAATAGTAGGCAGAGAAACAAGGGAAAAAACATGGTGGAAATTGAGAAAAGACACGGAGAGGGAAAGGTGCTGGAGAAAGGAAAGGTAAAACGCATTGAACTAGAAAGCAAAAGTATCCTTATCTTTTCTGAAGGGGTGGTAGGATTGCAGTGTGGAGAGAGGGTGCCTGCCTTGTATGTTTGCAGTTGCCCACAAGAAAATAAACAGAAGGCCAAAGATATCTCACCTGTGGGTAAATAGTCATCATTAATTCACAATTCATGTATGCTAATTAATGAGTTAAGTGTGTAAAGGGCCTTGGGTCCCATGACAGGCAGCATGAGATCATAGACAAGTTTTTTAACCTTTGGCATCAAATCTCATTTGTAAAATAAGTAGTCTTTAACATCCTTTCCATATTTAGTATTTTTATGATTGTGAGAAAGCAATTATATTAGTAAAACTAAGCCCTTATATCTTTTATTGGCACTTAAATAATTGTTGTCTTCCTTCTTTATTTTAGGTGATTTTAAATATCTTCAGCATACACTCTTTTTTTGAGGGGGGTCATAGTGAGGTGTGTGTTTGTTTTTTAGGAGATACTGGGGATTGAACCCAGCACCTTGTATTGGGAAGCAGGCACTCAACCACTTGAGCTACATCCTCTCCCCATAAGGTTTTCAATATGTTCTTAAAGTAGGTGCTTCTTTCTGACACTTTTGATTTTCAAATTATCATAGATTGTTTTGCTTCTCTTGGCCATAGGTAAAATCCCAAACAGAACTAAGGAAGACTCCAGTGTCTGAAGCCAGGAAAACACCTGTAACTCAAACCCCAAGTCAAGCGAACAACTCCCAGTTCATCCCCATTCATCACCCTGGGGCCTTCCCTCCTCTTCCCAGTCGGCCAGGTAAATGTGTATTTTGTAATTACTTTGATGTTATTCCATCTGTGAGGGAATTTGTGTTCTCTTATTGAATATTTTATACCCTATTGGAGTGACTTTACTGAGCCATGATGTTAAAAGGCAGAAGAAAGTTCTGTGTTCCCTAATGTTTATGAGGTAGAATTGAGCCATTTCTCTGTGGTTTGTATGTAAGTACATGTTTATTATCGTGAAGGAATTCCTGTCACTAATCATGGTATTTAAGAAGCCCCCTTTAGAATCCCCTGATTACTTAAGTGGATGGAGAAGATTAACCAATTGTCTATATTTAGTTCTTAAAATTATACTAAAAAGTGGTATCATGGTTGGTCCCTTACTCTTAAGAACTCCCTTGCTGCCAAGAAAAAAAAAATGACTTTTTTTTTGCCTTTCTTCTGCTAAGTTTCTTTAGAACTAAAGCTATATTCTTCTGTTTTGAAGGGTTCCCGCCCCCTACATATGTTATCCCCCCTCCTGTGGCATTTCCTATGGGCTCAGGTTACACCTTCCCAGCTGGTGTTTCTGTCCCAGGAACCTTTCTTCAGCCTACAGCTCACTCTCCAGCAGGAAACCAGGTGCAAGCTGGGAAACAGTCCCACATTCCTTACAGCCAGCAACGGCCCTCTGGACCAGGGCCAATGAACCAGGGACCTCAACAATCACAGCCACCTTCCCAGCAACCACTTACATCTTTACCAGCTCAGCCAACAGCACAGTCTACAAGCCAGTTGCAGGTTCAAGCTCTAACTCAGCAACAGCAATCCCCTACAAAAGCTGTGCCAGCTTTGGGGAAAAGCCCTCCTCACCACTCTGGATTCCAGCAGGTAAAGATACAGCTGTGTGTACTGTCTGCCTAAAAATAGGAGGGGGGAAAGGCTGAAATTCTTCAGCACATGGTCAAATAAAATTACTACGTAAGCTTTGAGATACTTCTTGCTTAGACTTGTAATGCCTATGGGAATACATGGTTCTCACTGTTGTTTAGGAAAGTCAGTCCCCATAGCATTAGAAGCAGGAGGAAGAAACACACACATTTACATTCATACATTAAACACCTTAGATAATTGGATTAAAAGAAACATGTGTTCAGTGCCCAAAATCTGTTCACAAAAAGTTCTGTTAATTAAAAAACACAAAGGATAAAGGAAACTGCTGCACTGTATAGGGTTTTGTTGGTTGTAAAATCCTTCTAGTTCATTTTGTGACCCCTGAGCATTGAGTATAAGTAACATTGCATTTTATCCTCATCTTCTGACAGGCATCTCTCTTTTAGTATCAACAGGCAGATGCCTCCAAACAACTGTGGAATCCCCCTCAGGTTCAAGGCCCCTTAGGGAAGATCATGCCTGTGAAACAGCCCTACTACCTTCAGACCCAAGACCCCATAAAACTGTTTGAGCCGTCATTGCAACCTCCTGTAATGCAGCAGCAGCCTCTAGAGAAAAAAATGAAGCCTTTTCCCATGGAGCCATATAACCATAATCCCTCAGAAGTCAAGGTCCCAGAATTCTACTGGGATTCTTCCTACAGCATGGCTGATAATAGAGCTGTAATGGCACAACAAGCAAATATGGACCGCAGGGGCAAACGGTCACCAGGAGTCTTCCGTCCAGAGCAGGATCCTGTGCCCAGGATGCCATTTGAGGTATGTGTCCATTCCTATCACCTAGGCACTTTAGAGATTGTTCTGGGGCTGTATATCTTTTGAATTTTAGATAGGTGTTATAAATAGCATTCTGATTTCATTAGTACTACAGAATGCAGCTGAGTAAAGGATGCCACTCATGGTCTCCCCTTCAGAATTGCAAGTATGTTTGAGTTTGGGAAACTGGAGAATTCTCTAAGTGATTTTGAACTGTGATTGACTGATAGATGAATCATGTACAGAAATCGCTAACATGTTAGAGATTTCTGAGACAAGGAGCTCCTCTCAGTTTGGGCTGAATCATCTAAGTATAAAAATAGGTTTCCTGAGTATTTAAACAAATTGCTTTCTGAGAGGAACAAAGTCAGCCAGTTATCTTAGATGATGTTCCCTTTCCTTGCCCTTTTTATTCATGAGAAACAGGTGTGTGTCTATAATTTTAAAAAAGGATGTTTCTCTTTTAGTGCAGGAGATGCTAATCGCTTTGCTACATTGCATTGTTTTACTCACCAGCCACATTAACCTAAAAGGTTAATCCTCTGCTTTTATGTTTGTCAATATTTTTGCTTCTTTCCATTTGGTCTTTCTCTACCATTGTCCTTGTGTCACTTTGTTTTTACATTTCTAGCCTTCCTTGTATAATACTATTTCATAATTAATTACTTTCCTTCCTTGATTTTAGTTGCCTCACCAATCTCTTTATGCTACTACTCCTTTGTGCTTTTCTTTTGTCGTCCCTAATTGCATCTCACTGTAATCCTTTCTGCCACTAGGACCCCAAGAGCTCCCCTCTGCTTCCTCCGGACCTGTTAAAGAGTCTGGCTGCCTTGGAGGAAGAGGAAGAGCTGATTTTTTCTAACCCTCCTGATCTTTACCCAGCTCTGCTGGGACCTCTCGCCTCTCTTCCTGGACGAAGCCTTTTTGTATGTATTTGACATAATTCTGCTTCTCATTCTAACTCCAGCTTCTTTTCTGAGATTTTGTAGTTCATAGAATAGATGATCTCTTCTTTTCAAGGCTTTCTGTCTTTACAGAATTGTAGAACATACCACCTAATGGCCCACACTAACCCTAAAATGGGAGTATAACATGGCAAAAGATTTCTGACTCCATAGTTCCCACAAATCTTAAAGGCCTAACTTGGTTGCATGGATTGTCCAGAAAGCATCCTACAGGACTGGTCACATGCAAGATATGATGTTGGCAGATTAACTCACTTTTCGGGTGGACTTCCATATGGACTCTAAAATTTCAAGTATCATATAATCTTTCTAAAGAAACAGCAAGATTTTTCATTAGATATGTTCAAAATATGAGAGGAGTTGTGTTCTGGATTTTTTATGATGTTATTGAGCAGTATGTGACTCTTTTCTGTTTGATTAACTGAACTCAGAAAGAGCCCTGTTCTAAATTACGAACCTGGTTCACCAACAGAATGAGAAAAAATGAAGAAGAAGATTCTATATATAAACATTGTTGGAGGGCCATAAATAAATGAGTGAATACAAAGATAAATAGGGTGAGATAAAAATCTAAGAATTGATTAGTAGTATCTTTTTTTGTTGTTGTTATTATTTTTTTTTTTTTTTTTTTTTTTAGTATCTTTTTTAAAATAACCTTCTGGAATCGAGACATTTCAAAAGAATGTCATTCTGTACTTTCATCGATGTTTACATTTTATTAAGCTGGGGGAAAGGAGGTATAAAAGATGTGAGAAAAGATGTATGCACTGAGGTTTTCCTCCCCCTCACTCCATCTTAATAATATGTACACAATTCTGAGTTTTACTTTCTTGCTATTTCTTTCCCATAAATAAAAGGGCAAGAAAACATTCTTAAAGATAAATACATTAATTTTAGTACTGGAAGAAATAAAAGCTTAGTGGCTCTCATGATAGTAGCTGCTGCCCCTAGCACTTGAAGTTCTCTTAATAATTTGCCTCGGTGAGTGGCAGTAGAGGCCTCTCATCCTTTTCTCCCAAGTTAGCAGAAATAAGAGATCTCCTAAAAACTTAAATGAGAGATAAAGTGAGAAGAGGGGTGTAGAATCCCAGCTGCTGTACTACTCCCTCTACATGTTTGCCTTGCTTGCTGCTTTTCTACTGAGTGGCTTGAGGGACTGAGTGTATTATCTCCCTAGAGTCCACTAGTTTCCTAATCCTTTGGTTTCTGTTGCTCCAGCCCCTTCCATTGGAAGTGAAGTTCATGGTCGAACAAGTGTTTGGGGTTTTCTTTTCCCCCCAGTCTATTTTGTTGCATGTTTAAAAAAACAATGGGGGCGGAGGGACAGGGGAGGAATCCCTTGACTTGTAGCCTTCCATTGTTAGTGATATGTGTGTGAATATGCCTTGCATGTAGTAGATGTTTAATAAATGCTTTGTTAAACAGCTGTTCAATGACAGCATTAGAAATTCAGCTTTTTTTTTTTTTTTTAAACAGCTTTCTTAGGGCCAATAAATGTAAGCTTGACTTGTAACAACTATTGTAATACATGCCACAAATAGAGCTCCTTAGGAAACATGTTAACAAAACCATTTGTCAAATGGATTTGAAAGGCTTTTAAGTCATTAATGTCAGTGCTTTAAAATTTGAGGGGGTTAAACCATGCCAGAACAGTTTAGCATCTTGTTTTGAGAGTATTTTTAATGTAACAATTAACAGTGGGGTTCCTGAGGTTCCTGTCCAGCGAAGACCTGGGACTACTCTTTCCCAGGGTCTTTGGTCCCCACCAGGATCTCTGTCCTAGATTACATATATCAGTACAGGAGGGCTCTGTCTGACTCTCCTGTAGCATATGGCACTTAGCTGGTGTCATGATATTAGCAGACTGAAATTCACATCTTCTAAGTCTTATGTTGTATATGGTGGTCTTTTACTTTGGTTCTGTAGTATATTAAAATTAATATTAGAAAAATGGAAGGCATAATTTAACTACCTTATTTTTTGGGGACTGTGAAGAAATCCTTATTGGAGAAGCCCTCAGAGCTCATGTCACATTCATCCTCTTTCCTGTCCCTCACCGGATTCTCTCTCAATCAGGTAGGTAAACAGTTAAGAAACCTACATTATGTTTTTATTATAGGCTATAGTAAACAGGAAGAGAATTCTAATTAATTTAGCACATTTGAAATTTCATTGTTTTCTTTACCATTTCAATATGCCTGTTTTTCTATTTCCTTTGTCTTCCATATATTGGTGTCTTCCAGATACTTGATTTTATCTCCTCTTTCTCTGATTGGGGCAGACTAGAGACTTTTACATTCTGAGTTTGAACTTTTAACTTCTCATTAATATTGAATCCTTAGGGCTTTGTTGTTCAGCCAAAGAAATAATTCACATGTTTTAACCTGGGTGGTTTACAGAGAGCAAAATAAAAAGTGAGGGAAAGAAAGCAAAGGGTGAAAAGAATTTGACAGGAAAATTAAAAGAAAAAGAAAAGCTTTCAGAAAAGTTTGTCTAAGAAAAGCTTAAGGGATATCAAGCATCCATAAACATGATCATTGCATTTCCTTGAATCTCTTTCCTTGGAGTAACTTTATAACATTGTCTTTCAGGAAAGATACCCAAATAACAGTGTGTTCAATGAGGTATATGGGAAAAACATGACATCCAGCTCCAAAGCAGAACTCAATCCCTCAATGGCTCCCCAGGAAACGTCACTTTACTCTCTTTTTGAAGGGACTCCATGGTCTCCATCACTTCCTGCCAGTTCAGGTATTAATTAGTATTTAGGTTATAGACTTTGCATTTCCTTTGCACTCAAATTGATTGAATTTGTATGATTCTCTAATTATAAATATATATTAGGTTTTTACAGTTCCTTCTGAAACTTAGAAACTTAGAAAGAAATCCTGATGAGCTGGTCCATGTAACAGATGCTACTAAACAAGCTTTTTACACCCTCCATAACCAGCACAGTTTTAAGGGAGAAAAATATAGGTTCTAACTTATGCAGTATTTGGTTTCCAGCCCTTTTTTATTTTTGTTTGTAGGTGTTCATTCTTTGTAGGGAAAGTTGCCCTTTTTAAAATAGAGATTTTTAAGGTAGCATTTTATAAATGGAGTCTGTTAATAATTTTTTTTTTTTTTTTTAAGATTTTATTTATTTATTCATTTATCCCCCCCCTGCTGCTTGTGCTCGCTGGGCCAGCCAACCATACCGCGCGGGCAGGCCTGCCCTCACCAGGAGGTCCCAGGAACCGAACCCGGGGCCTCCCATATGGTAAACGGGAGCCCCACTGATTGAGCCACAGCCGCTTCCCTAAGTTAATAATTCTTAAGGTTAGGCAGTTCCATTTCTGTTAGAGAAGACCTGAAATGGACATGCCAGAATAGTATATGCAGTTGACAGAATTACCTACTATTTTTTTTTTTTTTTTTTTTTTTTTTTTTTAGGTAAGGAATATGCTTTAGGTATGTGCAATAAAATTAGTGCATCTGGGGGTATTCCATTTGGGGGCCCTTCCCTCCAAAACCCTTGGTTATTTTTAGTAGAATTTAAGTGGTTAGACCTACAGGAAACTTGAGATGAGATGTTTGAGTTCTTCAGATGTTTGTGAAACATTAATTTCCTGTATTACTATCACTTAATAGATCATTCAACACCAGCCAGCCAGTCTCCTCATTCCTCCAACCCAAGCAGCCTGCCAAGCTCTCCTCCAACACACAACCATAATTCTGTTCCATTCTCCAATTTTGGACCCATTGGGACTCCAGATAACAGGGATAGGAGAATTGCAGATCGATGGAAAACAGATAAGCCGGGTGAGATCTGGGTTTCAATGCCCTAGCAAAAGGGAAATAACTTACTTTATCCTCCCTGGGTTTTGACAGTTGGCAATGATAGAACATCTTCTTGAAAACTTATCTCTCTTCATCCCCTAGCCATGGGTGGGTTTGGCATTGATTATCTCTCGACATCATCTTCTGAGAGCAGTTGGCATCAGGCCAGCACTCCAAGTGCCACCTGGACAGGCCATGGCCCCTCCATGGAGGATTCTTCTGCTGTCCTCATGGAAAGCCTAAAGGTGAGTATAAATACCCTATGGTACCACATGGAGCCGAGTTTTAGTTAAAAACACTTTTTATAAAACATAATTTCACTTTTTCTCATTTAAAATAATCTTAACAGGAGCTGACGAGTCTTGAAGAGAGTCTCGTAGGGATTTTTTCTAATCTAATAGTTGGATTTTTTTAGGAATTGGGGTGGGTTCTTGGGACATATGTGCATTTATATTTGGCTGGGATTGAACAAATCCCTTTCAGACAACCAGGCATTTGACCTCTACTGACAAGATCTGGGCTGTTTTTCAGTCTATCTGGTCCAGTTCCATGATGCATCCTGGACCTTCCGCCCTGGAGCAGCTGTTAATGCAGCAGAAGCAGAAACAGCAGCGGGGACAAGGCACCATGAACCCTCCACACTGAGGCCAAAGTGCAACCCTGGGAATGAAGGCTCCATAAACCATGGCATGTTGGGTTTGCAGGACTGGCCCACACAGTCCCCTGCAGGTGGCAGCCCTCTTTTCTGTTTCTTGCTATAGAGAGGGTGTAAGTGTTCCACCAGCCCGCTGAGTGTGCACGAAATGTCCGCAGTGCAACAAAAAGAAAAAACAATCAGGAACTCTCTGTCCCTCCGGGGCCTTCCAGAGGGAGAGAGCAACTGCTGTTTGTCTCACTCAGTTACCTGATATCACCGCCTCTTACCTTCTCCATCGTGCATGTCCCCAGCCACATGGGAAGTGAAAGCTGAGAAGGAAAGGCAGATGGGTGATGCCAGTAGGAACTTCACAGTCCTTTTTTTTCCTCATTGGGGAATAAAATAGGAATCCATTAATGATTGCTTTGCTGACTGAGAATGTAGTTCAAATTATTCCTAAACATCTTTTATTATTGTTACTCTCAGTAGTAAAATATCACACTGAATTCTTCCATACACAGATGGGCTTCTAGTCAGTGTGTAGCAAGGAAAGCCCCATTCACTGCTCCTGTGAGAGGATGGTGGTGGCAGGATGAGGAAACTTCAGCCAGTGGAAGAGTTCCATAAGGGAGAGAACAAGGCCTTACCTGTCACTCAGAAGGTTCTGGTAGGCCCTCTCGTGGGCTGGAGACTCCAGCAGGAAATGCCCTTCACTCTGTAGGTGCTCGAGCCCCAATCAAGGATGCAGTGTGGGTGGTGGTGCTGGGCTGGACTAGCAGGTGACTGCAGTAGGATTTGAAATTAATGTTTTGATTCCTGTACGTTTTACGGTAGCATAGCAAGCAGTCCCTTAGAAAGCAGGCTGTTCCATTCATGGCCTGACACATTTTAATAAGCAGAAGCTTTCAGTGTGGTTATTTTTTGTTTGGTTGGTTTTTGTGCCCCCATCCTACTTACCACGCACCACCTCCTGCCCCTACCTCCATCCCTTTTTAACCCTGTGCTGTATACTAGTAATTGTTTTTATTCCCAATGTATACAACAACTCACCAAGAAGTTACAGCATGGGGTCCAGGAGTTTGGGGCCCAAAAGAGTCTGAAGAGGAAGGAAGCCGCAGTGTCTACATAGCCTACAGAGGGGCTAGGCCCCTGCCCAGCTGCAGCCTCCCAACCTCCATTTTCAGAGTGGAAGTCAAGGCAACATGGACATGTGCATGTCATGCACAGAAGAAAACACAACGAAGTCCATTTGGGGAAAGGCTAAAGAAAGGAAAATAAACTTTTTATTTGATAATATTTATTAGGAGGAAAGAGGACTGAAATTTTTCTTGTGTAGAAACAGAAGGACAACATTTCTGTTAGTCATTTCCTGGAAAAAAATATTTTAAGGGGAAATTATGGAAACAATCTAAATGTCCAATTGCTGTGCTAGTGGTAGAGTTTATTTTCTGGTTGGTTCTCCCTTTTTGTGTATGTGTGAGTGGTGGTGTGTGCACACATGCTCATCTGCTCTCCTGGAGGGAAGGGACTGTGTGTGTGAGCGTATGAAGTTAGTTTGGGACTTTAGAGCTGGAAAACAGCTACAGAGCAAAGCACATCCAGGAGCCCCGGTTGTCACTGGAGTCTGGGCAACCCCAGCAATTAAAAGGGGTGAGATTAATGCTCATTGCTCTTCTGAGAGAGTGGTTGGAGCCCCCATATGCTTACATTATTGCTCTTTTAGTTTGACGAAATGTTTGTTTTTTTTCCTCCTTCGTTTTTATTTTTGAAAGATCTAAAAGGGTGAAGCTCCCCTCCCCCACCCAGGGGCAGTCTGAAACCCTTTGTGCTTCTCTCCAGCCCCTTCCTTGTGTCCACCTTTTTCCTGTTCCCTCCCTCCAAAGCCTCCTCCCCTACTACCTTTGCCTAGTATGTGTGTTTGGGCTCTGCATTCAGGCAGCCACAACATTCCAGTGTTTGAACTGTCACTGTTTCTTACACCCTAGACAAGCTAACCAGGTTCAACAGCTCGCTCCCGGTAGCAACCAAATCCCATCTACAGACCCATTTCTGCATGAGAATTTGGTGTTTGGAATGTTTTCTGACTCTTGGGGGCAGGGTTCCTCACCTTATCATCCTCACAGTGGAGTAATGAGGAGGGGGAGGAGAATATTCATCAGAAACTGGTTTTGTGTAGTCAACTTTTCTTTTGTGTTGTTTTGTTTTTCTGTTTTGGTTTTTTTGTTTTGTTTTGTTTTTGATCTGTCTGTGTAAGACCTGCAGCTGCTGAAATCAGCTTTGCCTTTAATTAAACCATGTTCTCTCCAACCAGACCTGCGTACAAATTGTTTCTTTTCTATCCTAAAAGAAATAGAGTAGTAGTAAAGACAGTCTGACTTAAAAAGCAAGAATTAAAATACTCACAAGTCATCTAAGGGAAACAAAGATGATCAGAACTTGGAATATGCTTCAGGGTTATATGTGTTTTCAGTAGCGTTCAAAAGCAATGCATTATTATGGAAAGGAATGAGTAGAAAGAAACTGATTGCCAAAATTCTTTTATTTAATAAAGAAGGAATAGAAGTTAACAGTCCATTACTTTTATTCCTATTATAGCTGTTACTTAGCAATTCAGAGTCTATCTTTTGGCCTATAAAAATCACTAAGTCTAATTAGCAATGACAGTAATCTTGTTCTGAGCTTTAGGATTGCTTTTCTTTGAGTCGTGTCCAAAGTGTCCAATGGTAGCCTGTTAGACCCTCAGCAGTGTGCTGGAAGCCAATACCAAAACCACCCGTGTGTGCCAGCTATCCTTTGCCAGTGTTGAGCTGCCCAGGCTCCACTGGGATCCGCTCAGGGATGTTATTCTGATTCAGTCTACAATTCATTTCCTAACTCTGCTTTCCACAAGCACCTACACACTTTGAGAAATTGTTAGCAAAGCCGTACATGCTCTACAAGAAGGAGGGTGGGGTTAAGGCCAGGTCCTGAGGCCTAGTATTATGGAATCCTTCACCCAAGGTAACACTGAAAAAAATGGACCATTTGGTTAAATGATAACCAAAATAAAATCTTAGCATTGCAACATGTATATTAGTACAGTACATATTATAAAGCATTACCTAATAGGATACTGCTAACCACCTGGCTTCCTGAGCTCAGCTTTTCATTGCTTAAGTGCTAATGGCATATATTCAGAATTAAACTCGTAACAACCATTCCTCTAGAATTACATAAAGGGATGTAATTCTAGTGTTTTAATTCTCTTTGCAATTTAATGCTGTGTACTCCATGGGAACCTAACTTATTCAAAGTTCTCTTCAAGCAAAGGAACTTCTAATGAAAAAAGAAAACAAGTTAATTTTTTGTGTATGTGCCTTAATTGCCTGTGGTTACTTCAAGCCCTAGAAGACTGTGATAATAATGGTATGGGAACACTAAGGTTTATACTTAGCTCTTGGGCCTGGACTCTTGGTGCTTTATTTTGTTTTTGTAAGGTAAGTTTTTTATTAAGGTATCACACAGAAACTGTACTAATCATAAGTGAAAACTCAGTGAAATTGTCAAAGTGAACACAACTGTGTAGCCAACACCTAGAGCAAGAAGATCACCTAGAAGACCCCCTCATGCCCCTTCCAGACACGTCTAACTATCCTACCCACCACCCCAAGGTAATCACCATCCTGAGATCTTACATTGTCATCAAATAGATTACATTTAGCAGGGAAAAGTAGCTTAGTAAACACTTTTCCAAACTGGAATGTCTCAGTACAGTGTACTGCAGAGGAGTGTTAAATCTTGCAAACAAATAACAGTGCTTCCTTTTCTTCAGCTTTGTACATTGTGAAACATCTTAGACATCTCTGGGAGTTCTTTCCAAATCTTTGGTTTCATGTTCTTCAACAAAAGCTTTGGGGAAAATGCCAACCTTCCCTTTGCATTCACCTTCCAGCCATTCTTCATTCACTGATGAAAGGAAAAGTATATATCGATTTTTAAAACCAGTATAGGAGATTTTTTTTTTTTTTTTTTTTTAGGTACTGGGGATTGAACCCAGGACCTCATACATGGAAAGCAGGCGCTCAAACCACTGAGCTTCATCTCCAGGAGAATTATTTTTTGTCACATCTTTTGTGTTTCAGTTACCCCAAAGTATAATGGGAAAGTCAGAATTATTAGAAAGTGATTTGTAGTAAGAGTGAGCAAAAGGTTTATCCATCTTATCAGTCCCGGGCATGATAATGGAAGTGTAAAATGCAGAATGAATTAAATTTTTCAGAAAGTTACAGAATAGAAAAATGAAAAACTGAACAATGAATCTTTATTTTTTAATAGAGAAGAGAATTTTATTTGAGCTTTGTTAGGTTCTTCATTTTGACTACAACAAAAGAACATGCCATTGGTTAAATATATTAAAAATGAAAGTTTAATATATTTTAAAAAAATCACTAGTCACTGAGACATATCACAGTAGGAGTACATATCTACCCTGAAGGTTTTCTCTGTGTGTTCACCAGCCTTTATCATCCCTACCCTCCTCCTACCCCACAAGAAACTGAATGGTTTAGCCAGTTGGTTGATATTCACACAGAAAATGTCACTAGGAGTTATTAAACCCAATTCTTACCATTGAGTTTCCATTCTTCCTTGTTGGAAGATATACACTGGTAGTGCACCCTACTTATATCTTTTGCTACCCGTATTTTGAGTTAATTGCCACATATACACTCCCTACCCATTAACTTTAAAATCTCATTTCTTCATCCCTTGGATTTTCTGTTAAAATTGATAGTAGTATTAGTTTTCTACTGCTTTACAGTGCTTATGCACAGCATTTCAGCCATGTGGAAAAGGCTTTTGCAATGGTAATCTTGTTTCAAGGTAGAGAAATATGACCATGTCAGCCATGGGTTAGAACAGTGCTTCTTCTCACAGTGTAGCTGTTAGACCAGCATTACCCCGGAGCATGTTAGAACTGCACATTCTTGTGCCCCATCCCAGACTTGATTCTGACGAAGGAATCTCTCTTAGTAAACTCTCCAAGTGATGCTTAGGTACACTGAAGTTTGTAAAGTGCCAGGTTAGAACTCTCAACTTTTATTTTGATTTTCATTAAATGTGTTGAGTCCTGCAATTAGGATAGTCACCACAGACACGTGGCAATTGTGAACAACAACTCTTAAGACAAAATTTACTCTTTCTTCCCTTCCCTTTGAAAGGTGGATCAATTCAAAGAACCCTGCAGAAGGTAAGCATCACCTGGCTTGGTGAAAAGGCAAAATGATTCCAGCCACCTTTCAATTCATTAACTCAGGGAATGGGAATCCATGGTTTCCAAAACAGCCATCTTTTTAGTAATCAAGAGATCATCTAACCTTGATCATTAGAGCAACAGACAGGGAAAGGGAGAGCACTCAGCTTTGCTCCTTCCAGCTGAAAGCTAGGAAGGAGACTGAAACCACTGGCTAAAGTTTGGTTTGTCGATTATTGATGTTTTCTTTCTGCCCTTGACCTTGCTTCAGCTAACATTTAAGTTCCATAACCCTGGTGTAACACTTACCCATTGATAGCACCAGGATTACATCTCCTTCTAGAAACTCCAGGTCCTCTGGTTGGGTAGCCTCATAACTGAAGAGTGCTATCACTTGGCTCCCCTCCTTAAACTGAGGTTCTCTTGTCTGGTTATTAGCATCAGATTTTTCCCTTTCCTGGGGTTCATCTGGAAAGCCTTGGTCACCCTGAAATAATAAAGGGAGTTAATTTTCCTTAACTTCCTAGCCAGTGAACACTGAACTTCAATAAAGGAAGCAGTCAGTGAAATGTCAATATAGCATCTGAGTTATAAACTCAAAAAAAAGCAAGTTTGTAACCAGTGCCTAACATAGACCTAGCATGTACTCTATGAATGTTGGGTGGTCAAATAGATGAAACCAAAAGGGGAGCAGGACCATATATAATCTTTAAAATAATTTACCAAAATCTTACAATAATCCTGTGCAGGGTAGACTAGGCATTGCTCCTTCTTTTCAGATGGGATATAGGCTGAGTCACAAGTAAGTAGCAGAGCCCAAATTCAAACCTGGATTTCTTACCTCCAAATCCAACACCCTATTCCCAGCACCAATAACACGGGGCCTCGTTGGGAATGCAAATTCTCCGCATCATCCCAAACCTATGAGTCAGAAATTCCCTGATAATGGGGCCTAGCCAACTGTTTTAACAAGCCCTCTAGGTGATTCTAATTCTCGATAAAGTTTGAGAACTACTGCCACCACCAAACTTCCCAAGATCATGAAAAATCTTTGATAAGGGATATCTGTAACAACACTTTATACACATCTTAGTCTCCATTATAGTCATTTTCAACTGAAAAATGTTAAAAATGGGAAAGATACCTTTTCCAGACAAGTGAATCATAGGATTTAACAAGTCAATATTAGAAACGCCACTAGGCTAATATGCTGTACTGAATGTTAAAAATCCTAGAACTTTGCTCCAATATTGGCAAATCCTCTATTAAAAGGCAATACAGTGAGGTGGAAGTGGCCCATAGGAGTCCCAAGACTCAGGTCTGTATCCCAGCTCCACTGTTTACCAGCTGTGTGTTCCTTAACAAGCAGTGTACCCTCTCTGAACCTCGGTTTCCTCACCTGAAATTGAGGCTAGAAGAAGTAAATGAGATGACAGTAATAATTGGCATTTATTGAGCACCTACTCTGACAGTACTAAATATATATAAATATTTCAACATAGTTAAGTATTTCTTCAATAGAGCAGACGCTCAGTAAATGGTAGTTCATTTTTACTCTCTCCTAGTAAGTGAATGAGAACAATCTGCCTCCAAAGGTAAGGGGTAGTAATGAAGAGGGTTCAATTATGACCCCTGACCCTGGATTGAGTTTCAAAAGTACTGTGTTGGGAGTTTGAGGAGGGTTAACCATGTATAGCCTCTGAATAGATTGAGGGTATCATAAAAAGAAAAAAAATATTAAAAAAAAAAACCTTTTCATGAATTAGATCACATTTATAGCAGAACCCCTTCTAGGCAGAATGCTATCAAGACAATGTAAAGGGATTAGCCAGAAGACAGACAACTGGAAAACCTAGAGTGACCTTTCACAGTTTCAAGGGACCCCTTGCATTTGCTCTTACTCTTTCTCCCAGGCTCCTGGAGCTTATTCTCTCAGGAAATCTCAACCCCAATGGTTCTACTTCCTAAAGGCAATTTTCTGAAGGAAGTTGCCACAAAAATCATTCCTTTTAATTCTTCCTTTCCCACTCATTTTTTTTCCAGCAAACATTTGTCTTGATTTGGGAGAGAGTCTACCAGACAAAAACACCCTTCCCCTATCTAAGCAGAACCCCCTGACCAACTGTGGGAAGGAAGGCTTGGAGAAGGGACTCTGCCTTCTACTGTGAGCCCAAGACCTAGAGGGCTGGAAGAGTTTTCCCACCTAGTCATTACCATTCTCTCAAAATCCACTTGTTGGTGAAAAAGAGTAGCTCTCCAAAGGATTCATATATGAACTGGCTCGTTGTATACCCCCCTACACTGATGGAACTGCAATTGCCAAGGCAGAAAACCGATGAGTAGACAACAAACTCGGGAATGCGAGTTACTCCAGCAGCTGGAGACTGTGGTCTCATTTACACTCTTATCAAAGGCTTTCCCCAGCCTCAAGACTATGGATGCAGAGCTGATTACTCAGAGAAGCAGGCCACTGGTCAGTCTAACTGATCTCACTGCCTTGCTCTTATGCCCCATGAATCATCAATCCAAAGCAAGACCTGCCTATTTTTCTCCCCTGCTCACAACAGCCTAATTTAGCAGTGTATAAGGTCTTCCATGATCTGGGCCTGCCTGTCTTTCCAACTTTGTCTCCCACACTATCCTCATGTCCCTTCATCCATTATGTTGATCCTTACTGCATTGCCCCTCTGTTCTCTCCATCTATATACATGTTAACCTCCTCCACCTAGCTAATTTCTATTTACCCTTTTAAGGTTTAAGCAACCAGGCTTGATTTAGGAATTTCTCTAGGAAGACTACTCTGACTTGCCCCACTCCTCCAGCATTTTTCACTTAGATACCCTCCCATGTACTTCCATAGCACAGTGTGCCAATAGTATATCTCTATCAGTTCACTCAACTTGATACTTTGTGTTTGTTCATACCTTTCCCCCTAAGAAGGGCCTGTGTCTTCTTAGTTTTTATATCTCCAGGGCCTGTCTACAGAGCAGCAGGTTCTCAGCAAATGTTTGTCAAAGAATAAGTGTCAATAACCAAACACTGGAAGCTTCAACCCAAATGTCCATCAACAAGTAAATGGATAAACAAATTATGGTATATCCATACAATGGAATTTGAGTAAGCCATAAAATAAGGACTACTGAAACACAAAAGACTATATAGTATACTTTCTACTTATATAAAATTTCAGAAAAGGCAAAGCTGTGATGAGAGAAAACAGATGGGTGGGTTTAGGAGCTGGAAGTAGGAAGAGGGGAGTAACAGCACAATAAAAAAAAAAGGTCTGTTTTTTCCCTGGATACTAATGGGCAAAGTCCAAGAGTGTTACCCACCTCACAACTAGACCCTAACTTTGCTCCTTACTCCCTTAATTCTTCTTAGAGAGCCAGTAACTTTCCTAGACCTCAGGGCTAAGAACATCTGTCCTTTTACTGTCTATGGTTAAGAATAAAGGCAGGCTCTGGAGTCAAATGTCTGAATCTTAGCTCCACTACTGACTAGTTGTGTAATCTTGGTCAAATTGCTTCACTTTGTTTTTGTTTCCTAAAGTACAAAATGGAGATAATAACTCCTACCTACTTCATAGGATTATAAGAATTAGCACACACAATGCACCAGCATGGTATCTGGCACATGGGAAAATTCTCAATAAATACTAGCAGTTAGTAGGAGTGTGCTACCAGAATCATTTCTTTATGAGGTAAATGCTCACTATTGTCTTTCACCCCTAAGTGGTTTTCCCCATGGGAACTTAAGAAAGTGAAGAATGGCTATGCAGCTTGCCCTCAAGTGGTTACTTCATTCCAATCTCTTTTGACAAAGGTGGGCATGAACCATGAAATAATTAGGTGTGGCAGGAATTGAAAGGCGCTGGAGATTTTCTGTAGGCTCCTGGGCCTCCTGGGCATGCTCACCTCTGGTGAAAAACCCTCTCCCAGCTACAACTAGGGTAAGGATGCAGAGGAAAGGGAGGCAGAGCTGTGTTTTGTTACTTGCCTTGTCCCCAATACCAAGTGCCGGCACATAGAAGGTGCTTGATAAATGTTGAAGTGTTTAGTAAGTGGCACAGTAGAAACACGACCTTAGGTGCCCCTGGGCCCACCTGCACTTACCACTGTGTTCTCACACCACAGAGTCAGGCAATAGTTTTTCACTTGGCCCCAGGCAGCCTTCATGCTTTCTTCTGAAAGGAGCACCAGCTCATTGCTGTCACAAGGTCGATAGCTGGGTAGGGATGAGAACCAAATCAGAAGACTTCAGCGCTAAAAACACATTCTTCTCTGTCCTCCAGCTAACACCAGGCCCCCAGCTGCTCCCCTAACTGCTGCCTGCACGGAGCTCACCTCAGCTTAGTGTGTTCCGGCAGGAGCTCCAGTTTCTTAGACACCATGTCTCGGACCTGGCTGTAAGGGAGGCCTGGCTGAGTCTCCATTATCACCGTGTACTTGTAGTGCACTTTGAGTGTGTAGGGCATGGGGACACTGAGCTTTATTTCCTGGGAGAAGAGGAAGCAAAGGGAACCTATGAGTGTCTGAGGCTTCCTCCTGGCAACATTTCTTGGACCACAATAGCTGTTTATGTGTTGGCACCGGGTGTACCCCATGTAGCAGGAAAGAGGCGTAAGTAACTTGCTTCATAGTATCATGAAAGCCCTTCAGCGGTCCTCTCGCCCAATTCTTGCTTGAGCAGAAATTCTTGCTGAGCTATAGGCCAGTAGGAAATGTGTGCGTGGAAGGGGGTGGGAGGAGTGGGAGTTGAGCAGGTTCCAACCCATGCACTGTCTGTATGGTGGCAACCCGCTCTCCCCTCCCCCAGGGACTCTTTCTACAACCCAGAGAAACACACACAGGGTGGACAGCCTGGGCGCTTCCATCCTTTACCACTTGCAACAGTACCAGGGAAAAATGTTACCTTTGACTCTTCTCTTTGTTTCTGACCTAAACAGAAAAGGTAAGGAGGAAGATAAAAGAAGTCAGTGATTGAACACTCTTGGCCGGCCCCTACCATACACTGAATGAAACCTCTTAGAGCGGAGGACTCAATTGTTCCCCTTAGCCTCTGGGATGATTATTAACCTTAATGAGCTGTGGGGAAAACATGAAGGCCAAAGCCAGGAGCACATGAACGAACGCAGTCTCTGTTTCTAGGGAGCTTATAGGTAATTATGAAAGGACTATCACATCATCACCAACCCATGTGGTTGGAGGGGATCCCAAAAGACAGTTCAACCAGTGTGCTCTAAAGCAATAAAAAAAAAAAAAAAAGTATGAAAGATGAGCCACAAAAAAGAAAGATTAGGACCACTTATTTTTACCTGGTCCTTTATTTTTGTGTGTGTTTAAGTTTAATAATAGCTAATATTAAAAAGTAGTGTGCAATTTGTATACCTTGGAGGAATTGTATGCTTTATTAATATGTATCAATAAAATTTATTTTTTAAAAAGTAGTGTGCAAATAATTTATATAGGAGAAATATGCTTAAAAATTCTTACTGTAGGGGGTGCATGATCAAAAAAGACTACTGATCTCAAACCCAGCTGATCATTAGAATCTCTTGGGAAGTTTTTCTTAAAAATACAAATTCCCAAGGCTCATGCCAGTCTTAAAACATCAGAATCTAAGTCCTAGGAATCTGTATTCTTAACATTTTCCTAGGTTAATACGTGATCCTCGATTAGCCCATAGGCTGAAAAATTTAAAGAAACTAAAAAGCTGTCAGGGGTTTGGGGGGCGGGGGGACAATGGGAAAAATTTTTAAATGGGATATATTTTTATATAATATTATTATATTTAAAATGTTCCAGATATGGCAATTGTATTGTGGTTCTGCAGGAGGATGCCATTTTTCTTAGGAGATACATGCTGAAGTGTCTAAAGTAAAGTGTCTTGAGTCTCCAACTTACTTTCAAGTAGCTCAGGAAAAAAATCCTATGTAGAGAGAGGGGGACAGGACTAGCACGTGGTGCAAAATGTTAACAATTGGTGAATTTAGGTGAAACGTGTTTTAGAGTCTATTGTAATATACTTTCAACTTTTCTGTGAATTTGACATTTTTCAAAATAAAAATGGGGAAGTGGAAAGTGTTCCAGGTGACTCTGATGATCAGGTGGGCCTGGCAATCACTGCTCTAGATTCTCATCATTTGGATTCTAGATTCCATTCTATTCATTGCATCTCTGCAAGTGGCTGCCCAGGATCTGCTTAAACTGCGCTAGTGACAAAGAACCCATTACTTCCACATTAGAAAAGATCCTCACTGGAGAGAAAATCTCCCTATCACATCTGCCCATGGGTTTTGGCCATCCCTCAGGACTCTGCAGAGCAGCTTCTTTTCCAGATATACTCCTCAGACAATTGAAATAGACCCTCCATCCCCTTCTGAGGTAAACATATGCAATTACTTCCACCTTTCTTCCTGGGATAGTTTATCAGCACTTAACTGAGGGGTCTGGGGGTTGAGAAACTTACTGCCCCTCAAAAACCACCACCCAGTGTACCAGCTATATGCACCCAATCCCTGAAGTCGAGGGCTAGTAGGGAGGGAGAGAGAACATCCACTGAATATGTTACAGGTGGTAACTGGGGCAGGAGAGATGGTGCTTTGGGTCTGTGGTCATCAGCTGAGTGGCATGCTAGGAGGAGAGGCAGCAGGAAACTCCTGGAAGGTTGGAAGAGCTATTCTCAGTCAGGAAGCAGCCTGTTGCTCCAGATCCACTGACCTGATGACAACTGGGGTTTTCCAGGAGCACTGGAACTGGGAGGAGCAGGGATGTCAGATTCCAGAGAGGTTTCCTCCTAGAAGTGATGAGATGGTCGGAACTTTTATTCAAACAAAGCTCTCAGGTAGTGTGGTGGGGAGGGAAGGGACCCTGCAGACCCCCTGGAAAGAAGCCAGGTATAAATGCTTCCCTAAAAGTTGGGGTGGTAGTGACATTCAAGGAAGGCCACTGAAATGTTGGTTAAAAGAGGAAGCAGAGTCGGCCTGGTGAATTCCCATCTTAAAGGCCTTTTTTTTTTTTTTACTCGAGTGTTAAAAACTTTATTAAAAAGGACCGGTGTAACTATTAAATCCTCAGCTTTTGAGGAACTTTCTTCTCTTGTACAGAAGTGTTGTTATTGGTTTCAGCCGCAAGGGCGGGATATTTTAAAACTGAAACATTGGGAGTTAGTGAAGAAAGCTTTAAAAAGGGTTTATCAAAAGGGAAAAATAATTCCCCTTCATGTATGGTCTTTTTTTTTTTTTTTTTTTTTTGAAATTTATTTTTATTTTTTTTATATATATATACATATATTTTAAGAGGTGCTTAGTGGCCACTTGACAGTTTTTGGGTAGGGAGGGGATGAGCAGTTGAAATACAGGGGCTTCTTTGGGAGTTGGAGGTTGTCCTGAGTACTGTTGTGGCAATGGATGTAGGCCATTTTAAATCAGCACACACCACTCATAACTGAGTGGGAGAGAGTGTGGTCTACAGTGTGAACTGTGGTCTATGGTTGGTGGCAAGGCTCCAGGATGTGTAAGTTCATTGAGGTTGGTGGGCCACACTATGGGAGATGTTTGTGTTGGATGTGGTGGGAGGTGTGGGAGGTGGGCAGCATGGGAATCCCAGTGGGTTCCGTGTAATATTAAAGGCCTTTTAACCACCTAATCATCCCTTTCTGCAATATTGGAAATCTGATGGAGATGGGATAGGGCACTGAGCTATTGTCTAAGCTGCAGAGTGCACAGCTTTTGCCCCTTTGAAAGAATAGTCCACCTCCCATTTGTACGGCATTTGAAACTTCTCAAAGCATCTGGATAAAATGACTCTGACCAGGGAGGGCCAAGCCTACTTAATTTAGGACAGCTCATTACACAGTCCAGAGAGAAGCAGACTCCACCACAATCGGATTCTTTACATGGCTGCTCTGAGAAAGACCATACACCAGTCCTGGTGGAAGGGCAGGCCTTTGAGCGCTGATGGAGGGTGGTAGCAGCTTCAGAAGCAGTGACTGCTGAAGCCCACTCTGATTTGATGCAAAAGCAGATTTTTTTTTTTTTTTTAATGGCATTACATGAGCCAGCACACTGACTGTTCTCCTTCAAGGTGAAAAGGACTTATCTGGGAAGACCTAGCTCTCATGTTCTGTAGGCTTTGGGTCCCAATATGCCCCTGACCAGGAGGAGTCACAGAGGTGAGAGGATCTGCTCAGCACATCTGGGTATTTTCCCTTCTCCGCAAGTTCAGCTCTGGACAGCTGACTCCAGGTGGGCTCAGGACTGGCTGGTCTTTGTTCAGTAGTTGTGACAGTGCCTCTTTCACATTGCTTTCCTGCCCTCCTGGGACACGTGTCCATCGGTGGGGAAATGGGTCAGGTCTTGGTGCTTCCTTACCTGGGGCTGCTGCTGAGGATGGATCCGCAGCTCAACAGGTTCAAGGTAGTTGCAGGGAACAAGCCCCTTCTGCAGTGCAACATCACAGAATCAGAGAGGGGAAAATAAAGATGCACTCATCAGCAGGCACACCAAGAAGCAGCCTGGAGTCATGGGAGAGCGATGGGGATACAGACAAAAGCAGAATTTGGCAGGCGTGCCAACAAGGTGGCAGATACTGCTTTGCAGAGGTCCACCATTTGCCGCCAGGATCCTCTGCCCATAGCACCACTCCCGACCCTCCGAGTACCTGCCCATTGAACATGACTGTGGCCCAGTTATCATTTCCCTTCTTCAGGACAAAGACGATGTTCCCTGGCATGACCTGGAGCTCTTCCCGAGTTTCAGGCACAAACCCAAACAGCACACGGTGAGCCTCCCCTTCCAGAGCCCTGCAGGAGGGTAGACACAAGATCCAGTGCACTGTTCAGCCTTGACCGTCCCCTAAATCCCGTGCTATGGAACAAGTGCAGTGGACTTGGAGCCTACACTCCAAGCTCTCTGCCATCCAACTGCCTGTGTGACCCCAAGCAGGGAGCCTGCCTACCGGGGCTCCCGTGGGGACTAGATTCACTGCAAGTGAATGTGCTCCATGACCCTAGATGCACGTGAGGCAAGAATACAAGAAACAAAGCAAAAAGCAACACAAATGAGGAAGACTTGCAATCTTCGCTCTTCCTCTCCTTCCGAGGAGGGAGGTTCCTGGGTATGCCTGGCCAGCTCCCTGGCCCGGGCTGTGCTGGATCAGGTGGGGGGTGGAAGGAGAACAGCAGAAGGTGGAAGAGAGGGGTGAGAGCCAGGGGTGCAGGAGGGAGGAGAAAGAGGAGCCCCTGTGTGAGGCCAAGGAAAGGAAGGTGGGGAGAGTGAGAGAGGCGAGCTGTTAAGAGTATGAGGGAGATGTGTAAAGAGGGTTGTGAGGGCGCCTTGCTGTGTGTTAGGTAATGTCATTTCCCCTTTACCACTTCAAGGCTCTGGGACAACCGACTTGCCTACTTTGGAAGATGTTGCTGAGAGCCTGGCTTCAAGGATGTGCCCAGGGCTCACTCTCCCTCCATTCTGTCTGTGCTTGCTGCTTCCCTCTCACTCCCCACTTACTTTCCCCTCAGCCCTTCCTTTGTTTCCACACCACGTCTATATACATATGGAACACAGACTCCTCCAGCCGACAGGGTTTAGAAATGAGCTCATTCGCCCCCTCATTTTTTATAGTTGCTTTGAAATTTTTTTCACTTAAAAAAAAAAAAAAAAAAAAAGTCAGCCTCCTTTATTGGGTGGGGGAGATAGGCCTGCTTACTTAGAGAGAATTCTTAAGAAAGCTGTAGGTTATGTTATCCCTTGCTTCTCGTCTTACAGAAGAATGACTTCCTTTTCTTGAGTCCTTCCTCTTATTTCTTCAGAAAACATATGCCAATAGGGAGTGAAAACCACCCACACAGAAAAGGGGATGCCATTCTAGCTTCCCACTCTCTGCCCGCCTGGCTCCAGAGATCCCCTGCCCTCCACCGACCCCTTCAGAGGTGGCAACAGCCTGTGCAGAACTAATCTCCCATTCTTAGATCAGCACCTGAGTCCCTGGGACAGACTCAAGGTGGGCTCAGGACTAGGTGCCCCTAGAGACAGCTGTGCTCCACAGGACACTGCCGCATTTCAGCAACAACTCAGTCTGGGTGACTGTGCAATTTGACGTGGGTATTCAGGGTCACCAGGTAGCTTTAGCCAGACCCCGGTGGCCAGGTCCACCCAGTCAAGGCTCCTATCCCTTCTAGATCATTCTGTTCTGATCTGGAAAACAGAAAGAGCCCAGCAGCCAGGAAAATCCCACAGGAAATAGGCCCTAACCTCAGCTTCACTTCTTCACCCCCTTTTATTGCCATTGCTTCAAACTTGGAGCATGGACATTCTGCATATTAGATCCAACTTACCTGAAGATCTCTGGGGTTTTGGGTCTGGGTGGAGGCTCAGCTGCCTATTGTACATTCAGGAGAAATGAAAGAGGGAAAGACAATAAGGGACAGAGGGAGAGAGAGAGAACAGACTGTTAATGGTAATTTGAGCTTTCTTCCAAACAGAAAATCAAAGAATGCATTTCTGGCTTGATCAGAATGTTGCCTAGGGAGAGGGCACAGTGTACCCTGACTAAATACTGGAAAACGACACCTCCCACCAGCTCCCTGGGTACAGGTTTTACCAGCACAGCAATTAATCTTGAGCCAGACATGGTTTCTGAAGACTTTTAGCTGTCACAGGGCAACATGGCACCACAGGGGTGCTTTTGACCTTGAGTGCTATTCCTTTTCAGGACAGTTTCCAAAAGCTCTGTTCTATAATTAATGTTTGCTATATCACATGATACTTCTGGGTTTTTAAAATGAACTTGGGATCCACTGACCAGGCAAAATTCTCTTTTCCAATGTATGTTCCCTGTTCTACAGTGAATTTCTGGGGTCCAATTATCTGGGCTGGTTTTCCCCCTTGTAGTCTCTGGCTGAACTGAAGCCCAAGTGACCTCAGCAAGGCTCTCTTCAACCTTATCGTGAAGAAAGAGACCAAGGACTCTTGGTGCTAGCTCTCCTTCTATCCTTCTCTGCTCTTCCCTCCAGCAGACCAGCCATATTCTAGCCAGCAGTAACCGGCCTGGGACTAGTGAGTGGTTAGTGTCCTCTGGAGGAGTGACCAGTATGGGCATAGACTGGAGTGTGGATGTCCATGGTCAGAAAACCCTCCTTCAGCTAGTGCTGACCGATGTGCTTGCCTGTCATGCTTCTATTGTGATAGAGGTCGTATTTCCCTCAGACTCTTTGACCCTCTTCCCTTCACAGGAAGCTCTGTCATCAATTTCTAGACCCACTGTCATCCAGCCCTTCTGGGACCATCTCTTTGGACTTGGGAAAAAAATGGTCCACTCTGGGAGACTTGCCTGTGTCCCCGAGGGAATCCCCTGCTGGGAGTCAGGAGAACCCATGGCCTCAGGACCCAAGAGAGTCCCCACTAGCCCCTGTGCCAGACAAGAGGCTTTGGTATAAAGCTGTCCATAGCTTGCATTTCAACATTCTGAGAGAATGTGTCAGGAGAGACAGTAAATAGACCATCTCGTGGAACACAGAGAAGTGAAAATTAGTATTTTGTGGGCAGCAGGAAGGTTGGTTTCCAAGCACTTGAGGTTAAGTCTGAAACTGCCTTATTCCCCTACTGAGAATGGGCAGGCAGAGACCCTCAAAAGCATTGAGAGGGCAGTTGAAGGACCCCTTTAAAAAAGGCAGCTCAGCACAAATATTCTGCCCAGCTTGGTGTTTCATGGAGAGTTCTGGAGACTGGGTACAGGGAGAAGTCAGGATTCCCTCACCTGTGGTTGCAGAGGGGCAAACCCAGAGAAGCTGTCTTGATCCACCACAGATGCCACAACCTGAAATTGAAGAAAGAAGTGTGTGAGGGCTCTTCCAGCACTGTTTTCCCATCCTTCTGTGCTCTCCCTCAAACCTCTCTCCTTTCTCACACCCTGGATCGATTCTTACTTCTGTCTTGTTCCAGAAATGGACAATGGCTAAGGATGGGATTACTGACCCTCTAGGTTAAAAATTCCAGGAACTGAAGAAACAAGTGCCAGCCCCTGTCCCTGCTAACCCAGGCCAGGCAATCTTGACTTCTGCTACTGAGCCTGAACCAACCACCCAGCCAGTGGGCAACATTAACCTCCCAATGTGTCAAAGTCAAGCGCAGTTTCAGAAGAGATATTCCTGGCTGCTGACTCACTTTGTGCCACTTCTGGAATGATTTAAGGCCCAGGTTTCAGAAGAAGTCCAGTGTAAGAAGAAGTCTAATCACTGGGCTATAGCAGTGGGGAGACATTCCTCAGAAAACTGAGGAGTGAACAACCAGCTGCTTCAAGAAATAGGAGCCTATGCTGGACCTTTTCTCTGATATGCTCTCTACATTTAGTTAGTTTCTCATAGCTGTATTTTCTTTTCCATTGACTAGGTCCTCAAAACTCAGCATCCTGTGAGTACCCTGTGGCTCTTGCTGGAAGGGAGGAATGAGAGGAGCCTGGAGAAAATAAACCAGCTGTGTTTGTCTGTCTTTCAGCAGGACCTCCACACTGTAAACAAGCCTGTCTTTGCCATCGCAGGAGCAGAACTGCAGGGTGATGTCCCTCTGCCCAAGAGTCCGTCCTCCCTTGCTACACGTGGCCGACACCACAGGACACTTGGGGGAAGCAAAGTGCTCCCACCTACCGTAGCCTTGCCCAGGTAATCCTTCTTGGCCAGCTGAGCCACTTGTCTCTCATTTGGTCGAAACAGCCTGCCCACGGGGATCACCACTGGCTCATACAGCTTCTGTTTCTGTAACAGAGAAAACATGGTATTTCCTCATCTGTAAAATGGGGGTAATGATACACCCTGCCTTCCTCACTGAATGGCTGCAAGGAACAATGGAGAAAACGTCACGAAAGCACTTTTTTTTTTTTTGTAATTGTAAAGGTTGATTTTGCTACTATTATTCCAGGGCATCTAAGGTAGGAATAGTTGGTTTTGGTGTCACTTTATGCTGAGAGGCTGTGTGGACATCTGTTGGTATAATTTCTTAGGGGAACCACCCCGTTCCCATTCTGCCTGGCTCAGGCAGGGCCGTCCCTCACGGCATAGGGAGCACCACCGCAAGGGTGGTCCAGGATGCAAGCGACGTCCACGACTGTGCACTCCTGGGATTGGGGCTTGCTTATATGGACAGGCATGGAGAGGCTGACCTGAGACCCTTGTTCCTGGTACTTAAAACTTCATTCCCAAACGAGCTCCGACAAACCATGGATAATTTCCATCTTTCATTCCATTCACATAGTCAGTACATCGTTGTTGAGGGACTTCAGGCACCTGGCACTGTGCTAGGCTGTGAGGACTCAATGGTGATCAAGCAGACATGGTCTCTGCCTTCACAGTGCTTAGAGGACGCCCAGTGTCACTCCAGCCTCCGGCATTCTGTCCTGACCCTACCCCATGCTCCCACAGAGCTCCTCTCTGAGAGACAGGTGCAATGCACAGGCTCTGCTCTGCACCCTGGGCCTTGGCTTCTTGGCACTTTAAGGACTCAAGACTTCAATCTCATCTCCAAAGGTCAGTGTTACCCAGAACTCAGAGAAATTAATTTTATAGTTTCTCAAGCTACACGTACACTGAAATAAATAAAAATCCAATGACACCCTCTCAGCACCCTCCATCACCAATATATTTACCCAGACGCATTCCATGGCTTTGTCGATTTTGGAGTGTCTGGGCTCAGACTTCATGCTCATAGCCAACGCTAAGTGTTCTTCAGCCTTTTTCCATTCCTCCTTCTTGGCATACATGAAAGCAATGTTATATAACACCTAGAAAAGCACAGAGCACAACACAAAATTTGGGACTACTCCAAATCTAGGTACCAGGGAAAGGCGCATCAGTATACTTCTGGAATATTGCCTGGTGGCATTCTTCCTTTCTCATCTATCTTGGGAATATCTAAAATATAGTATAATTAGTCTTTTCTCAGAGTTATGTCAAGCAGGATAAAGAACGGAAAGCACCCTATAAGGCATAAATCCAGCATTGTGTGCATTCTTTCAACAACCAGGTGCATCAGGAAGGAATAAGAATTATTACATTGATTTAGTATGAAGAACAGTGACTTGCTCAAGGTCCTTCAAAGAGACATAGTCTGGGATAAAATGCAGTTGTGTGGCCTCCCAGTCCAACTCTGGCCACTGAGCCTAGTGAAACACTGGACAGGTGCAGGGTGGGGAGAGATGCATTGTCCTGTACCACTTCCAACAGAACCCTGCCTAGAACGTGTGATTAACAAGACTGTAAAAGAGCAATGGGCATAAGGAATCTCTGTGGCAAAAAATAGTGTTGGAAAGAGAATATAAAACCCAGGATAGTGCTTCACCTGGGCAGGTAGGGGATGGCAAGTTCAATGATGATCATAGTTTTCCAGGTCTTGAGATGGGTGGTAGGTTCATGAATATTTGCTTTATTATTACTTCATAACTTACATATATAATCATATACTCTTTCATTGTTTTTATCAGCAAGATAAAAAACAAAGCCACTTGGCTGAAAGAAATAAAAAAGATTCTCAAGCAAAGATGGAAAAGCAATAGAGGAGAGCAGAAAACCAAGACAGCAACTAATAAAAAGGGTCTGTTTTCCTTCTCCCCAACCACAGGGGAATGAGTTCTTAGGACTCCCTTGCTCTGTGGGTGGAGAATGGGCTGAACAGCCAGCGGCCGCTACACGCTTTTCACAGACAGAAAGTGGAGTCACAGCCTGACACCATGGGGTGGGGTGGGCAATGGCACCAGGGCCTCTGGACAGTAGATAAAGAAAGTTGAATAAGGCCCAGCTGGAGAAGGGATTGCTGGCCCTTCCACATTGTTAAATGTGAAGGCAGGACAGTGGAGGGGTTAAGAGTACAGGCTCTGTTGGCCATTTTGTACCTGTGTGGCCTCAGTTTTATCCTCTATAAAATAGTGACTATAATGTTTCCTGCCTCAGGATTGTTGTAAGACAAATGAAATATTCACATACAGCACTGAGTTCATGGTGGGTGCTCAATAAATATCCAATACTATTATTAAAATTACCTGCTCATCTGTCTTGGAATCCATGGAGAAGCTGAGCCCAGAAGGGTGCTCATCCCCTAAGATCTTGTGCATCTTTCCAGAAAAGTAATGATGCCCATGTGGTTTGGGGGAAGGTGATTTCGTTGGGTTTTACAGACTGATGCCAACCATGGATTCTTTGTGTTCATAAGGACAGGGTGAAATGTATGAAGATCTTAGGGCTCCTGACCATCAGTGCTGCTTGTCAGAGGCATCATCATCATCATCATCATCACTGATACCATTTACTGACTACCTGTTATTTGTTGGGCATTTTATCTGTTTTATCTCCAAGCATCAACTGCCACAGGAGTTAGGCACTGCTCTGTGTGCTTCCACAGCCTTCTGCACTTCTCTTGTTGTAACCTTTCCACCTCATATAACATGTGACCGGGCTTCTGGGATCTGACACCTTGTCTCAGGGACCACTGGACCCCTAATACCTGACACCAGTGGGCATTCTAAATATATGCAAAAATGAATAAATGAGTGAATTTATTAATGAATGTGAATGAGGTATGTGCTCAGCCCTGCTTTAAGATGATGAGATGCCATAGTCTCAGAAAGGATACATAACTTGGCTAGGAGCATACGGCTAGTAAGTATAGGGCTGGGATTTGGCCATTATCTACTTAATTCCAAACTCCTTGCTTTTAGTGGTAGCCAGCCTCCCAGATGGCCTTGAATCATTCTCATCTGCTGGTGTTCATGCTCCTGTGTAGTTGCCTCTCACATCAAATAGGGCTAACCTGTGTAACCAATAGGATGTGACAGAAATGATGGGGTGTGACATTTGAGGCTAGGTCATAAAAGACACCGACATCCCCATCTCACTCTCTATTTTATCACTTGCTCTAGGGGAAGCCAGCTGCTGTATCATGAGAAGACTCAAGCAGCCCTATGGAGAGGTCTACACAGGAGCTGAGGCCTCCTGCCAACAAGCAACATAACTTGCCAGGTGTGTAAGTGAGCCACCTTAGAAGTAGACCCTCCAGGCGTCATCAAGCCTTCAGGTAATTGTAACCCAGCTGATAGCTTTACTGCAATGTCATGGGAGATCCTGAGCCAGAACCATAAAGCTAAGCTATGCTTGGGTTCCTGACCCACAAAAACTGTGACATAGTTACTACTTATTGTTTGGGAGTAATTTGTTATGCAGCAATGGATAACTAATACACTTCTCCCCTATAGTAGTCTGCCAACCACATCATGATTTGGCCTGGGGCCACATCAAGATTAAATAAAAGTTTATCTGGGGAGCAGATGTAGCTCAGTGGTTGAGCACCTGCTTCCCATGTACGAGGTCCTGGGTTCAATCCCCAATACCTTCTAAAAATAAAGTAACAACAAGAAGAATTTTTTTAAAAGTTTATCAAGGCAAGTATGGATGGGTGGCAACTGGTATTTCCATGGAGGCTAGTGGATGGTGCTGGAATATGGTTTGGAGGGTTTGGGGGGACAGTAGGGCCTGGGAGCAAGCCATAGAAGGGGAGACCTTGACTCACTTCCAGGCCTGTTTCTGAACACATGCTTAGCCACAGCAGCCCACCCCTGACCATGTGTATGTGCTGGGAAAAAGAACTACTCAAAACCCTTTGAAACTTCCTATTTGGTTCTCAACTACCTTCCCTTCAGACCTTTCCCACAACAAAGGTGACAAAGGTTTTTATGACAGGATAACTGGGAAAGCCTGAGGCTCTTTTCAAAAAGGATGGTATAATTTCTCAGAAGCCAGAGATATAGAGTTGGGAAGGGAGGGACAGAATTATAAGTAGAAAAATGACTAGAGGGTCCCCTCTCTGAAGGCTTTGTCACAGTTGTGGGGAAGATGATACTGTCATCTAGTGGGTAGAGGCCAGGGATTCTGCTAAATATCCTGCAGGGCAGCCTCCCAGAGCAAGGAATTATCTGGCCTGTGCCAATAGTGCAGAGGTTGAGAAAGTCTGCTCTAGAGGCTGGTCAAGTTCCAGCAGATTCCCACCACAAAGCCTCCTGTCCCTGACTGTGAGAAGTGAAGGGAGCTGCTCAGCCTGCCACAGGGCTGGGATGAGGACATGTGTCCCCAGAGGCCCAGGCAGCTGCAGATTCTATTATTAGCCCTAAGTAACTCTGGGAACACTTGGCTTCTGGTGCCTGAGAAACTAAAGCAAGGGGACTTTTTCAAAGATTCTTCTAAATAAAGATCTACCATAGTTACAGGGCTTTTCACTTTTAAAGCTACTGATGTTTATATATAGGTGGGGGGGTGGGGGGGAGGGTTGGCTGGAAAAAGCACATGAACCTGCAGAGTCAAAACCAGTCGTATTGGTAATATAGAAAATAAGTTGTTGTCCTTCTATGGAAATCTTCACCTAAATTTGTGCTTTGAGTTCTCTTTGAGAAAGAGGGGGCAGCTCTGTGCCAAATTACCCTCACTCTCTCTTTGGGTATCATCCAAGTAGGTGGGGCAAGAGCAGTTAATGGCAAAGAGTATGCTCCCTAACTTGGAAACCCAGCAGGTCCTGCATGGATAGTGAACCCATAATTTTGGATTTGTTAGTATAATGCTGAGCAAATATCTTGTCAACATGATTGCTAAACAAAACAGGCAAATTATTATGAATATTTCACAGGCCAACACACGCTTGACAGCCTGGCCTCTGAGAAGCCCAGTGGGCTCATTTTTCCATATGCCCTCAGGTAACCATGGTGAGCCTGAAGAAATCTATCCAAGTCTCTTGGTAAGGGAACATCTGAATCCCAAGACAGAGGAGGTGAAATGACTCTTCCAAGCTCCAGGAGACATCAGTAGGTAGTGGTGCATCTGAACTGTCAGCGGCCCATCTGGCCCCCGTAGGCTCCTGCACTGGCTGCACCCGTCCTCCTTACCTCACAGGCAAACAGCTTGAACTGGAGCCCCAGGATCTTGTAGTCTATCAGCTGGTTCCCACGAAGCTGAGTCAAGGCTTCTTTAAGGTCTTTAATAGCTGAATCGTATCTGCAAGACAGAGGGAAAAAATAAACCAGTCCAGGTCACTGTACCTGTGGAATCAAATGCAAATTTGCTTCTCCCTTCCCATCCCCCTTGCAGGACAGACACTTTTCCATTTCCTTTTTTTTTTTTCTTTAATGATACCAGGAACTCGTATGTGAGAAGCCAGCGCTCAACCACGGAGCCACATCAGCTCCCCTGAGTTGGTTTTTTCACGTTTGTTTTGCTTGTTGTTTCCTTTTTGTTTTTAGGAGGAACTGGGGACCGAACCCAGGACCTCCCATTTGGGAAGCAGGTACTCAACCACTTGAGCCACATCGGCTCCCCTCCAATTCCTTTTGACCTGCACTAGTTTTTCACCAATGCTGAGCCCAGTATTCTATAGAACTGAGTGTAAGTGGTGCCCCTGGAGTTGTGCGTTGTTGCAGCAATCCTAAACTCCTCGGTCTCAGGCAGTCCCTGGATGAGTACTGCATTCCCTGCTGACTGAGCACAACTCCCACTTTTCTGACAGCCTGGCTTGTCACCTTCAGATGGACCGTTGTTCTCTCTTCAGAGCTCCAAGCAGAGCCGGCTCCTGCCCAATCCCTCGTCCCTGCTGGTTCTCCAGGTGTAAGGCCGGGCAGCCTGACACAGCTCTGAGGGGCCCCTTGTCACAGCTGCTGCTGACATCGCCCTCCTGCCCAGAGCCTTCTCCTCTGGCCTCTTTTGAGTCTAATTTACTTCTTGGTTTTTGGTCTTCTTAGACCCACCCCCAAGCCCTACGGTGCCTCATCCCTGCCACTTTGGGTAAACAAAAAGATAAAAACAAAAACAAAACGCCACTAAAGCCACATAGCATTTCTAATGCTGCTCCTTGCACTGCCCTGGGCATTGTTGGCTGAGCATTTGCTGACTGCTCAAGGGGTGTGGGGGTGTGAGGGCTGCTGTCCGGATCCACGGCAGAGAATGGTGCCCAGGGGGCGTGTAGGCAGGAGCTGGACACAGGCTTCTGAGGAAGCTGGCTCAGGCCTTGCCCTGCCCCGACCTCTACCTAGCCCAGGTGGGAGTGAGCCATTGCTGGGCTGCAGGGGCTGGCAGCAGCAAAAAACAAATCCTCCGGCCTGGCGGAAACAAGTTGGCTGCCTGGTGTGGCTCTATCTGGGTAGCTGAGTCAAAAGTCCCTAGGCCAGTGTCTGATCCCGAGCTGCCATCCTGAACTTCTTTTGGAGATGAACCTCGAGTTTGGACCCAGACTGATGGGGCTTCTCAAGAGGTGGGGGTGATATAGGGAAGGTGCCCCCAGGCAGGGACGGGAGGGGGGATGGGGGGTGGGGGCTGTTGTGTCATATGGGCTCAAGTGACCTCCTGGCCTCCAGCGCCACATCCATAATACTAGAAGCATATAATACCAGGAGCATATAATATGAGCAACATGCTGATATGGTGGTTCTGGGGTCAAATCTACCTTAACTTTTTTTTCTTTTAAGATTAGAGATATTGTAAGTTTACAGAAAGATCATGCAGAAAATAGAGTTCACATATATCTACCACCATTTGTAACATTTTGCATTAGTGTGTAGTACCTTACAATTGATGAGAGAATATTATTATAATTGTACTGTTAACTGTAATCCATAGTTTACTGGTCACTGTTTTGCACAATCCTATGGTAGTTGTTATTTGTTTTTTCTAGCAACATATATATCACCTACAATTTCCCCTTTTTATCCACATTCAGATATATAATTCAGTGGTGTTAATTACAATTCACAATGTTGTATTACCATCACCACTATACTTTACCAAAACTTTTCCATCACCCCAAATAGAAACTCTGCACCTATTAAGAATTAACTCCCTATTCCCTACCCTAGCACCTGGTAAGTTGTATACTAGTTTCAAAATATATGAATTTGCTTATTCTAATTATTGCATATCAGTAAGATCACACACTATTTGCCTTTTTGTGTCTGGCTTATTTCATTCAGCCTGATGTCTTCAAGGTCCATCCATGTTATCGAATGTAGAAGACTTTGTTCCTTTTCACAGCTGAATAATATTCCATGGTATGCATATACCACATTTTAGTTGTCCATTCAGTCAAATCTCTCTTGACTCTGCGTTTACTATCTAGTGGTCAAGGATAAGTTATTTAACTCCTCTAAGCCTCTTTCCTCATTTTGGAATGAATATAAGAATCTGTGCCCCTCACAAGATTGTTGGCAGGACTAAAGATGAAGCATCAAAGTGCTTAGGATAGTGCCTGGCACATACAGCAAAATATTTCCAGCTCTAAAGCTCTGGCAATTAAATTTATATGCCAGCCATTTATTATGTGCCTACTTAAAGCTCTATGCTCTATAGATATTAGTCAGAAGATAAAAACATGGTTGTAGAAGCTGGAACACTGATGTCACGGAAGCTTAGAGCAGACCAGGAGGGCTAGTTGGCCCAGAAAGAGTCCTAAGGAAAGTGTACCCAGAGTGGTTGGGGAAATGCTGGACATTCAGTCGCTATTTAGCTTGAAGGAATTCACCCAGCAGTAGCAGTAGTTATAGGGGTAATGGGAGAAGATGCCCTGGGTTCAACTCAGGAGGGTGACTTTCCCGAATTTATTCTTGTTGATAAAGATCATTGTAAAATACACTGGAAGCACGCAGGCCATCCCTTAAGAAGCATTTACAGCAGTTGACATATAACCTTTCAGTATTTAGCGGGAAAGTTGGGTGACTGGCTCAGATTCCCTGAGCCAAGACGCAGGGGCAGGCAGATAGGGAGGTGCCCTGTTCCTTTGGCCAAGGTGATTTTTACTGCGACCGCCTGTTTGCTCGATAGCGGAAGGTCCCCAGAGGGCACAATGTTAAGTCAGCATTAACCTACAAATATGCCACCAAGGGAGAAAGAACTGACAAATTATTCAACGTGCTTGCTTTGTTTAAAAAAAAAAAAAAACAAAAAAAACAAACTTCTGCCCAGGTGTTGAGGGAAGGGGAGCGTTCTTGTTTGAGGATATGGAGTGTTTGTAAATTTTAGAAATTTTGAAATGAAAATACATAAAATGCTTTGAATTGGTAGGAAGTGAAAAATAAATAAAAACATATGCCCGGAGCCCAGCCTCCCTCACTCCCCGTTGCATGCCCTTGCGCATGTTTACACGAAGCTGCCCCCATGGAGGAGTTCACTCTGACGCTTTGATCTCTGCTCATTCTGCAGTACAGGGCCCGGATAAGCTCAGTAAGAACATTCCAAGACAGCCTTGGGTCCCGCTGCAGGTTTCCCAGCAGCCCTCCCTCCCGCGCTTGTTCAGAAGAGTCCTCTCCAGTGAGACGGCGGGGTGCGGCGGCTCCCTGCCCGGCCTTGGCGGCGCGCAGAGCTTTCTTCCCGCTCCCCACCCTCCTCCACACAAATGAGTCCTGGCGCCCGGGGCGCTGGAGCCTCAGCCCCCGCTCCCCGCAGGCACGAGTTCACCAGCCCCAGAGGCAACCCCCTTCGGCTTTTCACAGGCTGTGTTTGAAAGGTTTTATAACCATCATTAAAAAAAAAATTATCCTGAAAAAGGTCTCTAAGTAACCACAGAGGTTCCCAATTGTTCTTGTGCTACCAATACCCCATGCCGTGTGGAATCCTGCCGCTCCTGCTCTTGTACCCGGGATAATGGGGCATTTCAGCAAGGTGAAAGGAGGCAAAACGCCATACACCTCTGGGGTGCTGCAGTTGCTGCCATGACAGAGGCTGGGGTCCACACCCTTTCCTGCTTCAGTCAGCAGGGAGAAGGCTTTGCTGCCGGGCCCTTTTCGGCGGGCTCCATGAGGCACCCCCTCCAGTCTCACTGTTATCACTGCTCTACAATTCACAAGGCACAGGATTCCCAAAGACAACAATTCTCAAAGACAGCAATGCTTCCCCTTTCTGATGACAAGTCTTTGGCCAGAGAGATGAGACAGCTTGGCTAGGGTCATCACTGAAATACCACTTGCCTGCTCAAAAATGTCCTCTAATAGCAACATCACAACTATCAAAATTGGGAAAATAGAGGGGAAAATAACCCTTAATATTTTCACCCTAAAACAAGTCCCATTGTAATCTGAGGGAGTTCCTAACCTACTCAATCAGAAGTAATTTCTCTAAGTCCCATGACACTTATTGAAAATACCTCTTATAGTACCCCTTTCTGCCTTACATTTATTGGAGTCCATGACTTGTTTCCCCTTTTAGTAGATAAGTTCCTTGAAGCAGAGATTATATTTTGTTTCGTTTCAATTTAATTAATTCAACAAGCATTTATTGAGTAACTACTATGCTAAATACTAAAATACAAGAGTGAGTAAGCAAACATTTCTTTTCTCAAGAAACACAGAGTAATGGAGGAGACAGATAAATAAATAATTTGTCCTAGAGTAGATAGGGGGCACAAAAGAGGAGTGGACTCCACCTCCGTGGGTGAGTGTGGCTGGGACAACTGCTTGGAGAATGAGTGAGGAGGTTAAGCAGTGGCTGGACCACAAAGGAACTAGCCAGGGAATTTGGACTTTCTCCTGCAGTAATGGGGAGTCACTGAAAGTTCTTAAGCAGATCACATTTATTTATTAAAAAGAGTCTCAGGAACATGGATGGAGGAGACATGGCTGTTGGCTGGGAAATCAGGAGGGGACTAGCAATAACGCTGGTGAAACAAGAGGGCCTGCACCTGGGCAGTGCTAGGAGGGATGGAGAGAGAGATGGATTTAAGAGATATTGGAGTGGTGAACTTGATAGGATTTAGGGAGTGAGAAATTCTAGGATGATCCTAGATACAGACTTGGGAGCTGGCAAGCTACGGATAGAGGCCAGTGATATGGGAGAGGGTGGGCTTTCCAGGAATGGATCCACAAAGGACACAGAACCCCCTGAATTGTTTTTTTTTTTTTTTTTTTTTTTTTTTAAGATTTTATTTATTTATTCATTTATCCCCCCCTTGCTGCTTGTGCTCACTGGGTCAGCTAACCACGCCGTGCGGGCGGGCTTGCCTTCACCAGGAAGCCCCGGGAACCAAACCCGGGGCCTCCCATATGGTAAACGGGAGCCCTACTGATTGAGCCACAGCCGCTTCCCAGAACCCTCTGAAATTGTATATAAAAGTTTGTGCGAGCTTGTGAGTGTTCTTCTGGGGAAACAGTCCATAACATTTTTTGCCATGTAACAACCACTGTTATAGTGGTAAGAGGGTAATACCAAGGCCCATAGGCTGGGCAAAAGGAAAGGGGCCAGCTCAGGGTCAAGAATAGGGCCTCATTCATATGACTTCCTAAATAGATAAAATTTGGTAGATCTTTCAGGTTTAACTATTTTCAATCATAGATTAATTGAATCCTGGCTGTTATTCCTTGACCTTGAGGGAAGCCTCTTTCTAACTCACACAAAATCCTAGCCTTCCAGACTGGGACTTCCGGGCATCTTCACGTGGAAATTTCCTCTGGGATCCTCCCCTCTTTTGCCGGTGGTCTCTCATCATTATAGGTTGTTAGTGCTAATCAAGGGACAATCTTAGAGTTTGTCATTTGAGATTTAAGATCAGCTGGAGGATTTGTGCTCTGGTCTCCCTGCGTCTTCTATACATCTAAAGAATATAGGGGATGGGGAAGAGGGCAGTGAGAAGAAGGATGTGAAGAAGGGAGAGAGAGGTGGTTAGACAGAGGCACGGTGCCACTAAAATGTAAATGCCTATGTATCTTGTCTCCAGTCGCAGGATTTATTTCCTCAAATTGCATCTATACGAGTTGTTTTTCTTTTGGAAGACCATTCTAGTCTTACTCATTCAGGTAATTGATTTTTTTTTTTTTTTTTTTTTTTTTTTGCACCTATCTCTTGTAACTCCACTGAGCTTCTTATAGTTACCCCTAGCAACAGCCAGCATATCAGCCTTTTACAGAGTCTGTTTCTGACCAAATGCTAGGATCAAAGCCTATAAGCTTGCACAGAACCAAAGCCCAGCCCCTCCCTAATACCTGCAGGTCTGCTGCAGAGTTTCCCCTCTACCCACCCACGCTCTGTCTTACCTTTGCGCCCCGCCCCCCCACCCCCCCCACCACATTTGGACTTTTTCACTGTTCTTCATTAGCCTCAGCTGAATTCTTCTTCCCTAGAACTTCTGCACACTGATAGACCAATTTCTACAAAGGGCCAGTTTGCCTTCCCCTAAAATATTTTAAACTGCTGCTTAGAATATTTTCCTTTGTATATTTGATATTGGGGTATTTTGGGAGTGGGGAGAGTGGAAATTGAGATTAAATTTCATTTTGTATTTTATCTTTTTACAAATCATTTCATGGTGATTGAAAACATACTAAAAAAATACAGATAAGCTGATAGAAAATAGAAATCCCTATAATCCCACCACCAAGAAAGAACTACTGATAGCACTTCGCTCTATGGCCTTCCAGCTTTAATCCTGTAAAACATAAATGAGATTGTGCTATACATACCATTTTGAAATGTTTTTTAAATTTACCATCTACTGTGAACTTTTGCTATATTAATATATACACTATTTATCTGTATTAATATATTTTTATACATACGATGTTATAATAGTTGTTTTCATTTTTGTGGCTGAATTATATTTCATTGAATGGATTAAACCAGGCTTTTGTAAACATGTTTTCCTAGAATTAAGCAAGGTTTTAATATGGCCTCACAATAACCCTTTTTCACTCTCAGCTCAAGATCTCATAGAAGTCAACTGCCATGGGTGTTCTCATGATGGCCAAAATCTTACAACCAGCACTGCCCAGGCAGTGACCCATCAGAAGAAATGTTGGTGGGGTGGGGGCATCAGGCCAGCTGAACACCAGGCCTGGGGCAGTTACATGAGCTCATTGTGAGTTATCACACAGCTGACTTATAATCAGGGTGACAGGCCTGCCTCCTCTCATAGGTGAAGGCCTCTGCCTCACGCTGATTAATTGCATAACTACCCAGAGAAGCCCAGGCCAGGCTTTCTGACAGAGCCTGGGAAGATTCTTCTCAAGCACTGCAGCCCTGACATCCCTCAGGCTCTTGCTGGGAACTCCCCCAGCTTGTGCAGTATCAGGCTACTCACTTCTCTGTCCTGTAGTGGAGCATCCCTCGTTGGAAGTAAGCCACCGCCAAGTGCTTGTCTCGGTTAATGCTTTTGGTAAAAGCCTGTAGAGAGAAGAAAGATCCATAGCCAGCCTTGGAACATGGCAGTGAGGGGTGTGTGAGATGAGTCACAGGACGAGGCTGGTGTCTTGAAGGGCTCAGACAGACTGGGTCAGAAAGCCCTGCTTTGTCACTTCCTGGTTGCATGGCATGTGTCAAGTTATCTACCTTCCTTGAACCTCAGTTTTCCCCTCTGTAAAATGAGTATATTAATATCTGCCTGGCAGGATTAAAACAAATATATATATAAAATGTTAGTAGTGGGAAGCGGCTGTGGCTCAAACAGTAGGGCTCCCGTTTACCATATGGGAGGCTCCGGGTTCGGTTCCCGGGGCCTCCTGGTGAAGGCAAGCCCGCCCGCACGGCGTGGTTAGCTGACCCAGCGAGCACAAGCAGCAAGGGGGGGGGGATAAATGAATAAATAAATAAAGATTTAAAAAAATAAAAAAATAAATAAAATAAAATGTTAGTAGTAAGATCACAAACAGGGAAACAAAGAAGGGCAGAGAGAATGAGATGGCCAGAAGCCAAAGAGTACAAGGAGAATCTGACTGGTGAGAGAAAAGGTGTAGGAGTGGGTGAGCTCAGAGGTGAGCGGCGGCAGCTCAGCCTTGCCAAGCACCTCACGTCTCTGCTGACGCTGCTGCTCCCAGACTAGCTGCCATCCTTCGCTGGTCTCTTCTCCCCAACTGTGGCACCCTATCTCCATCACCCCTCGGAATCTGGGGTGTTGGGTCAGCCCCTTGGCAGGCCCGAGGGGAGTAGCAGCCCTGCCAGGTTCCTATGGGTTTGTCTGCTGGCCCAGCCTGTGTGCTGCTTGGCTGGCTGGGAGGGCACTTTGGGCTGCTGCTCTCTTCCCATCAGGAGGATGTGGCTGAGGCTTGCTCACCTGCAGGTCGCAAGGAGGATGACAGTGGGAGGAACTGGGTCTTTGAGGGTACTGGGGAGGCAGTCCTCTGTCCACACGCCTTACAAAGACTGGCAGTGAGACATAAGCATTTTACTCAGTGATGTGAAGTTACACAGCACTTTAATAGTTGGTGCCTCTCTTAATCCTCAAGTTTAACCCCTAAAGAAACTGAGAGCCAGAAGTTTACATGACCTACTTAAGGCCAAAGTCCAGGGAGAAGCAGAGCTGGGATCTGATCTTAGATGTTTCTTCTTCTAAACTTCATGCCCTTTCCATTTACCATGACCAATCCGAAAAATGATTATTGAGAGTGCTCAACCCCATAGCAGGGAATTTGAGGGATAAAAATACTTGAAGAGAATGCTGACACTCCATACAATGTCCTTGGCCAGCCTCAGGATCCTTAAAAGACCGCTCCGCATTATTGATCAGAATTGTCACTTTAGATCAAACCTAGTTTTCATAAGTGCTTCTTCCCAATCTCTTGGGCAGGTAAGGCAGACACACATGAAATTCTTGGAAAACCCCAAGAGGCGCCTTATAATCAGGAGCTAAGCAGTGAGATGGAGACCCTGTGTTCAGCAGGAGTTCACAGAAGGAAATGTAACAGGGAGGCTCCATGAAGGTGTGAACGAATGATGAAAGAATGATTTGTATTTAGTAGGTGGAGAGGAAGGGCGAGAATTACCTGACTAGGGAACAGCCCAGTGGTTGTCAACCCTGTCTGCCCAGTAGAACCACCTGGCAAACTTTTCAAAATTGGATGCTTAGGCCTATTCCAGACCAATTAAATCAGAATCTCTGGGGGCGGGACCTGGATATCTTTTTACTTTAAAGCTCCCAGGGGGGTGGGGGTGGGGGTGGTTCTAAAGTGCAGCCAGGGCTGATTAACCAAGGCCCCGAGGAGGCTGTGGGAGAGAGGCCCCTCCACTCACCTTCTCTGCCTCTGGCATGTTTTCCAGGATGGTGTGCATGCAGCCAATGTTGAAGCAAATCCTGGAGTGAGGGTCCTGGACTGCACTGAAGGCGTCCAGAGCTCCCTTCCAGTTCTTCCTGTCGGCCTCCAGCACTCCTTCATTCCAGAGGCTGATGGCCTCAGCCAGAGACATGGTTAAGACACAGCCTGGGCCAGGCTGGCAGAGGCAGGGCGAGGAGGGGTGTCTCCCCCAGCGGGGCTGCCCCTGGGCTTGACTTTCCTGGCCTGGGGCTCCAAATGGCGTCTAGCCTCCCTTAAGACAACTTCTCAGTGTTGCAAATGTGTCAGGAAGTGTCCCCACCTTTTGGTAACTGACGCACAACCTTACCATGAAAGAGAAAAGGAAAGAGACTAAGAGGGAGGGCAAGCAGGGGCGGAGTGCGAGAGAGGAAGTTCATGGGGATCAGTTCCCCAAAACGCTTCTGCTCGGTCATGCAGCTCCTCCTCCTCTGTCTCCCCGCTTTGCGGCAGCCTCTGGTCAGGGTTCTGGCCCCAGGGCCAGGGCGATCTTGGCTGGGTTGCTGCCCCTCCCTGGGCCTCACTGCCACACCTCTGCTCACTGAGGGCGTCGGGTGAGAGGATAGTTCTCTCCAGCCTATATGTTTCTGCATTCAGAGTTGCTTTCTCACTCTCTCATGACCTCTTACACTGTCTTGGTGTGTGAGTTTTTATCTTGAGCTACAGTTAGCAATTAATACATTTCTGAGACAGGATGTCTTGGGGTGTCCATCTGGGTCTGGATAACTTTATGAACACTTAGGAAGTTTGGAGGAGGCCAATTTTCCACCAATGCCAAAATTGGGAGCCAGATATGATTGCAAAGTATGACATCTCCCACCCTGTGAAAAAACTGAAGAGACGAGGGATCTGCACAGATGACTGAATTTACTAGTCTCCAGAAAAACAGAACTAAGATTCCTTTCCTTGCCACACTTGGAAAGGGTAAATAAGGGTAAACAAATAAGTAAAACCTCCCTAAGGAATAAATTGGGGTAGGGAGTATAACCAATTTGACTTATTAAAATCCTGACTTGTTAATATTAGGTAAAAGTACATGTTTATTAGTTTCAAATACTCAGAGTAGGGACTGCCAACTCTCCTTCTGTAGCAACTGAAAGAAATCAAGCTTCCCTTAAAATCCTGAAAAAACTAAAAAAAACGTACATCTACATGGGCATATATAATTGAAGGTGTGAGAATTGAGAAGCTGTGCATGTGTCTTTGCAGATTGTTCCTTCTGCTGGGAAGCCCTTCCTGCTTCACTTCTTTGCCTGGTAAACTCCTACTCATCCTTGAAGGCCCAATTTAAATATTACTACCTTGGGGTTGGATGTGGCTCAACTGGTTGGGCGTCCATCTCCCATATGGAGGGACCCGGGTTCGATCCCTGGGACCTCCCGGTAAAAAAAAAAAAAAAAAGTTACTACCTCTGCAAAATCTAGCCACACACTTCCAGGTAATGAATTTCTCCCTCTTAATTACCACATCTTCCCTAACATCACATTATATTTTATTGCAATTCACCTTATCTTCATATGCTCAACGCTTAAGACTCTTGAAAGCCAGGAACATGCCTTTTCACTCTTGCATCCTGTAGCCCTTTGGCAGTTTGATGTAATTATGAATTCCAAAAATCTGTATTAGATTATGCTTATAAACTGATCGGTTCATCTGGGCATGATTAAATTATAATTGGGGCTTTGAATGGGCCACGTCAGTAGGGTGTTGAGCCCCATCCCTTCATGGTTGGGGGAATCAAATATAAAAGGCAAGGCAAAGGACAGAGGGAGCAGTTTTGATGTTGGAGTTTTGATGTTGGAGACAAGGCCCCGGGATAGAGACGAGCCATTCGCCTGAGAGTTCACAGCTGGCCTGTGGAGAGAAGCAAACCCTAGAGAGCCTCATAGTCTACAGCTGACCTTGTGGAGGAAACAGAGGCGCTAAGCCCAGAGAGAAACAAAGGCCCGGGAAGAGAGGAACCTAAGAAGCCTGAACCCTGGCAAACAGCAGCTGTCTTGTTCCAACACGTGGCAATGGACTTTGGTGAGGGAAGAAACTTATGCTTTATGGCCTGGTAACTGTGGACTTCTACCCCAAATAAATACCCTTTATAAAGACTAACCATTTCTGGTATTTTGCATTAGCACTGATACAGATCCCCAGCCCATCAATATTCAATAAATGATGAAGGGATGCGTTCCAAAAGAGAAATCACTGGCAAACATCCCACAGATTTTCTTAAGAAAATCATGTGATGTTGCAGTTAAGCTAGACTTTATTTAAAATTCTTTTGCCCCCATGTTTATAGTGTTATCCTAGCTGACACTCAGAACTTCCCTCAATCTGACCCTATGACTTTTCTAGCCTTACTTCCCAGGACTTGCCTTTATAAACCCAACACTCCAGACAAACTCTCCTACTTGCTTTTCTCCCTCTTCATCCTTGTTTCTTGCCTTTGTGCCTCAACTCATGCTAGTTCCTCTCTTTGGGCTGCCCTTTCCCATACTGCACTTTCAAACCCACCTTGCACAGCTTCGATGTCCTGCTCAAATTTGCCTTATCTTAAGAAGCCAGACTGAAATCAGTTCCCTGAGCCTTGAAGCCCATGATCTCGCCTTCACCTGAACTCCTGCATCTCCTTCCCTGCACCTCCCATGTGTCACTTATCAAAGAAGAATTACATGTGAGCACGGATGTCTTAGCTCCTCAAATGGGCCATAGCACCTCAAGCATAAATCCTGTGACCGGCCCATCCTTACCCTCAGGGCACTGATAATGCCATTCATGCTCAATTCTGTTCACTTGGCCACCATGCCTACTGTCACGACCCAGGCCAAGCCACCTTCAGCTAATTGATTACATTAAAGTCTCCTAACATTTCCTCCATTCATTCTCTACATAGCAGTCAGACTGATCTTTTAAAAGCACCAGTCAGAACACATCATGCCCCTGTTTTAAACCCATCAGGGCCTTTGCATTTCCACGGTGCAGGGACAGATGCCGCCTCATTCCTCACCATTCTTCCCTCCCTCCCTCCCAGTGCTCCAGCCACACTGGCCTCCACTCCTGTTCTCCAGCGAGCCAAGCCTGTTTGCTCCCACTGCCTGGAGTGCTCTTCCTGCAGCTCTTTGCCTAGCTAGCTCCTACTCATCTTTCACTTCCTCAGAGTGGCCTCTCTTGAACCTGTGATTTCACTGTGATCCCCCGTTATCTGTCTCACTGCACACAGTTTTCGCTGGTCACAGGATTTGTCACAATTTGTAATTGTGTATTATCTGTAAGGTCATCTCTGCCCCCCAGTGCATTAATTTAATCATTATTTGAAATTGCTGGTCGGTGGCCTTTCCAGCCACTGCTCATTTCCCTTCCTCCTTTCTAGAACCTCAGTTCTGGTCAAGTCTCCACTCTTCCTGAGGCCATGTGCATCACAAGTGATAAGCCCCCAACACTGCTCCAAGGAGTTGGTCTTGTTTGGTTAGGCATGAGCCTGAGATGTAATTCTGGTCAATGAAATGTTAGGGGAAGTCTAAGTATTTCCCTTTAGGCTGAGGCTTTCTAGGAGAGATCTTTTTCCTCACTGATTAAAAAAAAAGAAGCACACATGGGAAGAAACAGTATTTATTTTTCCACTAGACAGTATTGTGAAGATGTGGTACCTGGAACAGTGGCAGCCATTTTGTGACCATGAGGGGTGCTAACCAAGAGCAACCCATAATCTTGAGGGAAAAAAAAGAACAGAAAAATAAAAAGAAGCTGGATCCTTAATCATGTTGATGAGCTCCTTCATTAACCACTCTTGGAGCTGATCTATCTCATGACTTCTTGTTTGGTAAAATAAATATGTTTATTGTTTAACCCACTTGAATAAAGTTGTCTATTATTTACAGTTTAAAACGTCCTGACAGACACACATTTCACAGAAATGTGTGCATTCGCAGTTCCTAGCACAGTGCTCAGCATATGTTCAATAAACAATATTTGTTGAATAATGTTAAATAAATTTTATATAAGTATTGTTTGGATAACTCAAAGTTTCAACTCAGTTGCATCTAAAGTATTCCAAAATCTGAATAATCAAAGATTTATAGTATACTGGATAATGGATCACAATCCTTTTGCATACATTCATACTCAGCTGGAAACTAAGAACATTCCCAGAGTCTTATTTTTCTCCAAGGAAGGAACTGGTAAAAACAAAATAAAACTCATTACTCCTTGGCCCTCAGAACTACAGCCTCATTCCTACTATTAGAGTTTAGCGTTTCATTGTTCCTTAACTATTTCGAGTATATGAGGCTTTTCTCTCAAGCTTGGCAAGGGTAGAAACCTTATCTTAATGTTCTTTGAGTCTTTCCCCATGTTTAGCGTAATTTTAGGCACATGGCAGGTGCTAATGGAGTAAATGAACCGTAGAATGAGAAAATTTAATCCTTTTTGAAAAAATGTAATTTCATACAGTTTGTCAGTATCATATTTGTAACATAAAGTAAGGTTTATTTATAACAGGGAAAGGGGACGGATGTGGCTCAAATGGTTGGGCATCCGTCTCCCATATGGAGGGACCTGGGTTCGATCCCCGGGAATTCCTGGTAAATTAAAAAAAAAAAAAAACAAACAGTTTATTTATAACAGGGAAAAGTATATACTTTCTGTGTTCTCAACTCTAACATCAGGTTGCTACTTATACTGAGTACCTGACAGGATCCCTTAGAAGGTGGGGAAAGACATCTCATTTGTTACATATAAATGAGGCCTGGTTTCACATAGAGGATACTGAAAAATCGACATGGATCCTTTTGCTAAGAAATGCTGGTTGAAAGCCTCAGTGCTCAAAGTTTTCCTTCTCCTGGAAGACATCCTGAATTAGCCTTGTCTAATCTGCCATCGTATTCATTTCCTATTGCTGCATAGCAAGTCACCACAAACTTAAGTGATCTAAAATAGCACACATGTATTTATTTTTCATTAGAGAAGTTATAGGTTTACAGAAAAATTATGCAGAAAATAGTTTTCATCCCCCCCCCACGGCCATTATTACCATTTTGCATTAATGTGGCAGCTTTGTTACAGTTGAAAGAACAGTATTATAATTGTACTATTAACTCTAGTCCATGGTTTACATTAAGGTTCACTGAATTGCACAACCCTAAGTTTTTTATTATTATTATTATTATTCTGTTAACACATATACAACCTAAAATTTCCCCTTTTAATCATATTCAAATATATAATTCAGTGGTATTAATTACATTAACAATTTTGTGCTGCCATCACCCCCACACATTCCATCATCCCAAACAGAAATTCTGTACCAATTAAATATTAACTCTCCATTCCCTATCCCTACTCTGACCCCAGGAAACCTATATTCTAGTTTCTGACTCTATGAATGTGTTTATTCTACTTGTTTCAGAGACATCATAAAATATTTGTCATTTTGTGTCTGGCATATTAAATTCAACATGATGTCTTCAGGGTTCAGCCATGTTATCGTATGCATCAGAACTTCATTCCTTTTAAAGTTCAATAATATTCCAGTGTATGTATATACCACATTCTGTTTATCTATTCAACTGTTGATGGACACTTGGGTTGCTTCCATCTTTGGAAATTGTAAATAATGCCTGTCCTAGTTTGAGTCTTTTGTGGACCCCAGAAAATTATGTTCTTAAGCTAACCCATTCCTGTTCATGTAAACCTATAGTATGTAGGACCTTTTGGTTAGATTCAGTTAAGAGGCCTTTTGATTAGATCACTTTTGAATAGATTGCTTTAGGGTCTTTGATTGGACTTCTTCAGTTAGGCATAACTCATGATGGGTCTCGCCCTCTTGCTGGAGTTTTATGTAAATGGAGAACTGAAAGCAGAAACACACAGAGAAAGAGAGCTGCCATTTTTACCCTGTCGTGTGAGAGAAGACTCTAGGATTACCCACAGTCACAGAAAGATGGAGAAACCCCAACAGGCTGAGAGAAAGGCTGGAGGCTGGAATCAGTGGAGCAACCCAAAGCTGAAGAGATGTAGCCCAGGAAGAGACGAGCCATATGCTTGATCACTCACAGCTAAGCTTGAGGAGAAAGTGAACCTGAAGGAGAGTAAGAGAGACTAGCCATTTTGCCTTACCACGTGGCAGGAGTACAGGATCTGCCTACAGCTGACTTTTGGTGAGACAGCATCTCTGACGATGCCTTGATTTGGACATTTTCACAGCTTCAGAACTGTAAAGTTTTACCTTAATATATTCCCACTATAAAAGCCAACCCATTTCTGATATTTTTGCATTGGCAGCCTTTAGCAAACTAAGACAATGCCACTATGAAAATCACTGTGCAAATAGTGAGTTCTTGCTTTCAATTCTTTTGGGTGAAATTGCTGGTTCATACTGTAATTCTATACCAAACTTTCTGAGAAACCACTAAACTGTTTCTACAGCAGCTGCATCATTTTACATTTCCACCAACAATGAATGAGTGTTCCTATTTCTCCACATCCTCTTCAACACTTGTTATTTTCCATTTTCTTTAAATAGCCATTTTAGTGGGTGTGAAATGGTATGTCAGTGTGGCTTTGATTAGCATTTCTCCAATAGTTAATAATGTGGAACATCTTTTCATGTGCCTCTTAATCATTTGTATTGTCTTCTTTGGAGAAATGTCTATTCACCCATTTGTCTTTTTGTTGTTGAGTTGTAGGATTTCTTTATATAATTCTGGATATTAAAACCATATTGCATATGTGATTTCCAATTATTTTCTTCCATTCTGTAGGTTATCTTTTTATTTTCATGATGAAATCCTTTGATGCACAAAGGTTTTTAAATTCAATGAAATCTTATTTATCTATTTTTTGCTTTTGTTTCTTATACTTTTGGTCCTAAAGATGCTTCCCTATATCTTCTAGGAGTTTTATAGTTTTGGTTCTTATATGTAGGTCTTCAATCCATTGTCAAAATCAATTGGCACGTAGATGTGAAGGTTTATTTCTAAACTCGCAATTCAATTTTGTTGGTTTATATGTCTTTGTGCCATTGCCATACTGGGTTTTTGTTGTTGTTGTTGTTGTTATTTGTTTATTTATTTGTTTGCTTTTTTAGGTACTGGGATCAGGGATTGAAACTGGGACCTCACATGTGGGAAGCCGGTGATCAACCACTGAGCCACATCGGCTCCCCTGAGTTGGTTTCTTTGTTTGCTTGTTGTTTGTCCTTGTTTCTAGGAGGCACCAGGAACTGAACCCAGTAACTCCCATGTGGGAAGCAGGTGCTCAACTGCTTGAGTCACATCTGCTCCCCCATAATTTAATCAAAGACATAATCCTTCTTATTTTTGGAATTCATAAGTCCCTAAGATTTTGCTTATCTGTGAATGTGTTCCTCTCTTCCTCATTTATAGAAGACAGTCTCACTGGATATAAAATTCTTGGTTACAATTGATTTCTTTCAGCACTTTAAATATTTTATCCCACTACCTTGTTGGCTTCAAGGTTTCTGATGAGAAATCAGCACTTCTTATTGGGGTTTCCTTGTATATAACACATTGCTTTTCTCTTGAAGTTTTCAGAACTCTCTCCTTGTCCTTGGCATTTGAGTTTGATTACTATGTGTCTAGGCATGGTTCTTTTCAAGTTTTCTGCCATTATTTCTTTGAATATCCCTTCTGCTCATTTCCCTCTTTTCCTTCTGGGACTCCCATAATGTGTATATTGGTACACTTGACAGTGTCCCATAGGTGTCTTAGGTTGTGCTTACTTTCATAAAATTTCTTTTTCTTTCTGCTTCTCAGCCTGAATCTTTCAATTGTCTTATTTCCAAGTTTGCTGATTCTTTCTTATGCCAGCTCAACCTGCCGCTGAAACCCTGTGAAGAATTTTTCATTTCAATTATTGTGTTCTTTAAGTCCAGCATTTCTCCTTTGTTTTTTTTTTTGTTTGTTTGTTTGTTTTTTTTACGTGTCTCCTTTGTTCTTTTTAAAAAATTCTCTTTATTGAGATTCTCATATTGTTCATGCATTGTTTCTCTGATATCCTTTAGTTCTTTCTCTGTGTTTTCATTTATCTTCTTTAATATATTAAGGATTTTTTTTAGAAGGTACCAGGGGTTGAACCCAGGACCTTGTGTGTGGGAAACAGTCACTCAACCACTTGAGCTACACCTGCTCCCAAGGATCATTTTTAAAAAATCTTTTTCCAGGATGTCCCAAGTCTTGTCTTCTTCACTGACAGTTTCTGGATTTTTTATCTTGTTGCTTTGGATCAGCCACCATTTCCCATTTCTTGTAACATTTTTTTTGCACACTGTACATTTTAAGATTTTAAATTAACTCCGGGATTTAGTCCCCGGGCTTTCTGTTCCTTAAATTTGCATACTGGTAGTGATATGACTCAAAGATATTTCCTTGAGTGCCAAGAGCTAAAAAAACAGACAAACCGATATAAAAAAACACCTTTCTCAGTCTTTGCAAATTGGCTCTGCTTTGGCTGGTACTCTCCTTCAGTGTTTAGGCCTCCTATCAAGAAGTTCAGCCTGAGGTGAATGCATAGTCAGTGTTGTCTGTCTTTCCTGAGCCTATATTTGTCCTAGGCTTGCTTTTGCAGGTGTCCTTAGGAATTCCCTCATTTATAGGAATTCAAATGCTCCCTCTAACTCCCTAAGAAATAGACTTTCTCTCTGTCTCAGGTGTTCTATTGTATGACTTAAAGCAGGTAATCTTTGCCCCAGGCTGCTTCAATTTAATTGTTTCTTAAGCTGCTTTATCTGTCTGTTAGCTGCTTCTGTCTGCAGGACAAGTTCTGGGAAGGTGAACCGGAGATAAGCTTCCTGGTTTAGTCTTTCATGCAGCCACCCAATAGATTGGTAAGGACCAACAGTCACTCCAGTATGCACATAGAGTGAGAGACCCACATTGGGAGCCCAGGCTGGCTCCATGCCATGTGGGAGAGGGCCTGGGGGAGGGGCCAGCCATGGTGCTGTGTACTTTCTCCTACTGTGTTTATAACTGTCTTTTTTTAAAAAAAGACTTATTTTATTTATTTATTCCCACCCCCCACCCCCCTTGTTTTGTGCTCACTGTCTGCTCTCTTTGTGTTCTATGTCTGCTTGTCTTCTCTTTAGGTGGCACTGGGAACCTATCCTGGGACCTTCCGGAGTGGAGAGAGGCACTCAATCTCTTGTGCCACCTCAGCTCCCTGATATGCCGCGTCTCTCATTGTCTCTCTGTGTCTCTTTTTGTTGCGTTATCTTGCTGTGCCAGCTCTCCATGTGGGCCAGCACTCTGCTCGGGCCAGCTTGCTTTTCACCAGGAGGCCCTAGGAATCGAACCATGGAATCGAACCATGGTAGACGGGAGCCCAATCGCTTGAGCCATATCTGCTTCCCTTGTGTTTTCTTTATTCATCATTTTCCCAGTTACTGTAACTCTTCATTTTCCTGAGTTTCAAGGATATGGCTCTGCCAGCTTTTGTTTGTTGTTCAAATACGCTGTTGAGGAACAGCACCCTTATGTTTCCTGATGCTGCCACATTGGTTCACAGGGTCACACACCTTTATTATATCACAGTTTTCATGCGTTTAGGGTTAGGCACAGCTTAGCTGGCTTCTCTGCTCAGGGTCTCATGTGGCTGAATTCAAAGTCTTGTCCAGGTTGTGTTCTCATCTGGAGGTTTGACTAGTGAAGAATCTGTTTTTAAGCTCCCTAATACTGTTGGCAGAATTCATTTCCTTGTGGCTAGGGAATTCACAGACGCTTGCTTTTTCAAACTCTCTTTTAAAGGGCTCACCTGATTAGGTCAGCTCCATCCAGGATAATTTCACTTGGTGAACTTAAAGCCAACTGCTCAGGGGCCTTAATCTTCAAAATCCCATCACTTTTGCCATATTCTATTGGTTGGAGGCAAGTCATAACCTCCCCTCTCATTCAAGGTGAGGGAGTTGGGAATTACACTAGGGCATGGATCATTGGGGGTTATCTTAGAATTCTACCTACCACAACTATACAGTTTCAATCTTTCCCCCTGCTCACCAGTGAGGGTATTCCTGCCATGTGCTCTCCTAGCAGCTTCTCTCTCCCTCTCCTAGTGTGTGTTCAACCACACATGATTGTAATTACTTGTTCAAGTGACTGCCTTCCAACTAGACCACAAGCTCCAGGAGCACAGGGCACATGTCTGATTTGCCCACTTCTGTATCTTCTGTGCCTTTCACATGGTCAGTTCTTAAAATATGTGGTAAATATGGATTCTGTGGAAGGTGCTTCTAAAGTTAGTGTAATCATTTAGTTTGGTTGGTTACATGTACCCATCCTGTCATTTTCAATCAAAGTGAGAGCATGTATAATGCTGTTCTTTTTTTTTTTTTTTTTTTTTTAAAGATTTTATTTCTTTATTCATTTATCACCCCCTTGCTGCTTGTGCTCGCTGTGTCCATTTGCTGTGCGTTTTTCTGTGTCTGCTTGTCTCCTCTTGCTGGGCCGTCCTGCTGTGTCAGCTCGCCGCGCCGTGCGGGCCGGCTTGCCTCCACCAGGAGGCCCCGGGAACCGAACCCGGGGCCTCCCATATGGTAAGCGGGAGCTCTACTGATTGAGCTACATCCGCTTCCCTATAATGCTGTTCTTTTAAAGGACCTCGTGTTAAGCACATGAGTCTTATTCATCTTTGTGCTGTTTATACCCCCAGTATCTGGTACCTACATAGCTGGGTGCACAGTAAAAGCTCTGAATCCTGAGCAGGGCAAGTAAATACATTGGGCCCTCACTATAAAATTGTCCTTTCACCTCTTTCTGCCTGTACAAATCCAGTCTATCATTAAAAGCTCAGTTCAGGAGCACGTGTAGCTCAGTGGTTGAACACCTGCTATGTATATATGAGGTACTGGGTTCAATCTCTGGTATCTCCTAAAAATAAACAAACAAACAAACAATAAATAAAAGCTCAGTTCTGGCTCACCTCTTATAGGAAGTCTGACTGCTTATTCTCAACGATTTTCCTCTTTCTGAATTCCTTTAGCATTTATAATTAAACCTCAAAACACAAGTGTTCTCTATTACATTATCTATTTTCTATTCCTCTAACCAGCTAGCTGCAAGCTCTTTTTTTAATTAGAGAAGTTGTAGGTTTACAGAAAAATCATGTATGAAATACAGAGTTTCCATATACCACCCTATTATAAACACTTTGCATTAGTGTGGTACATTTACTATGATTCATGCAAGAACTTTTTTTGTTGTTGTTACAATGCCTGCAAGCTCTTTGAGGGCAGAGAGTGCACTTTATATTTTCCACAGAACCTAACACCTAACATCTTGAATTAATAGCTTAATTAATATGTGCTGATCTTAAAAGTTTAAAAACATTGTGGCTGATCTGGCTTAATTCTAGCCCTACACATCCTACCAACTTTCTTTTTTTGGACTCAAATGTCTTCTTCAGTTCTGTGTCTTCTTTCCATGGTACCCGCCTACTAAATGTGATCCATCTGTAGACCCAGGGATGAAATTGGCATCTCTTTTAGACATGGTTAAGATTCTATGGGTCTGTCTCTCTAGGACAGGGGTTCTTAGCCTTTTTTGTTCCACGGACCCCTTTACCAGTCAGGCAAAAACCACAGACCCCTTCTCAGAATGTAGTGGCAGATAGTTTAATGACACTCAACATCAGCATGTTTTTAAATTACATTTTAGGATTATTCAAAATTATGTTTTGCAAATCTCCCATAATTTCAATATCTGATAACATATCACAGTTTAACATCTGTTCAAACTGTCATTTTCAGCAAACATTTAGAAATTCAAGTTTTCCCACAGTGTCATAAAACCATCTCTGCCATCCTTTCCAACCTTTTTGCAGACAGTTATCCACTGCACTCAGAACATGCTACATCAAAATAAAAATCATACTAAGTCTACACTATACTGTGTATTATTTAATAAATATATCATATCCGCACCAACATGTCCCCACAAGAATGTTCTTTGAATTTTCAATCCAAGCTCACGGACCCCCTGAAATCTTTCCACAGACCCTTTAGGGGTCCATGGACCCTTGGTTAAGAACCCTTGCTCTAGGAAGATACAGGTCTCTGGATAATTCAATTATGTGTTTTCTTCAGCTTGTTTCCCCCAGGTAAGAGAGTTCCTGAGTTAGTGGGTATCTAAGGGGAAATGCTGCACTAAAGAAGCAGCGAGATGAAGAGAAGATTAGAAACGTACTGCACATTTAACAAAATAGAATTTTTAAAGATTCTCTACTATAACCTCTGTAGCATCGCTAACAACTAGAACAGTATAGACATATAATATACATTTGATGAATGAATGAATAAATGAGTGAAGAGCAGACACCTTCTTTAAGGGTATATTTCTTCTTGAAACTGCTCATCTAATGCAGAGCAGGAGGGTGGGTCCCTGCGGACACATTTGTACTGAATGATTCCTGGCTGGTTGGACTAAGATGGACATCTGACAAGTTGAGCCAGTTAAAATCCTCCTCTAGTGAATTGGGATTTAGGACTGAGAGAAAGCAGGTTCATCTCTTCAGGGAGCTGGAACCATGATGTGTAAACTTAAGAGCTGCAGTGTTACCACATTCTGCCAGGAGGCCCAGGAAAGCAGAAAACACCAGTCTGCATGGAGAGAATATGAGGTAGATGCCCAGTGAAAAGCAGAGACAGGCAACAGAGAGAGTAAGACCCAGTGACTTTCTAGCCCCTGATACCAGCCTTTCCTGAGGCCCACCCAAATTCCTATACCTACTCTGTGAGAAATTCATAGGCCCCAACAATAAATTTCAGTTTGCTTAAGTTTGCTCTAGTCAGTTTTGTTACATTTTGTGGTGGATTGAATAGTTTACCCCACTTTGGACATGTTCTTGGTCTTGGTCCACATTCTGGTGGGTGTGGATCCATTGTAAATAAGATCTCTTCAAGAAGCTACTTCATTTCAAGGTGTGGCCCAGATGAATCAGGACTCCAAATTGCTAGAATCCTTTATAAGCAGAGTGAAGACCAGATGGAGAGAGAAGCCACGGGGAGCAGCCAGAAGCTGGAAGTCAATAGAACCCAGAAGAGAAATGAGAACATGCTGCCATGTGCATTGCCATGTGATGGAAAAGCCAAGGAACCCCCAAAGATTGCCAGTCAGTCCCAGAAGATACTGATCCTGGGAGGAAGCAAACCTTGTAGCCTCTGAAACCATGAGCCAATGAATTCCTGTTGTTAAGCAAATCCATTGTATGGTACTTTTTTAGCAGCTGGGAAACTAAAACACATGCCAAAAAAGAGCATTGCCTAATAAAGGAAAATTAGATGTGAGTCTCTGGCCCAAGTCTCTAAAACAATTGATTGCTGAGGAGAGATGGAGATTCTCAGAAACAGATATAACCACATATTACTCAGGGATCCCAGAGATGAAGAAAATGGAGAAACAATGGGACTCCCCAGGGGACTCTCTCAGGAGGCCAGACATGCACAAATGATGGAAGACATGGCTCCTGACCTAGGTAAAATCCAAATCGTTGACAGAGATCAAAGGCAGAATTAAGGAAAGCTGAAACCTAGAGAGAGCTGAGGCTGCGGAAAAAAAAAAAAAAAAAAAAAAAAAAATCCTAGGGACAACACAAAGGTCTTTTCAGTTACAGCCAGAGGAAGAAAAACAGGGAGGGTCACTGTTTGGTGCAGATGGTGTCATGTTAACAGATGTCAAAGAGAAAGCAGAACTCCTCCGCTCCCATTTTGCTTTCGAGTTACATAGATAATTGAAGACACAAAAAGAGGATAGTGAGAAAGCTCCTGGCTGCTTTAAAGAAATTCTAGTTATCAAATCTAAATTCATTAAATACCAGGAGCTGAAAGATCTTGCAAGTGTGATCCCTAAAACTTTGTCACTAACTCTGAGGCACTGTGAAGATTGAAATAAATGCTGAAAGCTGGTTTGGATAAATGTGATTCACGTTTTCTAAAAGACATGAATTTTAGAAATTATATCATGAAGTTACAGGTTGACCCCTGGAAAGAATTCTAAAATATAGATTATTAAACAAAGTCACTTAAAAACAAATAGGAAGCTGGGACCTTTATAAACCAGCATGAGTTTACTAAGAACAAGTCCAGTCAAAACAAGCTCATTTCCTTTTTAAAAAATTTTTTTTATTGTGGTACAAAATATATAACATAAAATTCCCCATTTTAACCACTTTCAAATATACAATTCATTGGTATGAATTACATTCACAGCATCATTTCCTTTTTTAATAGGAATTTCCTGATAGGTGGTTTGGGAAGGTGCCATATGTAAATATCAGAAAGATATTTGGCTAAAATAGACCTTAAACAAGACAATTTAGAAAATTTAGTCGATTAAATATTAGACAATTTAATTGGCTAAATATTGTGTCCACAGAGTCTTCTTAACATATCAATGTCAACTTGCATTTTTATTCTTTTTGTAAACAACTTGGATTAGATTTATAAATGACTCAAAGCTTGGAGAGAGAACGTCAACATGTACATTAACAGAATCAGAATTAAAATATTGCCTGTCTCACACTGAGTCACAAAAACTCCAAGCTGAAATTTGACTGAGATAAATGTATAGATTTGTGCCTAAGTTTAAAAACTCCACTGCCCAAACATAGGAAGGAGACAACACTTAAGAGGAAGAAAGCCTAACGGTTTGTGTTGACTGCAAGCTCAGCATGAGTCAATAGAATTATGTTGCCAAAACAATTTATGCAATCTTAGCTTGTATTTACAGAAGTGCCACTAACTCTTGGGTCAGAGATCATTCTTGACTCTACCTCCCACCTAGAGATCTGGGTAATCTCTCTGTTGGCCAACCCAGGAGACTGTCACCAACTCACCCCAATTTAGAACATGCTCCCACACATTTCCTCCTATCCACAGCATCTATTCTCAGTTATCCAGGGCTTCACAGCTCTTGAAGTAGCAGTGATCCTTTTTTGACCTGGCTGGTGTTCACATCTCTTTCCCCAGAACTCTTGGCTTGGATTAAGACACTGTCAGACTCAGCTCACACATTCTTCACAAAAGGACACAGCCCCTCCTCTCTGGGCACTTGGATTCAGGACAGTCAACAACATGGTCTTCATCAGCAGATAAAATGATTGAAGGACCTTCCCTGATGATGGGGTTCTTCTTTGACGGGGACTTTTGCCTGCTTGACAGAGGTTGGCAGCACACACCAGCTGCCCCATGCACGTGAGCACTGGGACGGAGAGTCCAACCTGTGACACTAGTGTTTCCTTCCCCAAGTAGGATCACATTCCGTTGATGGCTCGCAAGATGATTTTAGGCAGTATGTGGACAAACGTTTCTACCATAATAATTATTGAATTATTTTAATCCATATATTTTTGATAAGTAATATATTCATGTGGTTCAAAATTAATGCAATTGATACATTTCCCTCCTCTCACTCCAAACTCTTTCTGCCCAGCAGGAGCCTCTTTTTATTAGTTTATTGGCATTTCTCTCTCAGAGAAGATTTTAGGCATATACAAATATAGATCCCCATCCCCTCCTCCTTTACACATGTACAACTGGACACCCAATCCTGAACCTTGCTCTTTTCCCTTATCAGTAGATCAGTTTCTTATTAGTACATAGGGAACTTCTTCATTCTTTCTTTATAGCTGTGTAGTATTCCATTGTATAACCAGTCCCCTATTGAGGGACGTTCACATTGTTTCCAATTAATTGTATGCCCTCATAACAATATTGCAATGAATCATCTTATATATACATCATTTCACACATCTGTGAATATATTTATAGGATAAATTCATAGAAGTAAAATAACTGGGTCAAAGAGTATTTTTTATTTTAATGTGTATTAGAAAAAATGTATATCTAGTACACCAAACCCACAATTTCACAGTTATTTTTTAAGAATGAGGCTATGTTTTTTTAAAAGTATGTCAATTAAAGGAAAATGCCAAGTAAATAACAGCAGAGATGGTTTGAAAATCTGGCTAAAAATTATGATGTGGTTTGTAAAGGACTGGAGTTTGAGAAATTCTGACCTAGGGTGGAATTTTCAGCTTCCCTGCCAGAAGCTCCTAAAACCTCCTTTTCTTCCCTGCCAGAAGTTCCTAAAATCTCCATTTCTTGTAGGGTTCAAAAGTTTCAGAGGCAGTTAGCAAGACAGGAGAGAGTTGGAGTCTAGAGACCTGGGTTTGAATGTTGGCTTTTCTCCTGCTGGCTGTGGATATTACAGCCTCTTGCAGCCTCCCTTTTCCTATGTGGAGTGATAATGATGTCAAGCTCCCCGAACAGTGTCTAACTGATAAACAGTGGCTGCTATAACTCAGCTCTTCTGAGTGAATTTGGGGGAGAAAGAGAAGTCAGGATCTTTGTTCTGGCTACTACCTCTCCCTTCAATGCTCCTTCTCTACACAAAACAGGTACATTGGCAGCTAGAAATGAAATCAGATACAATAAACAATCATGGACTATGACCTGCATTGTTAGTTGCACAGGCCCCCTCCATAAGAAGTCCCCATGCTTGATTTAAGGCTCTGCTGTCGCCATTTAAAAATTCTTAATAATTTTGAACAAGAGGCCCACATTTTCATTTTGCCCTGGGTCCTGCAAATTATGTAACTGATCCTGTATATGCTAGTCAGACACATGCGGTCTCCTCCTTCCTACAGCCACCCTGACAGCCACCATCTCCTGTTCCTCCTCAAAGCTGCTGGCTGGAGCCTTCCTCTTGGGAACATCTGAAGGAGGCTAAAATCTTGTCACTTCTGCTGTGGCCGGGGGCCAGCTATCTCTCCTAGTTCTACATCTCTCACAGACTTCCCTAGAGGACACTTTCACCATCGTTCCAGGGAAAAGCCTTTGGGAGCCTGGTTCCAGCTTCCCCTGGGTTTTCCAGGGAGCCTTAAGTGGTCAGAGCCTGGGTATCGAGGGCTTCAGTGACTTCTGCCCCCATTAGCCTCTTCAGCTCCATGGAAACACTTAACCACCTGTGCCCCTCTCTCGTCCCGTGGATTGACCAAAAAAGCATTGTGCTTGGGGTCAGGCATCCTGGATTCCAATACTGGTTCTGTCACACACTGCCGAGTGACCTTTCCCAAGTTAATCCCATTCTCAAGAGCATCAATTTCTTCAGCTGCAAAATGGTTATAAGAACCATGCTCAACTTGCTGGTTGTTTGTGAGACTGAAATGAGATGTCATGTGAAAATGCCAATCAGCCACTGACACACAATGGGTACTTAGGGATTCCCAAATTTATGATAGAAAAGGGAACAGATAGTTTTTGTTTGCTTGGCAGCGTGCTGATCCTCTGTTCTGACATTCCCACCCTCCCACTCTAGGAGCAAAAGGCTCATAGTGTGCTGAGTACTACCTCCTCAGCTGGGCCTGGCCCCTGGGACACTGAATTCCACATCTGTCCAAACTCCAAGCAGTCTTCTCTCACTCTGGTGTTGCCTGCGTTCAACTCCTTAGCGATCATCTTAGAATTCCAAGCACACAAAAGTCTTTGCTAAATGGTTTTGTTACACTGAGATACAATGAAAACCAAAGCCATAAAATTCATGCCACTCTCTCCAGGGTTATTGAATGCTGTGGAAGTCCCCTTTTACACAAAACACTGCTTTAGAATCTATTGTAATTTTTCACTAAACACTGGGTTTTCATCCTACCTTCTCTCCCGCTTGGATTCGGTGCTTATAAGCAGTAGGTGGGGGTATGTATTTCTTACAGCCATGATGCTTCTAGACCCTCTCTTGCTCTCCTTCTATCCCTGTCCATTGGGACATAGAATCCTGGAAATAAGACAAGGGAGTAAGGTGTTTTGAAGCCTAGAGAAGCGGTTCTTAGCAGGACAAGGAAACATGTAAAGAAGCTATTGTTATATTCTAAGCAAGAGATAGTAATGCCCTAAATTAAGCCAGGAGCAGAAAGAAAGTAAGGATTTGGATAAATATCAGAGACAATGCAGTGTTGCACATGGAGATAAAGGAGAGGGGAGGTCAGAGCTGTCCCCGGTGTTTCCAGCCTGAGTGACGAGGAGGCAGGTGACCCCTGTGGCTGCTACAGGACATGGAGGCAATGGAGTGGCAATCTCATCCACTCCCACAATCCTATCAGAGAACGCTCATGCCATGCTTCTGGCCATATTATCTCCCCAGAGCATACATCTGGGCTTGGCCAATGTGGCCTTGAGAAATCAGGCGGATTGAACTTTGGGAAGTGCCGAATTTAGGTAGGTGGAGCCCTGGGAGCCAATGAAGGAGTGTGAGAAAGTGTAGAAGAGTAGGCAGGGCACGAAAAGAAGAGCTAGGGCAAGGTAGGCCATAAGTCAGGAGTTGAGACCAGTCACGGAACAAGGTCAGCAGTGTGGCGCTCTTTGGAGGGCTGAAGGAATCTGAAGACCAAGGAGAGGTCACTGGATTTGACTCCTGAAGAGTTCACTGGCAGAGCCAGAGCAGTGGATGGGAAGGGGGCGGGGGGTGCAGTGCAGAAATCACATTGTGAGGAGCTGAGGAGCTAATAGTAGGTGAAGAGGTAAAGGATAGGCTGCTTTCTTAAGGACTTTGAAAAGAAAGAAAGAGAGCACAACACCTAGGGGGTTTGGTGCTCTGAGCAGGTTGGGGTGCACACAGGTAGGAGAGAGGTCGCCTTTGGCCTGCAGCCCCCACCCCCTTGCCTCTGTATCTTCCCCGCAATGAGCCTCAAGCCCCATGCAGCTTCAAGCATTTTTCTGAAACTTTGGTCAGGCTGTAGTAACATCTTTCCACTGATGAAACATGTTTTTTTCTTCTCCTTTCTGTCTAATCTCTAGCTACCTTCCTCCTAAAAGGAACCGAGTGGTTAAATTGGCCAGAACCCCAACGCATTTCCACATGGTTCCACCAAATAAGCCAACGATAAGCCCATGGTCCCAGAACAGGATTCAGTCAGTCAAGTAGGGGGTACTCACTGAGTCCAAACTAGTTAGGGCCTGAGGCAAATGATTGGTTTCCAGATGCTTCTCACATGTACTTCTTTCCCTGGGCACAAATTCTGAATGTGGGACGTGCCTCGAAAGCAGTATGGATGTGGAAGAGAACCGCCAATGAAGGAAGAAAGGTTTACTCTGAGAAGGTGTAGACAGGTCCACCCCCTTTCCCACTTTATCTTAGAGAAGGTTGGGGAACAGAGAGCTGGAACCAAATGAGAGTATACTGCAGAATTCTCAGGACTTTGTCAACAATTTGCAGGACCTACCAAGCCCCTTCTCCTATAACCTCTCCTTCCCAGTGTTACTGCCAATTGCTTATGTGGCTCCCCATAGATACGAGGAGGCCATATTTGCACGCTTTGCCCCAAGGACAATTATGTATCTAATTACTGTAGTTGCAGAGGCTCAGAATCTTTCAGGAATAGGAGGAGAGTTTACAACTAATAAGAAGAATAATAGTTAACTCTCTATTGCATTCTTAGTGTGTGCCCAAAAGAACTTTAAGCTCTTGCCAGGTATCATCTCATTTACTCCTTAGAAAAACCCATTAATAGTAAAATAATCTGAGTCTTGTTGGTCTCCTTACAAAGTTAGAAAAGTTATTTGTCCAAGGTCACAGAGCTAATAAATGACCAGGATTAAACCCAGGTCTATCTGATGCCAAAGCCAATTTATACCCTTTAAAGAAGAGGGAAGGAGAAGTTGCCACCTTATAAGCATTTCACCAAATGTGAATATAATTTGGCAATTATTATTATTTTTTTCCTTCTGAGATTCTGAAGGATGGCAAAGATTTTTCAGCTATACAACTGTCTTTCCCATTACAAACCACAACAAGTATACCTTTTTCAGGAACGGTGCTATCCTGCCTGGAGGCTGGGAATGACTTGACCTTTAGAGGACTCCCAAAATTCTGAGCCATGACTTCATGGGGTCAAACCTTGCCATTAATATGAGTACAAAAGCTGTCACTTCTTGTTTTAAAGTTGCCAGTCCATCAGAAGTCTAGTCTCCTCTGGTATGAAGCTGAATATGGAAGAAGCAAGTGCTATAAGTAACTGCTGGGCCAGAGAGGGGCTGAGAGCCAGAGGGGGCTGACAAAAGACTTGGCCTTGGAGAAGACAGGTTGGGAGTCGCAGACAGAGGCTCCTGCCAGCCAGCCTGAGGGCACCAGGGCTCATTGCATCTGAAGGGACCCACAAGCTTGGTTTTACAGCCTTGCTCTCCTAACTTTTTAGACGTTAAAATAAGCTTCTGGAAATGTTTCCTCACACTGTGACCCAAAACACCTTTTTGTAAAGATAAATAAATATAAAAATAGCCAGATCTTTTAGAAATGTCTCAGACGTTTGGAATTTGGAATCTCTGGCACAGTCCTGTGTTTTTCCTTTTTGAGCTGTGGTGCTTGAGCCTCCCAAGGAGCTGGGCTCATTGGCCTCAGCCTCAAAGACACTTCCCTTCGCTTAACTGATGGGAACGGGGCCTATAGCTCCATCCTGACCCCTTAGGGATCTCCCTGAGCCCAGGTGCCCGGGAGACAGAAAATATAACAAAGAGCCACGGAGAGCGTTCCCAGAATTCTCCTCTGACTTGGGCTGGGACACCTTGACAGAAAGGGAGGCAGGGAAGCCATTGTTCCTGCTGGATGGGACAGGGATTTGATGACACCTAGCTTTCCCGAGGTTATTTGTGAAACTATAAAAAGTGCTGCCAAGGTCTTTTGCCAAAGCCACATGGAGATAAACTCTTAACTGCTCAGATTTTCTCTATCTGGGGAAGAGGCAGGTAAATCCTTGTTCCCTGGGGATTTGATTCTAACTCTCTGGAAAACTCTTTGTCATCTGTTGATGCTCCCAGTGAGCTGTTTTCAGGCCCCAAGTGGAGACTTCACAGACAGCTGCTCACCCTGGATTCCACTCCTAGGATCTCTATGGCAACCTGGGTACCAGCTGGAAAACCCACAAACACAGCAGAGCCTGCTTACCCGGCTCAAGAAGAGGTTGTGCCATCCACAAACAGCAAGAGTGCCATTTTGCACAGGACTTTTTAAAAACAGGGTTCTGGAGGAACAAAAATGTGTTTAGTTGGCCATGAAGTAGTTTTAAAAATCAGGTGGTTAAATTCTAGGAAAATGATTAGCAAATTATCTCTTTGTTATATTTTTATGTTAAATATTCATGTTTTAAATTTAGCAATGAAAAGTCCAGTAATTCACCCTTCATTTTGTCCAGTCAAAAAGGCTTTATCTCTGAATTAACTATTCTCTAATCATTTTCGTATCCAGCCTTATCCTTGCTGTGGTTTTAACTGAGAGAAGGACAGGATGACTTTGTGGAATCCAAAGTTGATGTCAAGCTTAGTTAAGTCCTCAAATAATTACAAAACTTCAATTTGCTTCTGTATTGTTCTTTTAAACAGAGACACAGGACATGAGCCTTATATGTGATGTGAGATGGTAAGAGCCCAGGGGCCAATATCAGGCCAAATGAAAAACAGTTCTACATTGTGTGGGCCAGATACCATTTCCAGAAGATGAAAATGGCTTATGCTTAAATTCATAGGACCGTGAACAAATGCATTCAAATAAATTCTGCCTCCTTCCAGAATTACAGTATGTCAGTGGATTGGCTTTCCCTCTGTGCCATCTCCAATGAACCAAAGGAATTCCATCTTCTTTTTTGGCTCTCTTTTAGCCACCTGCTTTCAATAACATTTTCTGTGCCTTTTATAATGTGTGAAACTCTAACACCTGTCTAGACTTCAAATAACTCTTCTGGGTTCAGTAAGCTAAATTTCAAGCAAGCCTTTAGTTGATTATCAATATTGCTCTTGCTTTGGAAATTATTTCCCAACCATTTAAGCACCCAAGTTGGGGTTTCTGCACTTCAGCTGATTATGCCACACTTCCTTCCACCGAGCATGCATTCAGGGAGGTAAAATCATAGAAACCTAGGTTCATTTGCTTCCTCTGAACTTAAAAAACAAACAAAAACCATTCCTTTTTTCCTTTGGCCAGTGGGCCCCAGTTCAGAACTGAACCACCCACACCCAAGGTGAACAAGAGGGGCATTTCCACTTCCGAGGGAGGCCAAGGGCAGCCTGGGTGTGGGGAGGAGGGGGGGGGGAAGAAAAGGCCCCCAGGTGTCCAGCTGATGGCGCTAGGCTCGTAGTCTCTTTCCCTCTGAGCTAGATACAGAGCAGGCAATCAGGTGAAACTTGGTAAATGATGACCTGAGCCTTCTCTCCCACATCCAGCTCCTGGGTGTTTCTTGGGTCACATTCAGGATATGGAAGTAAAACGGGCTATGAAATGGACCCATTATCATGTGGTTTTCTTTTCCTAAGTTGGTCTGGCAGGCCTGGACACAGCAACTGGGAAACATATCTTTTTGGGAAGGATAGAAGGGAAATCTAGTGCCCTCTATTTTCCCATTCAGTGCTGATCCTCTGGATGCAAATCCAGGAGGGCAGGAGCTGAACCATATTATCCTTTTCCACTTCCTTTCTTCTTTCCTTTCTCTCTTCCTTCTTCTTTCCCTCTCCCTCCCTCCCTTCCTTTCTTTTTCTTTTTCTTTCTTTCACTTCTTCATGATAAGAGTGCTGTGGAAGGACAGCAGAAACACCTACCTGAAAGAATTATACTTTTGTGACCAGTATGATTTTCCCACCAATACAGATAGCCAAAAAAACTGTTTTCCCCCCAAACTCTCTATTTTTAGATTTGTTTCCTCTGGTGGTAGAAAACATAATTTTAATCAATTCCAGACATTCTCAGATATTTCAGGTTTAAACCTACTCAAGTTTCCCTATTCTGAAATCCCCAAACTTTTCTCAAGTGTCTCTCATTCTCTCCCATTGACATTAGCTACTTTTGGGATAGGGTGCCTTCAGTGCCCCTCCTCGGAGTCCCCTCCAGGGTATAACTCTTTGGTTTCTCCTGTAACTGGTCTCTCTATCTTCTCATGGGTAGGGGCAGAGCAGGGGTATGTTTTGAGGGGGGAGGATAGTGGAGAGTAGAGACTGGCTCAGCACACATTCTCCATCATATCTTTCAGCCTTACATAAGGACCATGGTTTTTGTTTTTAAAGAATTATTTTTTAAAATTTTATTTATCCCCCACTTGCTGCTTGTGCTCACTGTGTCCATTTTGCTTTTGCGTTTTTCTGTGTCTGCTTGCCTCCCTTTGTTGGGTCATCTTGCTGCGCCAGCTCACCGCACGGCGCGGGCTGTCAGCTTACCGGCTTGCCTTCACCAGGAGGCCCTGGGAATCAAACCTGGGGCCTTCCATATGATAAACAGGAGCCCAACCAACTGAGCCACAGCTGCTTCCAGGACCATGGTTTTTAAATTTAAAAGCCAAGCATTTGCCGTGTTGATAATCAACAATAGATGCGCCATTGTTGAGCAAAGGGCTCAAGGCTAAGGCTAGTGGCTCACCTGGTACAGGGCACTTGGGCAGAAGATGCACAGGTCCTCTGTGCTCTCAGCATCCTGAGAAGACCTGTGCTTGTGCCCGTACAGACTGGATGCACTCTGGGAATTGCTCTTTCCCTTCCTTTCCCTTTCCCTTTCCCTTACCTTTCCCTTACCTTTCTTTTTCTCCCCCCCCCCTTTCCCTTTCCTTTCTTCTTCTTCCCCCCCTCCCCCCTTCCCTTTTCTTCCTCCATCCTTCCTTCTTTTTTTCCCCCAAATATAATTTACACACAGTAAAATGTACAGTACACATATTAAGTGCACAGCTCAGTGGATTGTTACCTGTGCATACACCATGTAATTACCACCAGTGTCCCCCCTTTTTATGGGAGATCATGAGTGTGGTCTTGTAAGCACCACAAATATATCCTGAATTTGAGCATTGCATATTCTGACTTTGGGTGCCAGCTGTTTATAGAGTTGCTGGCTTTTGAATTCCTGTGATCCACTTCCTGTCCCCCTCCTACCCACTTTCCCCCATTGCAGGCTTACAAAAGCTCATTCCAAGGAGCTGCCTAGTCCAGAGGCTATGCAGAAGCCACTCCATCAGGAAACTGATTACCAGTCAACCTCTGCTAAGTCTTGCCTGGAGAATCTGTGATTGTTCTGGACTCATCGGTCACATGGATGACCTGTCCTGGATGGCTTCTTGCAGGTGCATCTTGCAGTGCCACCTGTGGTGTGGGCTGAGCTATGGTAGTGAGGCCCACACAGCTTCTTTCCTGGTCATGCGCCAGCGCAGACACACGAAGCAGACCAGAATCAGTGGAGAAGTGATGTGAGGCTTTTCTGTTGCTGCCTTGGCCTTTGAGAGAGGATTCCCCCACCCCTCCACTGCTTTTAGATGTTCCCACAATTGACAGAGTCCTGAGTCTCCTCAAAAAGCAACGGACTAAGGAGTTATGGGCAGATGGCATCAGAGTAGGCAGGCAGGGCTCAACTCTCTCACAAAAAGAATGGGCCACAAGCTGTCCAAGAGAACTGCTTTGTAGTCAGCAGACCAGAACAGTGTTGCTCAACCCCCAGGAGGGGGAGGGACAGAGAGACGAAGAACCTAAAACAACAAACCTGAGTTATTAAACCCCCACAAAGGCTGGGAAGGGCCTCCATCCCCCACCCTCAAGGCATGCAGCCTGGAAAAAACCCATGGCTCATTGTAGCCAAGTGAATGGGGACAGATGTCTTCCTCCCTGGGAAGAGGAAGCATGCACAGGAGGGTGGAGAGTGTTTTTTTTTTTTTTTACAGTGAATTTGGCCAGCAGAACCCATTTTGATTCTTGGCTCTGGCCCAACCAAAAACACAGAAAAGTGGAGGTGGAAGAAAACACCTCCCAAAGGTTTGCTGCCAGCACAATCTGCTGGCCTGCAGGGAAACTGCAAGGAGAAAAACTGCATTCAGGTCTCTCTTTAGTGCCAACTCCTGGGATAAAATCTGCAGGCCATTAGTGAGTCCCTGACCCGATTTTTTTTTTTTTTAACATTTTTTTTACTTTATTTTGTACATTTAATAATTGAAAATATAAACAATTAAAAACTAAAAAGTAAACACAGATGAATAAATATATACATTTCCCAATTAAATGTAGTAGATACATATAAATTTTTTTTTTAATCAAACAATATATTACACAATATATTTGGTTCATAGTAACGCATTCATACAGTATTCGTCCTTTTGTGTCTGGCTTGCTTCACTCAACATAATGTCCTCCAGGTTCATCCATGTTGTCATATGCTTTATGACTTCATTTCTTCTTACAGATGCATAATATTCCATCGTGTGAATAGACCACAGTTTGTTTATCCATTCGTCTGTTGATGGACACCTGGGTTGTTTCCAACTTTTGGCAATGGTGAATAATGTTGCTATGAACATCGGTGTGCAGATGTCTTTTCATGTCACTGCTCTCAGTTCTTCTGGGTATATACCCAGTAGTGGTATTGCAGGGTCATGTGGCAAGTCTATATTCAACTTCTTTAGGAACTGCCAAACAGTCCTCCACAGTGGTTGTACCATCCTGCATTCCCACCAACAGTGAAGAAGTGTTCCTATCCCTCCACATCCTCTCCAACACTTGTAGTTCTCTGTCTTTTTAATAGTGGCCATTCTGATAGGTGTGAAATGATATCTCATTGTAGTTTTGATTTGTGTTTCCCTAATCATGAGTGATGTTGAGCATTTCTTCGTGTGTTTTTTTGCCATTTGTATTTCTTCTTTGGAGAAATGTCTATTCAAGTCTTTTGCCCATTTTTAAATTGGGTCATTTGTCTTTTTATTGTTGAGTTGTAACATCTCTTTATATATCCTGGATATTAAACCCTTATCAGATATGTGATTTCAAAAAAATTTTTCCCATTGAGTTGGCTGCCTTTTCACCCTTCTGACAAAGTCCTGTGAGGTGCAAAAGTGTTTCATTTTGAGGAGGTCCCATTTCTCTACTTTTTCTTTTGTTGCATGTGCCAATTTGGGTGTAAGGTCCAAGAAACCACCACCTACTACAAGGTCTTGAAGATGTTTCCCTACATTTTCTTCTAGTACCTTTATGTTCCTGGCTTTTATATTTAGGTCTTTGATCCATTTTGAGTTGATTCTTGTATAGGGGGTGAGATAGGGGTCCTCTTTCATTCTTTTGGTTATAGATATCCAGTTCTCCCAACACCATTTGTTGAAGAGACTGTTTTTTTCCGTTAGCATGGGCTTGGTAGGTTTGTCAAAAACCAGCTGACTGTATAGGTGAGGGTATATTTCTGGAATGTCAATTCTATTCCACTGATCGATGTGTCTGTCTTTATGCCAGTACCATGCTGTTTTGACCACTGTAGCTTTGTAATATGTTTCAAGGTCAGGCAGTGAAATTCCTCCCACATTGCTCTTCTTTTTTAGAATGTTTTTGGCTATTCGGGTGCACTTACCCTTCCAGATGAATTTGGTCATCTTCTTCTCTAATTCTGTAGAGTAAGCTGTTTGGATTTTGATTGGTATTGCATTGAATCTATAAATAAGTTTGGGCAAGATTGACATCTTCACGATATTTATTCTTCTAATCCAGGAACACAGAATGTCTTTCCATTTGTTTAGGTCTTTTTAAGTTTCTTTTAGCATTGTTTTGTAGTTTTCTGCATATAGGTCCTATACTTCTTTGGTTAAATTAACTCCTAGGTATTTGAGTCTTTTTGTTGCTATTGAAAATGGAATTTTCCTCCAGATTTCCTCCTCTGATTGTTCAGTACTAATGTACAAAAACATTACTGATTAAAAAAAAAAAAAAAAAAACATTACTGATTTTTGCGTGTTGATCTTGTATCCTGCCACTTTGCTGAATTCATTTATTAGTTCAAGTAGCTTTGTTGTGGATACTTCAGGATTTTCTAAATACAGGATCATGTCATCCGCAAACAGTGAGAGTTTTACTTCCTCTTTTCCTATTTGGACGCCTTTAATTTTTTTGTCTTGTCTAATTGCCCTCGCTAGAACTTCTAGTACAATGTTGAATAACAATGGTGACAGTGGGCATCCTTATGTTTTTCCTGATCTTAGAGGGAAAGCTTTCAACCGTTCCCCATTGAGTATGATGTTGGGTATGGGTTTTTCATATATGCCTTTTATCATATTGATGAATTTTCCTTTTATTCCTATCTTTTGAAGTGTTTTTATCAAAAAAGGATGTTAGATTTTGTCGAATACCTTTTCTGCATCTATTGAGATGATCATGTGGTTTTTTTCCTTCAATTTGTTAATGTGGCGTATTACATTGATTGATTTTCTTATGTTGAACCAGCCTTCCATACCAGGAATAAATCCCACTTGGTCGTGATGTATAAGTCTTTTGATATGCTGTTGGATTCAATTTGCAAGTATTTTGTTGAGAATTTTTGCATCTATGTTCATTAGAGAGATTGGTCTGTAATTTTCTTTTCTTGTGGAATCTTTATCTGGCTTTGGTATTTGGGTGATGCTGGCTTCATAAAATGTGTTGGGTAATTTTCCATCCTCTTCAATTTTTTGGAACAGTTTAAACAGGATTGGTGTTAATTCTTTTAGAAATGCTTGGTAGAATTCACCTGTGAGGACATCTGGTCCTGGACTTTTTTTGCTGGGAGATTTTTGATGATGGATTCAATCTCTTTTAATGTGATTGGTTTGTTAAGTTCTTGTATTTCTTGTTGTGTCAGTGTAGGTTGGTTATGAGTTTCTAGAAATTTGTCCATTTCTTCCAGGTTGTCTAGTTTGTTGGCATATAGTTTCTCATAATATCCTCTTATGATTCCTTTTATTTCTGTGAGGTCATTTGTAATTTCCCCCATTTCATTTCTGATTGTATTTATTTGCATCTTCTCTCTTTTTTTCTTTGTTAGTCTAGCAAGGGGTTTGTCAATTTTATTGGTCTTCTCAAAGAACCAGCTTTTGGTTTTGTTGATATTCTCTATTGTTTTTCTGTTCTCATTTTCATTTATTTCTGCTCTAATCTTTATTATTTCTTTCCTTCTGCTTGCTTTGGGATTGGTTTGCTGTTCTTTTTCTAGTTTCTCAAGTTGTTCAGTTAAATCTTTGAGCTTAGCTCTTTCTTGTTTTTTAATATAGGCATTTAGGGCTATAAATTTCCCTCTCAAGACTGCCTTCACTGTATCCCATAAGTTTTGATACGTTGTGTTCTCATTTTCATTTGTCTCAATATATTTAGTGATTTCACTTGCAATTTCTTCTTTGATCCACCGAATATTTAGGAGTGTGTTGTTCAGTCTCCATATATTTGCAAATTTACTTTTTTCCTGTCTGTTATTGATTTCTAGTTTCATTCCATTATGATCTGAGAAGGTTCTTTGTATAATTTCAATCTTTTTATATTTATTGAGAGCTGTATTGTGACCTAACATGTGGTCTATCCTGGAGAAAGATCCATGGGCACTTGAGAAGAATGCATAACCCGCTGAGTTTGGATGCAGTGTTCTGTATATGTCTGTTAGGACTAACTTGTTTATCATATTGTTCAAGTTCTCTGTTTCCTTGCTGATCTTCTGCCTAGTTGTTTTATCTAATGATGTGAGAGGGGTGTTGAAGTCTCTGACGATTATTGTAGAAATGTCTATTTCTCCTTTCAGTTTTGCCACAGTTTGTCTCATATGTTTTGGGGCACCCTGGTTAGGTGCGTAGATATTTATGACTTTTATATCTTCCTGGAGGATCGTCCCTTTTATTAATATATAATGGCCTTCTGCATCTCTTATCAATTTTTTGCATTTGAAATCTGTTTTGTCTGATATTAGTATAGCTACCCCTGCTCTTTTCTGTTTACTATTTGTGTGGAGTATCTTTTTCCAACCTTTTACTTTCAGCCAGTTTGTATCCTTGGGTCTGAGGTGAATTTCTTGTAAGCAGCATATGGATGGCTCATGTTTTTTAATCCATTCTGTCAGCCTGTATCTTTTGATTGGGGAATTTAATCCATTCACATTCAATTGTATTCCTGAAAATGCACTATTTATTTCCTCCATTTCATTCTTTGGTTTTCATATGTCATCTTATTTTTGTCTCTCTTTTTACTCTTTTGGTTATCCTTTCTGCTTTTCTTTCTTCTATACTCTCCTCAAAGCCTCTCCTGTCTTTTTCTTTCAGGTTCTAAGGCTTCCTTTAATATTTCCTGCAAAGGTGGATTTTTTTTTGCAAACTCTCTTAGTTTCTCTTTGTTTGTGAATACTTTATATTCACCTTCATATTTGAAGGACAGTTTTGCTGGATAAAGAATTCTTGGCTAGCAGTTTTTCTCTTTCAGTTTCCTAATTGTATCATACCACTGACTTCTCGCCTCCATGGTTTCTGAAGAGAAATCTGCACTAAGTCTTACTGGATGTCCTTTTTACGTGATCGTTTGCTTTTCTCTTGCTGCTCTGAGAATTTTCTCCTTATCTTTTACATTTGACATTCTGAATAATATGTGTCTTGGCATAGGTCTATTTGGATTCATTCTCATTGGGGTACGGTGTGCTTCTTGGACATGTAAGTTCATTTCTTTCGTGAGAGTTGGAAAATTTTCAGCTATTATTTCCTCAAATTCTCTTTCTGTCCCTTTTCCTTTCTCTTCCCCTTCTGGAACTCCCATGACACATATGTTGTTGTGTTTTGTGTTGTCATTCAACTCTCTGAGCCCCTGCTCATTTTTTCCCATTTTTTTCTCTCTTCAATTTTAGCTGCTCTGTCTTCAGTATCACTTATTCTTTCTTCTATCATTTCGAGCCTGCTGTTGTATGCCTCAAATGTATTTTTGACTTCACCTATTGTGTCTTTCATTCCCATGAACTCCGTTACTTTTCTGTTCAGGATTCCAAATTCTTCTTTGCGTTCGCTCAATGTCTTCTTGGTGTCGTTTATCTCTTTAACTATATTGTCTTTCATCTCATTAATTTGATTTTGGAAATTTGTGCTCATCTCACTGATTAGTTCTCTCAGATTGTGCATCTCTTCTGGGATTTTGCTGTATTCCTTTTCTTGGACCATGTCTTCTATTTTCTTAGTATGGCTCGTAATTTTTTGCTGGTGCTTAGGCATCTGGTTAGTTTGTATTTTACTTAGATGCTCTATCTTTTTCTCTTTTATGGGTTTTAGTGGCAGAAGGCTGTGCGTTACCACAGCTCTTTGATTTTTGGCTCAACCTTGACCTGACCCGATTTTGATATGCTGGGAAATTTTAAAGACTCAGAATAAGATGAATCAAAAATCAAAGATGAGCAGTGGAAAAAAAAACAAACAAACCACTAAGCAAGAGAAAGAAATTGGACATCAGAGTAAATTCACCAAAATATTCAAATGCCTAGACATCAGCAAAAAATTACAAGTCATACTAAGAGACAGGAAGAGATGGCCCAGCCAAAGGAACAAACCAAATATCCTTATAAGATACAGGATTTAACACCACTAATAAATGATAATCACACAAAGCTCCTAAATCAATTTGAAGAATTGAAGGAAAATATAACTAAAGGGATAATGGCTATTAAGAAGACACTAGGGGTGCATAAAGAATAATATGAAGGTAATCTAAGCACCTCTTAAAATATATGTAAATATATGTATATATATATATATATATATATATATATATATATATATATATAAACAACATTTTTGTAAGCAAATACACATATATGCATATATATTTATATATCATTTTGCAAATGTTTGTATGTATTTTGAGAATTTTGATTTTTACCCATAATAAAAAAAAAAAAAAAATTAAAAAAAAAAAAGAAGAATATGAAAGCATGCAAAGAAAAGGAATAGAGCTTATGGGTATGGAAGACACAGTGGATGAGATTAAAATACATTAGAGGCACATAGCAGATTTGAATTGCTCAAAGACAGAATTAATGATATTGAGAACAGAACATCTGAACAGGAAAATATAGGAGAACAGAAAGAGAAAAGAATGGAAAAAGTGGAACAGGATTCAGGGAATTGAGTGACAATGCAAAATGCACAAATATATGCATTATTGGTGTCCCAGAAGGAGAAGAGAATGAAAAAGAGACAGAAAGAATATTTGAGTAAATTATGACCAAACACTTACCAACCCTTATGAAAGGCATAAATATCACCGTTCAAGAATGACAAAGCACCCCAGAGAGAATAAATCCAAATAGACCGACTCTGAGACATCTAGTATTCAGAGATAAAGAAAAGACCCTGAAAGAAGCAAGAGAAAAGCAAAGCATCACATACAAGGGAACCTTAATAAGATTAAGTGCCAACTTCTCATCAGAAACTATGGAGGCAAGAAGAAACTGGTATGATGTATTGAAGGTACTGAAAGAGGAAAAACTGCCAGTCAAGAATTCTGTATCAGGCAAAACTATCCTCCAAAAATGAGGGTGAATTTAAAGTCTTCATAGACAAACCAAAACTGTGAGAACATGTTACCAAAAAAAACCAGAATTATAAGAATTACTAAAGGGAGTGCTAAAGCCTGAAAGGAAAAAAACAAGGGCGAGAAACTTGGAGAAGTATGTAGAAATGAAGATTATTAGAAAGGATAAAGCAAAGGGTAAAAAGACAGACAATGGTAAGATATGACAACAGAAAGCCAAAGGTTAAATGGATGAAGCAAGTAATGCCTTTACAGTAATAACATTGAATGTTAATGGCTTGGACTCTCCAATCAAAAGACATAGACTGATAGAATGGATTAAAAAATATATGAGGGAAGCGGATGTGGCTCAATCAGTAGGGCTCCCGTTTACCATATGGGAGGCCCCAGGTTCGGTTCCCGGGACCTCCTGGTGAAGGCAAGCCGGCCCACGCGGCGTGGTGAGCTGAGGCAGCAGGACGACCCAGCAAGGGGAGACAAGCAGACAGAAAAACACACAGCAAATGGACACAGCGAGCACAAGCAGCAAGGGGGGAATAAATGAATAAATAAAATCTTAAAAAAAAAAAATATATATATATATATATATATATATATGAGTCATCTATATGCTGTCTACAAGAGACTCACCTCAGATACAAGGACACAATCAAGTTGAAAGTGAAATGTTGGAAAAAGATATTCCACACAAATATTAACCAAAAAGGTCTGGAGTAGTGATACTAATATCAGATAAAGTCGATTTTAAATGCAAAATGGTTATAAAGGATGAAGAAGGTAATTATAAATTAATAAAAGGGGCAATTCCCCAAGAAGAAATAATTGGAATAAATATTTATGCACCTAACCTGGGTGCCCCAAGATACATGAGGAACATACTGGCAAAACCAAATGGAGAAATAGATGTCTCTACAATAATAGTTGAAGGCTTCAATACACCACTCTCAGTATTGGATATAACAACTGGACAGAGGAAAAATAAAGAAACAGAGAACTTGAACAATATGATAAATGAACTAGACCTAACAGACATTTATAGAACATTACACTCCAGAACAGCAGTATATACATCCTTTTCAAGTGCTCATGGATCCTTCTCCAGAATAGCCCATATGTTGGATCACAACAAACGTCTCAATAGATTTAAAAAGATTGAAATTATATAAAACGTTTTCTCTGATCATAATGGAATAAAGCTGGAAATCAATAATAGGAAGAAAAAGGGAAAAATCATAAATATATGGAGATTAAACAACACATTCTTAAATAATCAGTGGGTCAAAGAAGAAATTGCAAAGGAATTCAGTAAATATCTTGAGATGAATTAAAATGAGAACACAACATAAAAAAATCTATGGAACACTGCAAAGGCCATGCTGAGAGGGAAATTTTAGTCCTTGATGCTTTCATTAAAAAAGAAAGAGCTAAAATCGAAGATCTAACTGCATACCTAGAGAAACTAGAAAAAGAACAGCAAACTGATCCCAAACCAAGTTGAAGGAAAGAAATAGTAAAGATCAGAGCAGAAATAAATGAAATTGAGAACAACAACAACAAAATAGAACCAACAAAACCAAAATTTGGTTCTTTGAGAAGATCAACAAAATTGTCAAACCCTTAGCTAGACTGACAAAGAAAAAAAGAGAGAATATAGAAATAAAATCAGAAATGAGAGAGGGGAAGTTATGACTGACCTGGCAGAAATAAGAGGATACTATGAATAACTGTGCACCAAAAACCTAGACAATGTAGATGGGATGGACAAATTCCTAGAAACATGAAAACAACCTACACTGACCCTAGAAGAAATAGAAGACCTCATCAAACCAATCACAAATAAAGAGATTGAAACAGTCATCAAAAACTTCCCAAAGATGAAAAACCCAGGACCAGACAGTTCTACAGGTGAAGTCTACCAATCATTCAAAGACAATCTAATACCAATCTTGCTCAAGCTCTTCCAAAAAATTGTACAGGAAAGAACGCTAACAAACTCATTGTATGAAACCAACCAGCTGGGCCAGAACTGTCTTTTCAACAAATGGTGCTGGGAGAACTGAATATCAGTATCCAAAAGAAAGAAAGAGGACCTCTATCTCACACCTTATACAAAATTAACTCAAAATGAATCAAGAACCAAAATATAAAAACTACAACCCTAAAACTCCTAGAAGAAAATGTAGCAACAAGTCTTCACAATCTTGTGGTAGGTGGTAGTTTCTTAAACCTTACACCCAAAACATGAGCAACAAAAGAAGAGATAGATAAATGGGACCTTCTCAAAATTAAACACTTTTGCTCCTCAAAGGACTTTGTCAAAAGGATGAAAAGGCAGACAACTCAGTGGGAGAAAATATTTGGCAATCACATAAACGATAAGGGTTTAATATCCATGATATATAAAGAGATACTACAATTCAACAATAAAAAGACAAACTACCACATTAAAAAATGGGCAAAAGACTTGAATAGACATTTGTCCTAAGAAGAAATACAAATGGCAAAAAAACACATGAAAAATGTTCAACATACTAGCAATTAGGGAAATGCAAATCAAAACTACAATAAGTTATCATTTCACACCTATTAGAATGGCCACTATTAAAAGATGGAAAACTGCAAGTGTAGGAGAGGATTTGGAGAGATAAGAATGCTTATTCACTGTTAGTGGGAATGTAGAATGGATAAGCAAATTGTGGTGTAGTCACATGATGGAATATTACTCATAACTTGAATATGAGTCACCAGAAAATAGAATGAGGTTAGAGAATGGAAAGCTGACGGTTAATCTGTGAGAACTGGTAAAAAGGTTTTTTGTAAATCTTTGTAAACGAAAAGAAATGGTGGAAGCACCTCATTGTGTTTTGTAACTAGCAGTGCTAATATACGGGTATGACATTGGTTGAAAGGGAAAGAATAACAACATGTATATTACTAAAAGGAAAGCTAAAAAATGTAACATAGTACTGTATAACATAGTGAAACCTCATGTAAAATATGAATATGGGTAATATTGTATATATAAGACTGTTTTTACAAAATATAAATACAAATAAAATAGAGAGACAGAAACAGAATAGCAGCTATGTATGGCAGGGGAAGCACAGAGTTTGAGAGGTGATGAGTTTTTTTGTTTGTCTAGTTTTTGTTTATTCTTATTATTGGCATAATGAAAATTCTCTAATAATGAGTGAAGTGATGAATGTACAACTAAGTGATTATACCAAATACCATTGATTGTACACTTTGGTTGGATTGTATGCTTTTTTAATATGTATCAATAAAATTGATTTGTTTTAAAAAAAAGTAACAGGCCAATTCAGTATGAAAGATGTTCACTGCCAGCTTTGGAACAACTTTTCTGGAGGACAACTTGTAATAGCTAACAAAATATAAAATGTGCAGATCCTGTGATTCAGCATTCCACTTTTGTGTATTCCACTGAAATACACAAATGTACAGACACACACCCATACGCATATATGTCTATGCACAATGCTATTCCTTGCAGCAATGTTTTTAATAGGCAAGAAGTGAAAAATATCTACATGACCACCACTAGAAGAATGAGTAAATAAATTATGATATATGCATACAGTAGGAGAATGAGGTAGATCTATACGTGTTCATATGAAAAGATGGCCAAGCTATCTTTTTTAAGTAAAAAACAAACAAATCAAAATCCCCCCAAAGCGAAGAAAGATACTTTTCTGGTAAAATAATAATAACATGGTATTAACTTACGTATTGGAAAAGGGACAGAAAATGCACCATACTGTTAACATTGGCCATTCTGGGATATGGGGGAAAATGCTAGTGGTCTCTTATTTATAGCTTTTATCATGTTAGTATTGTTTGAATCTGATGATGAACCTGTATTAGTTTTGAAATCAGAAACACTATAGCGTTTTTTGTTTGTCCATTTAAAAGAAGAGAAGTCTTGAAACTGGTGAGCACACAGTCAATTTTTCCCATGATGATCTCCAGAAACTCACAGGTTAGGCTGGCAATGGGGTCGGTCCCAAAGGGGAGGGAAATAATAAAATTGGAGAAGAAAGCAAAATGGCTGTCTCTGCTAAGCAAGAGACACTTCTTAACTCAGTGAGTTTGGTGGGTGTGGTGGGCAGCTGATGGCCCCCAGGGATCCCCGCCTCCTGGAATTTATGTCCTTGTGTAATCCTCTCCTCTTGGATATGGGCTGGACCTGGTGCCTTGCTTCTAATGAAGAGAATACAGCAAAAGTGATGGACGGCATTTCCAAGATTAGGTTAGGAAACACTGTGATTTCCACCTTGCTAGCACCTTCTCACTCTCTCCTACTTGCTCACTTAGATGAAGTCAGCTGCCAGGTTGTAAACTACCCTATGAAAGGCCCAAGTAGCAAGGTATTGAGGACACCCTCCCATCAACAGACAGCAAGGTACTGGGGCCCTCAGTCCAACAACCCACAAAGAACTGAATCCTGCCAGCAATTGCTGAGTGAAACAGATCCCATCCTGGTTGAATCTTGTGGCTCCCAGCTCACATCTTGATCTCTCCTTGAAACACCCTGAGCCAGAGGGCCCAGCTAAGCTGTACCCAAATTCCTGACCCACAACCATAAGATAATAAATGTGTCTTGTTTTAAACCTCTAAGTTTTACAGTAATTTGTTACGTAGCAATAGATAACTGATATAGTGGGAAAACTAGTATGACCTCCTAGTCATTTGATGGGGCAGAAACTAACTATAGCTGTATGAGGTCACCTTTTAAGACCTCTACCGCCTAGTGTGTCTGAATTAGAAGCTAAGACTGGTTCTGTGCTCGCTTCTGCAGCACGTATACTAAAACTGGAACCATACAAAGAAGATTAGCATGGCCCCGGAGCGAGGATGACACACAAATTCGTGAAGCATTCCATATTTTGGGGCATATGAGAATCCCCTATATACTTTTTTTTTTTTTTTTGTTATTTTTTTTTTATTATGGGTAAAAATCAAAATTCTCACAATACATACAAACATTTGCAAAATGTAACATTTATGTAATCTAAGTATCTTAAAAAAAAAAAAAATGGTTCTGGGGCAGGTGGAGGAGCCTCCAAGGAGTGAGCTCTCCTCCTTTATACAGATGTTTCCTACTTCAGGGATCTTAAAATGGAAATGTTGAACGGAGGTGCTTGTGGTAGTCAGCTTCCAAGATGGCCCTCCAATGATCCCTGCCTCGTGGTGTAAAAACCCTGTGTAGTCCCCTCCCGTAATGGATCAGAGCTGATGTGTGTGGCCAATAGAATATTGCAAGCAGTCTTTGACTTTTGATGCCAGGTCATAAAAGGCATTGCAGTCCTGCCTTGCAATCTTGGATAGTGTTCTACAGAGGAGTCAGCAGCCACGTTGTGAGCACTTGGGCAGCCTGTGCAGAGAGCCCCCGTGGAGAGAGCCCCACATGCAGAGGAACTGAGGCTGTTTGCCAATAATCAGCAAAAACTTGCCAGCTGTGTAAGTGGACCACCTTGGACGTGGATCTCCAGCTCCGGCCATGACTTCAGATGACTGCAACCCTTGCTGGCATCCGATTATAAGCTCATGAAAGACCCAAAGCAAGAAATACCCAGGTAAGCCACACCCAAATTTCTGACCCAAAGAAATTGTGAGATATAATAATGATTATTGTTGTTTTAAATCACTATGTATTCTTTTTTTAATGTTTTTTTTTCTTTATTAGAGAAATTGTGGGGTTGCTGAGCAATCATGCATAAAATACAGGATTCCCATAAACCACCCCACCATCAACACCTTGCATTGGTGTGGAATATTTGTTACAATTGATGATAGCACAATTTTATAATTGCACTATTAACTATGGTCCATGGTTTAATTTAGGGTTCACTGTTTGTGTAGTGTAGTTCCATGGATTTTTTAAAAAATTTTATTCAGTTACCATATATAAAATCTAACATTTTCCCTTTTAATCACATTCAGATATAGATTTCAGTGCTGTTAATTATGTTCACAATGTTGTGCTACCATCACTACCATCCATTACTAAAACATTTCAATCATTCCAAATAGAACACCATAAATTTTAAGCCTTAACTTCCCATTCCCTATCCCCAACCCATCCCCTGGTAACCTATATTCTAGATTCTGACTTTATGAGTTTGCTTATTCTAACAGTTTCAAATTAGTGAGATTATACAATATTTTTCCTTTTGTTTCTGGCTTATTTCGCTCAACATGATGTCTTTAAGGTTCATCTATATTGTTCCATATATTAGGACTTCTTCCTTTTCACAGCTGAATAATATTCCACTCTATGTATATACCACATTTAAAAAATCCACTTATCAGTTGATGGATACCTGGGTTGCTTCCATCTTTTGGCAATTGTGAATAATGCCTCTATGAACATTGGTGTGCAAATATCTGTTTGAGTCCCTGCTTTCAATTATTTTGGGTATATACCGAGTATTGCCGGTTCATAAGGTCTTTCTCTGCTTAGCTTTCTGAGAAACCACCAAACTGTTTTCCACAGTGGCTGCACCATTTTAAATTGCCACCAGCAATGAATGAATGTTCCTATTTCTCTTCATCCTCTTCAACACTTGTTATTTTCCATTTTTTTATATAAGCCATTCTAATGGGTATGAAATGATATTTCACTGTGGCTTTGATTTGCATTTCCCTGGTGGCTAATGATGTTGAATATCTTTTCATGTGCTTTCTGGGATTTGTATATCTTCCTTGGAGAGTTGTCTATTCAAGCCTTTTGCCCATTTTTAAATTGGATCATTTGGGAAGCGGCTGTGGCTCAATCAGTAGGGCTCCCGTTTACCATATGGGAGGCCCCGGGTTCGGTTCCCAGGGCCTCCTGGTGAAGGCAAGCCCGCCCGCACGGCGTGGTTAGCTGACCCAGCGAGCACAAGCAGCAAGGGGGGATAAATGAATAAATAAATAAAATCTTTAAAAAAAAACAAAAAAAACTGCTACTAAAAAACTGTTCTTGCCATGCCTTTTATACTTGATTCCCCATCCACCAAGGGGTGGGGCTTAATGCCCTAATCATAACCTATTCATGCAGAGATTAACAGGTCAGTTTACAAGCATGATCCAATTATATTTTTGGAATTCATAATTACATCAAATTCCCCAATGGTTACATTCCATCCTCTGAATTCCAAAAATACATTACAATTCTCACACTTAAATCAGTAACAATTCAAGTACAAAATCATATCATAATCAGTTTAAAGAAATACAGTTTGTCTTAGGGCAAAGTCCCATCTACTACAGACCTCTGAAACTTACAAAAACATTTAACTGCTTCCAATACACAAATGGAAAGACAAAGGATAAATATTTTCAATATCATAAGGAGAAATTAGTATGTTAAACATGAGTCATGGATCCTCAGTAAACCTGCAGGTCATCCTCCATTTGATTTCAAAGTCTGAGAGTCATTCTTAAGGTGATGGTTTCTTCTCCATGGGGCCACATGGGAACCCACCCTTTCTACAGGCTTGCCCAATGGCCATTTTCTTGGTTCCACCCTCATCAACATCTGGGTGTCAACCAAGCTCCAGATCTCACCCTCCAAAGTGTTGGGGTGATTGCCACAACTTACCCAATCTTTGGGTTAGAGTCTTACCCCCTAGTACAGTGAGGTGAAGACAACATTTCCCCTAACCTATGGCATACAGGTTCAATCCTCTCAGAGCAATGGGTTTACCACTTGGCCTTTTCTAATCCATGGGGGACAGGTACACCCCTCTCAGAACCATGGGGTGTTGACCTTAACTGCCCTAATCTTTGAGGAATGTGCTCCACCTTCCCTACACCCTGGGGTGGCAAAACTCTTCCTGAACATCAGGTGGGGACATCCACCCTCTTCAACTGCTGGGGAAAACTCACCCTCTCTGTATATATGGGTGGGGCTCCTCTCTTGGCTCAAGGAGATGTCTTAATCCCAGATCTTTGCTTCCACGGTTTTCTTCTTAAAGCTGTTTCTCCTTCAGTCTCTCCTTTCCATGTCCTCTTTCATCCAAGCTGACAGTGGTTTTGTTCATACAACATTCTCAAAAACATTGTTGGTTTAGCATGCATGAAGTACGGGTCCAAGCCATCAGACACTAAGACTTTCCACAAGTCTTTCCAAGGTAACGGCATCTTCAATTCTGAGTTATGAGTTCCAAGTTTAGTAAAGTCTTCAAATAGTGCATATTCATCTGGAAATTTTATTTCCAGACACTTGGAAGTTCCAGAATCAGTTTCTGTTTTCTTTGTGCCCAAAAGTTCGGTCCTTAGTATTTTTCACTCATCTAGTATTTGTTATAAGCTGCAAGGAGAAGCCAAGCCACATTCTCTGAGTTTACCTTGGAAAGTTCTTCAGCTAAATGCTCTGGTTCACCCTTTTCAAATTCTGTCTTCCATATAACCAGGAGTTAATCTTGCTAAGTTCTCTGCAACTTTAAAACATGAATCACCATTCCTCCAGTTTCCAGTAATAGTTTTATCATTTACTTCTAAGGCATCATAGAAAGTCTCTTTAGCATCCATATTGCTTTCAACAGTCTCTTCAAAGTGATGTAGGACTTTTCCATCAAGCATTTCACAATTCCTCCAAAAAATACCCCTTACACATTTATAAAACAGTTCCAACATTTAGGTAATTACAAAAACACTTCCCCACTCCTCGGTACCAAATTCTGTATTAGTCAGCCAAAGGGGTGCTAATGTGTGAAATACCAAAAATTGGTTGGTCTTTATAAAGGGTATTTATTTGGGGTAGAAGTCCACAGTTACCAGGCCATAAAGCGTTAAGTTTCTACTCTCATCAAAGACCATTGCCACATGTTGGAACAATACAGCTGCCAACATTTGCCAGGGTTCAGGCTTCTTGTGTTCCTCTCTTCCCAGGGCTGCATTTCTCTCTGGGCTTAGCTCTTCTGGTTCCTCCACAAGGTCAGGTGTAGACTATCAGGCAAACGGCTCACTTCTCTTCTTCTGGGGACTTTTCACCAACATCAAAACTGCTTCTCAAAAACTTCTCCTGATATTCTTTAGTTTTTTATCTGTACTTCCCTTCATCTCCTACAGCATTTTTAAGATCACTTTTTAAAGGCTTTGTTTGGTATGTCCACATTATTATCTTCTCCTTTGGTGTTTTCTTGATTTTTATCCTCTTCCTTTGGATGGGCCATCATTTTCCAATTGTTTGTCTTATACTCTTTTGTTGCACACTGTACATTTTAATATTTTAAAATGTTAACTCTGGGATTTATTCCCTGGGATGTCTGTTTCTTGGTTTTGTAGCCAGCTGGTGATAAGACAAAGATTTTCTTGAGCTTCAGCTTCTTATCAGGAAGGTCTTCCCAAGGCAAATAAAGTGTGTAGAGTTTTCCCTGTCTTTCTGGGCCTGTGTCTTGTCCTGTGCCTTTGCTTATTAGTTGTTTTGGAATTCTGCTATTTACAGGAGTTTGGTTGTCCCCTCTGTTTCCCAGGAGACAGACCTCCTTCTACCCGGTGTTTGAAGCCAGCAGGCCTTTGCCCTAGACAATCTACCTCTATAGTTTCTTACAGTCCATTGTTGTCTCAAGTTGATTTTGCCTGGAGGGCAAATGCTGGGAGGAGGGCACACTGGAGAGGACATTCCCAAGTCAGTCTTTTCCAGCCAAAATAGGGTCACATACTCACAAAGGGGGTGCAGACTGGCTCCAAGTGCACTGGGGAGGGGGTCAGGAAATTTGCCAAGAGCTTCTCTGATGGATCCCCAAAGTTGAACTTCCCTGGCCTACCCAGCAAATGCAGTCCTTCAACTAATCGCCACCCCCCGCCACAGCCCTGAGGAAGTGCAGCATCTTTAAGTCTCCACTGCTTCTGCCCCTGTTCAAAGGGTGTTGATACAATGGCTGTCACTACCTTTGTCTGGGTCAGGTTAAAAACAGTGGCTGCCCTCTGTGCCGGGCCCCCAGCAATCTGCATTCCCTAATCAACAGCCATAATTAGTGATGGGCAGTTCCTGCCGCTGGTCTTGGGGAGGAGAATTTTTATGTCCCTTTTGTCACCAGTGAGCTAGCCAGAGATTGGATTCCTCAGTGGACTGTTGCAAGAGTTGGGAATTAGGCACCTCAAGGAGAAAGCAATTTACTCTTCTTTATCCATAATTTATCATCCTCTTTCTCCCACTCTTCCCTGGATGCTATACAGGGTTCTTCTGGCCTCCAGAGTTTCAAAAGAGTTGTTTCAGACAATTCCTGCCCCTTTAATAGTTGTTTTGGTGGAAAGACTGAGTCCTGGAATGCCCCACTCCACCATCTTCCCACAATCTTCTCTTAACCACTATGTTTTGGGGTAATCTGTTATGCAGCAATAGGTAATAATACAGTCTTGGTCATTATTTATTTTTTAAATTTTTATTTATTTATTTATTTATTTTTTAAAAGATACTTAGATTACATAAATGTTACACAAAAAATATGGGGATTCCTATATGCTGCACTCCCCACACTTCCCACACCCTCCCACATAAACATCCTTCATTAGTGTGGCACATTCATTGCAATTGATAAACACATCCTGGGGCTTTGCCACTGAGCATGGGCCATAGTTCACATTGTAGTCTACACTCTCTCCCACACAGTACTGCATGTTATATGATGATATAAAATGGCCTATATCTGTCATTGCAGTCTTACTCAGGATGATTCCTGAGTCCTGAAAAAGCCCCCGTATTACAACTGTTTTTCCCTCTCCCTGCTCCCTGAGCCTCCAGTGGCCACTGCCTCCACATCAATGTAGTAATTTCTTCCATTGCCAGAATCATAAGTCTATAGCATAATACCAGTAAGTCCACTTTAGTTCATAGTTCATTCCCCAATCCTGAGGATTCTGGAATGGTGATGTCCACTCCACCTCTGATTGAGAGGAGGCTTTGATCCCATACAGTTGATGGATGGGACTCTTGCTTGCAGTTGTCAGCTCTCTCGTTTCCTTGGTATGGTGGTTGTCAATCCTTACCTCCTTGTTAGTTGTCCTGAGTGAGTCCAGTGAATGGGAGAGTAGGTGTTGCAACTCCACAGAGGTTCCAGGCCCAGCTGGCACATGGACAGCCCAAAGACTCCAGTCTCTGGACGTACACCTACAAACTCCAGCACCAAGTATAGGTTTAAATAGAAGGGACGTCTTGGTCATTATTATTCAACATTCATTCATTCAACAAACATTTCCTGTATACCTGCTATGTATTGGGTAAACATGCTAGATATGCATACTAGAGATACACAGCAAATTCAGACATAATACCTGTTTTCATGGAGTTGACCAACTAGTAATGACAGAGAGAATCAAATAACTGTACAAATAAATATAAATTACAATAGGGCCAGGCACTATACAGGAAAAGCACTCAGGGTTACAAGGGAACCTAATTTAGATGAAATGGGATTAGGAAAGATTTTCCTGAGGAAGTAAACTGAAGGAAGAGTTAGATGAATGATAGAAGGAAGAGAAGAATATTCCAAGCAAAGGAAACAGTATGCACAGAGGCCCTGAGCTGGAAGGAGTATGGCAGAGGATGGAAGGAAAGCCACTGTGACTAGGGCACAGAGATTGAGAGAGAGCAGTGAGGCTGAGACACAAAGGCACAAGGCAGTCCATACAGAATTTTGTGGCCATGTTGAGGGTTTGGATTTTATACTAGGAATAATGGAAGCCTTTGAAGTCTGTTAAAAAGCAGAGACATATAACATAATTTTGATTTAACAAAATCTCTCTGGCTGTGTAGAGAATGGATTGGAAGGCATCTGTAAGGAGACCAGTTAAGAAGTTATTTCAGTAATCCAGGCATTATTGCCTTCAAATACATGTTTACAATTCCCAAACACAATCAGCCTTATGCTTAGTATTCTTTAACAAGAGTAAGCTATGTAGCTATAACTTCTGTTCTCTCAAAGTCTAACTTCTAAAAAATCCACCATGGTGGGGTCAAATAGAATAGCATGCAGACATACAAGAGAGATGGAAAATTTAGAAATAATTTTAGCTAAGGCCTAGTTCAATTAATCAATATGGATATAAATGAAATAAAACTGTTATTTCTTTAAAACCTAATAGATGTGCCAGACATTTGACATTCCTCTCTGAGTTATGCCTCACCACAACTTCATATTATGGATGATATTATACTTAACTTTGTAGATGCAGAAAAAGGCTCAGAAGTTATGTGACCTGACTGAAGGCACATAGCCTGCTGGGTCTGTTTGTTTCCAAGTAAAAGCTTGTTTTATTATATCATGTGACCTACAATTTTTATAGGACTCCATTTGGGGTCTTTGTTGTAGTGAAAAAAATCTTAATAGACAGACACCTAAATTCTAGTTCACCATCATAGCATATATTTCTCCAGGCAATACACTTTTCCAAGATGAACCTCATTTAAAAAGGGGCAATAATAGCTATATTTATTCATTCATTTATTCATTTTTAAAAAGGTGCCTGGTCCTCCAATAAATTTGTAAGCGGATCCAATTACATGTAAGATTTTTAAAAGTGACCAGAGATAAATAAAACATGGACCTTGTCCTAAAGGAAACTAAATATGAAATGCACATTTATTGGTTTGAGTAATTAGAACACCTGTTTCTGAGAACTATTTCTTTCTTACACTCCATCTACAGAATTACAATGAAAGCCACCATATTAGTAAAATGTGATCCAGCCAACTCCCCATAGTTGATTGGTCCAGAGGTTAGTTCTAGACCAAAGCAGGACCAATCAGAATTCTTCTCTGGGACTTTGAAAGTGGAACTAAGAAAGAAAAGTGCAGTTTTTATCTGGGTGACTGAAATTCAAGGTAGAAAACTTAGAGGGGCTTCTTGTGGACTTGTTTTGCCATGTGGCTGGTAAATGAAGGAAGCTGGTTGGAAAGGAAATCACAGGCACCTGTTAAGGGGTCATCACTCAGCCCTCACCTACCTCCACCTCTTTCTCTGGAGAAGTGACAAACACATGGAAAGTGACTGTCCTCCAGCCTTCCAATACCCCAAACTCCTTTTCTATCATGTGCCATTCCACAACCTGGATGTGAAGTCTAATGTAAAGGTCCTGCCAGACCTCAAACCAGGAAACCAGGAACAAACAACTCCAGATGCTTATGGGAACAGGAATTCTCAGTGGCAGCCCTCCTCGACCCCAAGTGGATAATAACCACACTCAAATAGTATAGATTTGTCTCTCTTCTCCCATGTGGGGAGCTGCCATCTGTCAACCGCCACCCAGAGCAATGTTTGGCTATCCTGGGAGATGGGCCAAGATGTGATTTCTTCCCCCACTTTTTTTTAAAATTTTTTAAAAAACACTAATTTATTTATTTATTTGTTTATTTTTATTTTTATTTTTTTAAAGATTTTATTTATTTATTCATTTATCCCCCCCTTGCTGCTCGTGCTCGCTGGGTCAGCTAACTACGCCGTCTGGGCGGGCTTGCCTGCACCAGGAGGCCCCGGGAACCGAACCCGGGGCCTCCCATATGGTAAACGGGAGCCCTATTGATTGAGCCACAGCCGCTTCCCCTTCCCCCACTTTTTTGAACTATGTAAGTAACAAGGAGATTTGCCCTTTCTGGACTCTTTATTCTGTATGATAAAGGGATCATTTGCTGAAAATTTTCTGTTGTGCCCTGATCTTGTGTTCCCACGCCACATTGTGTAGCAACTCGTTCCACAGTGGATAATAACAAGAATGGAGCAGACCTACAGAGAAATGTAGATATTACTTCTAGGTGGTTGGCATGTATAATTTAAGCAGAGTTTTAGTCAATACTGTGTTGTACAGCTCTGGGGAATACTGTTTACAATGCTTTTATATGAGCAAGACCCCCTTGAGCACAACGTTTGGTACGAATGGTGCTCCCTGGAGTTGTGCCATGAGGCAGTCCTGGTTTTAGCTGGAGATGAGGCTGTATATAAAGGCCAGGGCCAAATAACTCAGATATTGAATATAATTTAGAGCAGGAATGGCATGTGTACTGCAATTCTACCCCTCCAAACCCGTGGTAGACATCACTAATTATCATGGCCCAACTTCCTGCTGAGCCTCAGCATGTCCTCCTTAGCACAGCTCTCCAGAGAGTCACTGTCAAGCAGCATGTCCTTTGCTTATATACTTACTGGCCCAACTTCATTCATAACACTTCATTCATAAATGGGTGTATCTTAGCAGCAGTTGTTTTCCTTTGGGCTAGAATAAACATTGGGCATTATGTCCAAGTTAAGGAAATTTTTTGTCTTTTATCTAAGGACCAAGAAAATTTGGAACCAGTCTTCTAACCCTTAGTGGTACCATGGTATAGGCTAATTAATTTGATTTAATTCCAATAATGAACAGGATTCTGGAATGCTAACTAATTGTATGATTTCTGATATCATGCTGTTCTTTCTGCTTGATTTTCTGCTCTTGTCTATCTGACAAACTCATATATAGCCTTCAAGACCCAGTTAAATGGTTATATTCTCTTAGCTGCTTTACTCTAACATTCACTCTTATAGAAGTAATTGCTCTCCATCTGTTATCCATGACTTTATTCCTTTCCCTATTATAGATTGTTACCTACAGAATTACAGTTGTTCCTTGTTGTCTGTTTCCTAGAATCTAGATCTTGAAGGACAAAGGTTAATCTTAAATAATCAAAGTAGCTGCAGCCAGTAACACAGAGCCTGACATGTAGATATTTGATTGAATGACAGTGAAATTGTATCTTCACATGTAAAATATTTTAGTAGTTTTAGCTGTTATGACTTAAGAAAAACACTCTCAAGTCCAGAGAAAGACAACCAAATTGGTGAGTTTGGACTAAATGGAATTTCTGTATGAGGGCAAATTAATGATTAGAATCCTTAAATTTGGAAAATTGTAGAAAAGAAAAATATTAATGGTTTAAAAAATCTAAAATTTGAAATCATAAAAACATCAAAAGAAACTTGAAGGGAACAGATGTGGCTCAAGCAGCTGGAACATGGGAAGACCTGGGTTCCGTCCCCGGTGCCTTCTAAAAACAAAATTAAAAAACCCAAACAAACAACAAGTAAACAAACAAAAAACCAACTCAGGGGAGCTGATGTGGTTCAGCAGTTGAGTGTGGGGTTCCCGGGCTTAAACCCCAGCCCCAGCACCTAAAAAAAAAAAAAAGACACTTGAAGGAATTTTTATTTTTTAATTTTGGAGTTGGTAAAAGCTTTCTAAGTATGACTCAAACCCTAAAAGCTACAAAAGAAAAGATCTACAAATTCAATTATTATAACAAAGTCACACTGGGAGAAAATATTTTCCACTTCTATCACCAGCAAAAGGCTTATTTCTATGTTATAAAAAGAGCTCAATAAAAAAAAATACCATCAAATAAGCAAAGGAAATATAGAAATACAGAAAAGAAAATACAGCTGACTCTTAAATATATGAAAGGAGGCTCAACCTCACTTATATTCCAAGAAATACAAATATATGATAACAATTTTTTTTACCTATCAGATTTTCATTCTCCTACATTGCTAGAGGGACTGTAATTGATAGGCCTTCTAAGGAAGGCAATTTAGCACAACTATCAAAATTATAAATGTACAACCTTTGGCCTAAAATTCCCTTTTAAGAAATTTATCTACAAATATGCTTGAACATGCGCTAAATAGCTTGTGTATAATGTCATGCATTGTAGCATTGTTTGTAATTACAAAAGATGATAAACCAACTAAATAAATAGGGAAATGGTTAGGTAAATTATGATACATTTATTTATGCAATTTAATATTATATATCAAAAAAAAATGAGGAAGTTTTTTTTTTTTTTAAAGATTATTTATTTATTTACTTAGTTCCTGGTTTTATGGTGTGTCTCGTCTTGGCTCTCCCTTGTGTCACTCTCCTGTTACATCATCATCTTGCTGCATGGCTTGGTGGGGCCTGACGGTGCACCCACGCACAGAGCCTGGTGGTGCACCCATTCGCAGGGGCCTGGTGGCCTGCACGCCTTCTATATTTTTCTTTATTTTTACCGGGAGGTCCCGGGGATTGAATCCAGGTCCCTCAATACGGGAGATGGATGCCCAACCACTTGAGCCACATCCGTCCCCCTAAGGAAGTTTTTCATGTACTGATAGGAAATTATTGTTAAGATATACTATTAATAAAAAAGCAAGGCACAGACACTATGTATAGTAGAAAACTATTTATATAAACAAAGGGGGACATATATAGATATTTACTTGTAAATGCATTTACTTTATCTAGAAGGATAACTAAGAATCTGGTAATATTAGTTGGTTGTCAAAAGGGGCACTGAGGTGGGAGAGTGAATACACAGTACATCTTTCTTACCGGTTGAATATTGAATCATATGAATGAATTAGTTATTCAAAAATAACTGAATACGTGGCAACGGATGTAGGCCATTTTAAATCAGCACACACCACTCAGAACTGTGTGGGAGAGAGTGTGGTCTACGATGTGAACTGTGGTCTATGGTTGATGGCAAGGCCCCAGGATGCGTAAGTCCATTGAGGGTGACAGGCCACACTTGTGGGAGATGTTTGTGTGGGATGTGGTGGGAGGTGTGGGAGGTGGGGAACATGGGAATCCCAGTAGGTTCCGTGTAATATTTTAGGTAATCTAAGCACCTCTTAAAATATATTTATATATATATAAATAACATTTTTGTAAGCAAATGCATATATATGCATATATATTTATATATCATTTTGCAAATGTTGGTATGTATTGTGAAAATTTTGATTTTTAACCACAATAAAATAAATAAATAAATAACTGAATAAAAAGTAAAATGAGTAAATCATAAAATTGTCATGATTTTATATCATGATTATATGTCATGATATAAAATCACTAGTCAAAATTATTATTAATACTCTCACCTTTAAATAAGCCATAGGGAGCTGAAGCGGCTCAAGCAAGTGAGAGCCACTCTCCCACATGGGAGGTCCCAGGTTTGGTTCTGGGTGCCTCCTAAAGAGAAGATGAGCAGACACAGAGAGCAGGCAGAGAGCTCAAACAACGGGAGGTGTGTGTGTGGGGGAATGGGGAAATAAATAAATCTTTAAAAAAAAATTAAGCCATAAAATTGAAGAAAATATGAATATGGAGGTGCTTCTGGAATCTTGAATGAAGCAATTTTTGGATAAACAAAAGGAAGCATGATGTTATCAATGGCATTGTCCATTTATGGCATTCATTATCCTAAGAGTTGGCATGATTAGAAAAATATAAATATAAATAGAATAAAAAAAGTTGTCATAAGTTCATGGATACTATTTCATGATTTTATCTTTAAGAGAAACAGGATATTGAGACATATCTTAGATGGTGATGCTATAGAGTAATGAGGGTTTTTCCATATAAAATCTTGTGCCCCTGTCAACCAGATGCAAGTCGGAATTCCGTCCCTTAACCACTTTCCACTTTCTCAGGTGACTTCTGGCACAGATAAGCGATATAAGGGTTGCACATGCCACCCATGGCTCTCATTCCCAACTAAGACTAAGTTATCTGCTTAAATGTCTACATTGAAGTAAATAGAATTTGTTTGTGACTAACCTTGATTGGATCTAGCTATTTGAACCCAAGAAGGATTCTTTTACTCTTTGTATTGCTCTCAATTTGTGCTTCTTTTATGTTGTTCTATACAAGTACCCTCTAGACTTGTGCATATAACTTGGAGTATCCTAGTTAGTTGACTTGACCCTCAATTTTATGCATGGATAGATATTTTTGGAGTATCAGCTATGTCAAGGGATTGTAGGGGAAGAGTAAGACACCACTATTTATGACTTTAGGGAAGTTGGATGGTTGACTCTAGTAGAAAGGTCGAGAGGGAGTGACCTGAAGAGCATTAGCTAAATGTTAGGCTGCAAAGTATGGGAATCTTGCAAGAACGGGCTGTGGGATTCAGGTCAGTCTTGTTATTTAATTTGTTTTTCATGCTATGTGGCCTTTAGGGAACTGTTTCATAGAAAAATAAGAGATATGAATATAATTTATATTTATCATCTTTAAAATTCAAATAACATAAATGATGAAGAAAAACAAATTTAAAGGCAAACACTGCATCCCAGTTATTTGTGGTTGGCTCATCAATGTGGGGAAGTAGCGCCATCTTGAGGCAGATGGTATACTGCGCCTGGTAGGCTCCCCAGGCCTCCCGCTCACTGTCGGTGGTCTCCTGTATCTTGATTTAAAGCAAGGAGCACCCACATTTTAGAACACAACATTTTGACACTGATGCTCACACAAATTCTGTTTGTGGAGAGGGAGTGAGGGAAAAGCCCATGGTAGGAATATGTACAGAAGAAGCCTTGTTTTTGAACACCTAAAATGTTCAGAGCCCATTTTACTTGTTTTTTAATTGGCTTCTCTTCTCATTCCCAATAATTTTTGTGTATTTTGGGAGAACTTACTTATCTGTCAGGTGAAGTTATTTGTAAACCTACAGGTAAAATAGAATATTTAAAATCAGTCTATCTTATAATTTAGGTTATTTGCTCAGTTGCTGGCCAAAGCAATATATGGAAATAAAAATCAGCATTTTTACAGTTTAGAAATAAGCAAATTAAACATTTGGAGCCAGTTTGAGAATTATGGGAGGGCATTACTCAAACTAACCTGCCTTAGCAGCCATATCTTAAATTAGTAGAAATGACTCTCTGGGCCTAGACATGAGGGTCAGTTGGAGCTAATTGGGAAAAATGAGACAGGCAGAGTAAAGAGAAGGAAGGTATGCAACAGATGCAGGGGCTTAAGAGAGAGAGAGAAAAAAGAAAACAATTAGGGAAGGGAAAGGATACAAAGCAAATGAAAACAAGAAGTGAAAAAGGTAGAGGTAGACAGCAGGTTAGAACTTATCCAAGCCCATACAAACCCACTAAAGGCTGGCAGAGTGTGTGATAGGAGACAGTATCAGGCACTAAGGGCACAAATACTTGTGGTTGGGTTGGTAACGGGTAAATTGTGCCTTGGTCCCTTATCCATGTAAGTATCTAATCTTGATCTCATTTTCCTTGGGCCTGGAATTACCTCAGGGATCTCCCCTTTCCCAGAACTTACCCTGCAAAAACCTGTCTTCAGTTGACCTTGAAACTAGAATGAAAGGTGACTCCGAGGCGGTGTGGACAGAAATCAGCTTCCAATTTGGGGTACCTACGAAATGGAGCCCCAGACAATTACACTGAAGTGAAGTGGGCCAAAGCAACTAAGCAAATAATTTTTAATTATCACCAGTAATCTGTTGAACTTGATTAATGAAATGAGAGATTGCAACTCTGGCTCTTGATGAAGGGAATTATGACAAAACTAATTAAAATTGCAGTTTATTGGTTAAAATACAGTTTATTAGTTAAAATACATCATCTATGAAAACAGAGAAAAACAGGGAAACTATTAAAAATACTGGTAAAGAGCAAGCCACAAGATAAACTGTATGCTTTGAGAAACCCAAACCTTCAGTCACTTTTCTCTTTTCGAGTGGAGTTAGGTATATTGTAGGACGTGATCTCTAACCTCATGACTTTAAAAATATTGAAAAGACAAGTAAAACCCATATAGTGAAAAAAATAGCTATGCGCTATGTGCTGCTGAGATGCCTCTACCTGTTTCTTTCCAAATGTTTCTTCAAACTTCTACATCTGACCAGAAATAAACCCTCACCTCTATAGCCAACTGGTTTTTGACAAACCTACCAAAGCCATGTTAATGGGACAAAACAGTCTCTTCAACAAATGGTGCTGGGAGAACTGCATATCGATAACCAAGAGAATGAAAGAGGACCCCTATCTCACTCCCTATACAAGAATCAAGTCAAAATGGATCAAAGACCTAAATATAAAATCCATAAAACTACTAGAAGAAAATGTAGGGAAACATCTTCAAGACCTTGTAGTAGGTAGTGGTTTCTTGGACCTTACATCTAAAGCATGTGCAACAAAAGAAAAAATAGATACATGGGACCTTCTCAAAATTAAACACTTTGCGCCTCAAAGGACTTTGTCAGAAGGGTGAAAAGGCAGCCAACTCAATGGGAGAAATTCTGGAAATCACATACCTGATAAGTGTTTAATATCCATGATATATAAAGAGATTCTACAACTCAACAGTAAAAAGACAAATGACCCAATTAAAAAATGGGCAAAAAACTTGAATAGACATTTGTCCAAAGAAGAAATACAAATGGCAAAAAAACATGAAAAAATATTCAACGTCACTAGTGATTAGGGAAATGCAAATCAAAACTACAATGAGATATCATTCCATACCTATTAGAAAAGCCACCATTAAAAAGACAGAACTACAAGTGTTAGAAGATGTGGGGAGATAGGAATACTTATTCATTGTTGGGAATGTAGAATGCTACAGCCACTGTGGAGGACTGTTTTGCAGTTCTTAAAGAAGTTGAATATAGACTTGCCATGTGACAATGGCAATATCACTACTGGGTATAGACCCAGAAGAACTGAGAGCAGTGACACGAACAGACATTTGCACAGTCATGTTCAGAGTGGTGCTATACATGATTGCCAGAAGTTGGAAACAATCCAGGTGTCCATCAACCAATGAATGGATACACAAAAGTGGTGCATTCACATGATGGAATATTATGCAGTTGTAAGAAGAAGGGAAGTCATAAAACATATGACAACATGGATGAACCTGGAGGACAATGAGTAAAGCAAGCCAGACACAAAAGGATAAATACTGTATGATTGTGCTAGTATAAACCAAATATATTGTGTAATCTCATAGAGTTAATAACTTGAGTATGAGTCATCAGAAAATAGAATGAGGTTAGAGAATGGAAAGCTGAGGACTAACTTGTGCAGAATTGGTAAAAAGATGTGTTAATCTTGGGAAATGAATAGAAAAGGTGAAAGCCCAATATAATGTCTATAACTAGCAGTACTGTTATGTGGGTATGAAAGGGGCTTGAAGGGAAAGTCTAAGGTCATGTATATTACTAAAAGGAAAGCTAAAAAATGTAAAATGGAACTGTATAGCATAACAAAACTGCATGTGAAATATGAATATGGGTAAAATTGCATATGTGAGATTGTTTTTCTTTGAAATTGAACAAATGTATGTTAATACTACAAGATGGCAATATCAGACCAAACAAAAACAAACAAACCCCATTATGCTAAGTGAAAGAAATCTGACACAAAGCACTACATATTGTATGATTCCATTTATATAAAATGTAAATATAAATAAATTTATAAGATGAAGTTAGATTAGTGGTGATGTAGGCCTGGGGAAGGGCTGCTAAGGGGTGTGGAGTTTTTCTTTTTGGTGTAATGAAATTGTTCTAAAATTTTTTTGTGGTGGTGAATGCACAATATTGTGATTATACTAAAAGTCATTGCTTATACACTTTGGATAAACTGTATGGTATATGAATATATCTCAATAAAACTGCTTAACAAAAAAAAGTAATTGTGTAAGAATAGACAGAAATAGGAGCTATGTACAGCAGGGGAAGCATAGGGAGACTGAGAGGTGATGAATTTTCTTGTTTGTTTGTTTTTTTGTTTATTATTATTATTGAAATAATGAGAATGTCCTAATGATGATTGAGGTGATGAATGCACAACTGTGATTATACCAAATACCATTGATTGTATACTTTAGATGAATTGTATGCTTTATTAACTTATATCAGTAAAATTGATTTGTTTAAAAAACAAAAAGAAAAAACTTCTACATCTGTCAACTTTTGCCTGTTTGAAGAACTGCATTGATTTTATTTCTCATCAAAACATCCTCCAAGCACCAAGGTTGGGGTTTCTTGAGAAAACATAAATTTTCATCTGTCCTGGAAACAGCTCTTGTGACCCCCGCACCAGGCTAGATTGGAGTTGGAATCCTGGTTCTGGCAACTGCAAGCCGTCTGTAAATCCTGGTGAGATTACATATATTCTCTAAAACTCAGTTGTTCTAGAGTGAAAACAATATATCTAAAGGGACTGAAACATACTAAGTACTTAACAAAGGGTGTCTTTCGTGTTTTAATCCACCTACTTTCACTCAGAATGTTGCTTTGAAAAATTAAAAGCCATATTCCTACCACATGCTGAGGATACTATTTGTTCTAGTTCCCTAGCTCCTAAAACAACCACTATACAATGGGTTTGCTTAAACAGGGGGAATTTATTGACTCACAGTTTTGAGGCAGAAGTCCAAAATTGAGCCATCAGCAAAGTGATGCTTTCTCCCCAAAGACTGAAGCATTCTGGGGCTGGTGATCCTTGGTCTTTGGCTTTTTTTGCCACATGGCAATGCACATGGCATCTTCTCCTTTTTCTTCTGGGTTCTGTTGACTTCTAGTTCTGGCTGCTCACCGTGGCTTCTTTCTCTGTGGCCTTCTCTACAAGAGAACCCATTTTGAATCAGTTGGTTCACACCTTAATTGAAGTAACCTCATCACAAGTCCTATATACAGTGGGTTTACACCTATGGGAATGGATTAAGATTAAGAACGTGGTTTGGGGGATATATAATTCCAAGTCACCACATTATGTCTTTGGTTTCCTATTATTTGTGTTATATTTCATATAAACTCATTTAACTCTGGTCCACTAGGATCCTGGCTATTGATATTATATCAGTATTAACAAAGGACATTTAAATGAACACTAGGGAACATAAATGACAATTTTAATAAAGTGAACAGAAATAACAAAAGGATAAAATTATTCACATCCACTTTTTTATTAGAGAAGTTGTGGGTTTTAAAAAAGCAATCATGCATAGCATACAGGACTCCCATATATCTCCCCACCACCACCACCTTGCATTGTTGTGGAACATTTTTTACAAATTATGAAAGAACATCATTAAAATGTTACTGCTAACTATAGTCCATAGCTTACATTTAGTGTATTTTTCTGATAAACCACCCTATTGTTAACACCATGTCTTAGTATTATATATTTGTTATATAGTTCATGAGAAAATGTTCTTATATTCACCACCGTCCATCATCCACCAAAGAGTTCACTGTATTATATGTTCATTGTATGATATGGTCCCTCATACAAGCCATCCAAAATATACATTCTGTGGCTCTCAGTTTCATCACAGCATTTTGCTGTCATCACCTTAGTCAATTTCAGAATGTTTTCATTACTCCAAAAGAAAAAAATCCATACCCCTTTATACCCACCTATTGTTTACCCTTAGCATTTATATATAAATGCCCTTCTTTACCATCGATGCAAAAATATTACACTATTACTGTTAACTATAGTCCATAAATTACATTAGTTGTATTTTCCCCATGAATCACCATATTCTTAACACCTTGCAATAGTGACATACATTTTTTCTAGTTCATAGAAGAACATTCTTGTATTTGTTCTATGAACAACAATTCTCACCCACCACTGAATCAGTTATACAGTCCCTAGATTATCCTCTAGCTTTCTTTCATTTGACATTTACGTCCCTAGACTACCCCTTTCAGCGAAAATCACATTTATAAATTGGCAGTTATACTCACTATAATGTATTGCCATCAACTCTATCCATTTCCACACATTTATAATCAACCTTAATAAAAATTCATACATTAAGCATCAGCTCCCTCTTCTCAACCCTCATTCTATCTCCTAGTAACCTATTCTTTAGAATTTAACTCCATGTTACTCACTGTATTTAGTTCATATTAGTGAGACACAATATTTGTCCTTTTGTGTCTGGCTTATTTCACTCAACGTAATGTCCTCAAGGCTCATTCCATGTTGTCATATGCATCCCAACTTCATTTCTTTTTATGGCTGAATAGTATTTCATTGTATACATATTTATCATATTTTGTTGAGCCATTCATCGGTTGCTGGACACTTGGGTTGTTTCCATCTTTTAGCAATTGTAGTAATGCCACTATGAACATTGGTACACAAATTCCTAGTAGTAGGATTGCCAGATCATATGGAAGATCTATATTTGGCTTGCTGAGGAACTGCCAAACTGTCTTCTACAGAGGCTGTACCATTCTACATTCCCACCAATAGTGAAAGAATGTTCCTATTTCTCTGCATATTCTCCAGCACTTGTAGTTTTCTGATTTTTTAATAATGGCCATTCTGTGAGGCATGAAATGATATCTCATTGTAATTTTGATCTGCATTTCCCTAAAAGCTAGTGATGTTGGACATCTTTTCATGTGCCTTTTGGCCATTTGTATTTCCTCATTGGAAAAATGTCTACTCAGGTCTTTTGCCCATTTATTGATTGGGTTGCTCGTCCTTTTATTGTTGAGTTGTATGATCTCTTTATATAACTTGGAAATCAAATCCTTATCAGATATATGATTTCTAAATATTTTCTCCCATTGAGAAGGCTACCTGTTCACCTTCTTGACAAAGTCATTTCAAGCACAAAAGTTTAATTTTTGAGGACTTCCCATTGATTTTTTGTTTCATTGTTCATGTTCTGTGTGAAAGATTTAAGAAACCACCACCTACCACAAAATATTGAAGATGTTTCCCTACATTTTTATTCTAGTTTTATGGTTCTAGCTTTTATTTTATTTTATTTTTATTTTTTTTTAAAGATTTTTATTTATTTATTCATTTATCCCCCCCTTGCTGCTTGTGCTCACTGGGTCAGCCAACCACGCCGCACGGGCAGGCTTGCCTTCACCAGGAGGCCCCAGGAACCGAACCCGGGGCCTCCCATATGGTAAACGGGAGCCCTACTGATTGAGCCACAGCCGCTTCCCAGGTTCTAGCTTTTATATTGAGGTCTTTGATCCATTCTGAGTTAATTTTTTGTATAAGGGGTGAGATAGGGATCCTCTTTCATTTTTTTGCTGTGGATATCCAGTTCTCCCAGTACCATTTGTTGAATAGACTGTTCTGGCCCAACTGGGTGGGTTTGACAGCCTTGTCAAAAATCACTTGGCTGTAGATGTGAGGGTCTTTTTCTGAGTTCTCAATTTGGTTCCATTGGTCAATATATTTCTTTATGCCAGCACTATGCTGTTTTTACCACTTTAGCTCAGTAATATGCTTTAAAGTTAGGAAGTGAGAATCCTCTTTGTTCTTTCTTTCTTTCTTTTTTTTAAATTAATTTATTTTTTATTGTGGATAAAAATCAAAATTTTAACAATACATACCAATATTTGTAAAATGATATATAAATATATATGCATATATGTGCATTTGCTTTCAAAAATGTTATTTATATATATATATATAAATATATTTTAAGAGGTGCTTAGATTACCCAAAATATTACACGGAACCCACTGGGATTCCCATGTTGCCCACCTCCTACACCTCCCACCACATCCCAGAGAGTGTGGTCTACGATGTGAACTGTGTTCTTTCTTTTAAAGACATTTTTGGCTATTCAGAGCCCTTTACCCTTCCAAATAAATTTGATAATTGGCTTTCCCATCTCTGTAAAAAAAAAAAAATGTTGTTGGAAGTTTTATTAGGATTGCATTGAATTTGTAAGTCAGTTTGGGTAGAATTGACATCTTAATGAAATTCAGTCTTCCAATTCATGAACATAGAATGTCCTTCCATTTATTTAGGTATTCTTTGGTTTCTTTCAGCAATGTTTTCTGAAAACAGTTCCTTATGTCCTTGGTTAAATTTATTCCTAAATATTTGATTCTTTTAGTCACGATATAAATGGAATTTTTTTCTGATTTCCTCCTCAGATTGCTCTTTAGCAGTGTACAGAAATTCTACTTATTTTTGCATGTTAACTTTGTATCCCACCACTTTGCTGAAATCATTTTTAGCTCTAGTAGCTTTGTTGTGGGTTTTCTGGGATTTAGCAGGTATAGGATCATATCATCAGTGAATAGCAAAAGTTTTATTTCTTCCTTTCCTACTTCGGTGCCTTTTATGTCTTTTTCTTGCTTAATTGCTCTAGCTAGAACTTCTACAACAATATTGAATAACAGTGGTGACTGTGGGCATCCTTGTCTTGTTCCTGATCTGAGCGGGAAAGCGTTCAGTCTTTCAACGTTGAGTGCTATGTTAGCTGTGGTTTTCCTATATGCGCTTTACTATGGTGTGAAAGCTTTTTTCTATTCCTATCTTCTGGAATTTTTTTTTAATCAGGAAAGGATGCTATGTTTTGTCAAGTGCCTTTTCTGCATCAATCGAGATGATCATGTGATTTTTCTTCTTTAATTTATTAATGTGGTTTATTATAATAATTCATTTTCTTGTGTTGAACCTCCCTGACATACCTTGGATAAAACCCACTTGATTGTGGTGTATAATTCTTTTAATGTGCCTTTGGATTCAATTTGCTAGTATTTTGTGGAGGATTTATTATTTTTTTTAAAGATATTTAGATTACATAAATGTTACATAAAAATATAGGAGATTCCCATATGCCCTGCTCCCCACACTACCCACATTAACAACATCCTTCATTAGTGTGTATTTTTACTCTTATCCATTGTGTCTTAAATTCCCCTAATATCTGTTACTTTTCTTTGATAGCTTTCAAATTCTTATTTATATGCACTTGGTGTCTTCTTAATACCCTTAATGTCTTTAGCCATATTTTCCTTCAACTCCTTGAACTGGTTTAGGAGATTTGTATGAGCATCATTGATTTATTGTCTTAAATCCTGCGTCTTGTCAGGATTTTTAATTTTTTCCTTTAGCTGGGCCATATCTTGTTTCTTAGTATGGCTTGTAATTTTTTGTTGGTATCTAGGCATCTATGTTGGTGAATTTATTCTGTTGGCCAATCTCTCTCTTGCCTAGTGGCTTTGTTTCAAGGCTCTTCTTTGATTTTTGGTTCAACCCATTCTAAATCTTTAAAATTGCCCTGGTTAAGTTATCAAAACAGGGCCAGGGACCTACTAATGGGGCACAGACAAGATCCAAGGAGGCCTGGGAAGAGGGACATGAGAGTTCCAAAAGCATTTTTTTTTTCCTTTCACTTCTCTGGCCTGCCAGCAGATGATGCTCTTCAGTGAACCTTTCCACGGAAGTGACTCAACGTCTACTGGCTTGTTTCTAGGCTTGGCTAGAGTTGTGTTTCAAAGTGGGACTTTGCTGTCCAAACTCACTGAAGAGAAACCACACTCAGCCTTCTGCCATACCCTCCCTCTTCCCAGGGAGGAAAGTGTCCCTTCCCCTCTCAGTTGGCCATGTCAGCCACGGGTTTTACCAAGGTTGGTCACCTCAAGGGTAAGGTATGGACACAGTTCTTCTCAGCCACAGGGGCAATTAACTCATGCTTTTTGATTTAGTCTCTTCATCTCTCTGTCCCTCTCCCTCTTTGATGATTAAGTGTGGTACTCTCTTGGTCTGCAGATCCACAAATCAGCTCGCAGCTCCCTCAGACAGTTTTTGCCCTTCCTCTGTTGTTTTTTAAAGAGAGTAGAGCCCTAATGACCTACTACGATGCTGTCTTCCCTGAAGTACCCCTTATACCCGCCTCTTTTTTTTAGGTACTGGGGCTGGGGATTGAACCCGGGACTTCGTATGTGGGAAGCTGGTGCTCAACCACTGAGCCACATTGGCTCCCATGAGTGTTTTTTTTTCATTTGCTTGCTTGTTGTTTGCCTTTGTTTTTAGGAGGCACCGGTGACTGAACTTGGGACCTCCCATGTGGGAAGCAGGTGCTCAACCACTCGAAACACATCCACTCGCCACATACCCACTTTTAATAAGCAAAGCTTTTTACTAACATAAGATGCTTTGTTATAAAATTTAATTTTCCTACTTTTTACTATTATAAAAAAGGTGAGATTAAATGACCATTACATCTATTTCACCTTTAAAAAATCATGATTCTTTATAATTTCATGATTTTCTTGAATCTCTCACAGAGATACACTTATCAAAGCCTGATGATTTCAGTAAATCATTATCCAGAATTTTACCTATTAAAAGCATTAAAACCAAAAGAACGTGACTTTTTTTTAGAAGACTGACATATAAATGTACAACCTACTTCAACTATTCTGTTCATGTCACTTGGATTTTCTGTCCTTTCTGCCTCTGCAAGGCCTAGTTCAAGGCTGATCTATCTCATTTTACTTCAGTTTACCCTGATTTTGCTGGTCCCCTAACACTGACTTATGGCATTTGCAGTCAAATACTACATTGTATTACAATTTTCAAGTGCTTAAATCTTACTTGCCAATTAGGTTGAAAGCAACTTGTGAGCAAGGCCGACTTTAGTCTCCTATTAAGTCCTTAATTCCCTCATGATCCTGGGGAATATGTAAATGCTTAAAAAACAAATATTTGGCTTATACCACCCACATTAATTTCACTTGTGTGTTAATGGATTGCCTTAATTCATCATCATACTTATTAAATATGACTCTTACCATAAATGGTGATGCTTTCTAAAGACCAAAAGGGTACTGTTTGCCATTTTTTCTCCTTTAAAAAATGACAAAACAAAACAAATAGTAAAACCACTGAGATTAAAGCAGAAGGGAATGGGAGGTAAAGAACTACTTTGGAGCCAAAAGTGCCCCTCAGCATTTTTTATTGCATTAAATTCAAATTTTAATTCCCATTTGATCCTGACTACCCCCATGCTTTCCATCAAGATTGTATTGTGGGAGGTGGATGTGGCTCAAGTGATTGGGTGCCTGTCTACCATATAGGAGGCCCAGGGTTCGATTCCTGGGGCTTCCTGGTGAAAAGCAAGCTGGCCCGAGCAAAGAACTGGCCCACGTGGAATGCTGGCCCCTGCAGAGAGCTGGCACAGCAAGATGATGCAACAAAGAGAGACACAGAAGAGAGACAATAGGAGACATGGCAGAACAGGGAGCTGAGGTGGCGCAAGACATTTGGTGCCTGTCTCCACTCCAGAAGGTCCCAGGATCAGTTCCCAGAGCTGCCTAAATAGAAGAAAAGCAGACACAGAAGAACACACAGACAGCAGACAGCAAGTTCCAAAAAAAAAAAAAAAAAGGGGGGGGGGGGGATAAAAAAATAAATCTTAAAAAAATAAAAAGTTAAAAAAAAAAAAAGACTGTATTGTGTCATGGTCATTGTGACCTGCATTGATATTTAGCCAAGATGCATCAGTTGAGTCAGTAGTTTCCAGCTTGCACCCATTCTGTCAGTCCCCATAATGTACTTTCTCTTGAGAAAAGCTGATAGAGTGGGCAGATTTCAAACACATTCATTCTGGTGACTACAGAATATGGAACTCCAGAATTTTCTCCAACAATTCAGTCATGAAAGTGAAATAAGGATTTTATGAAAAGGTATGGCAATATCACTTTTGTTTTCATTTTAAGGTTTCTAAGTTTTTATGCTACACCCACTGTAGCAGTCTGATATTATTTATGAATTCCAAAAAGATATTATGTTTGTAAACTGGTCTGTTCCTCTGGGCATGATACCCTTTGATTGCATTAAATTGAAAGGTTTTGTTTACTTGATTAAATCACGATTAGGGCTTTGACTCAGGGCTGAGTCCCTACCTCCTTGGTGGGTTGATAGAAACACTCATTCACTTAAGAAGACACACAGAAGATATGGAAGAGTAAAGAACTCGGTCATTTGTCTTGCCATGTGACAAAAAGAAGGCTCAAACATCTAAAGCTCCGTGGGAGAGCTGATTAATTTGCCTGATAGTTTGCAGCTGAAGTGACCAGAGAGCCCTGAGCAGCTGAGAAGGCCTGGAAAGAAACAAGCCCTCCAGCCTACAGCTGAGATCAGAAGAAGCTGGGCCCATGGAGCCTTAAGAGGAAGGCTGAAACCTCACAGAGATCGGCAACTATCTTGCTTCAACACATGACAACAGACTTGGGTGAGAAAGTACCTCTTATGGTACCTTGAATTGGACTCTTTAGGGCCTTGTAACTGTAAGCTCTTTTTTTTTTTTATTTGCGTTTTTTTTTTTTTTTTTTTTTTTCAACTGTAAGCGTTTACCCCCAAATACCCTTTATAAATGCCAACAGGCCAACAGATTTCTGGTACTTTGCATCAGCAACCCTTTGGCCAATACACCCACTTTGACTATGTCTAATATCTATTGCTTAGCTTCTCTTAACCCATAGGTCTCTGAATTGCTGTAAGTTTTTTTAAAGATTTAAAAAGCAGGAACCTAGTCAGGTACAGTTGGAAAACTGTAGGTAAGGATAAGAAACAGATTTGGGGTATAAGAAAGAGGGGTTTAGAAGCTGGGCATCAATGGTTGCAGTTACTAGGCTAATTTTGCACATTCTAGTCTAGGTCTTTTGGCAGTGATCTTACAGTTGTTCAGCTGGCCTCTAGAGGACTATGGCATCACTCCAGAGGCTCCAGTAGTGCTCTGATACCATTAGTGACTCCTCTTATTTTAACTTATATTTGTACAAAGTAGTTTTATAAACCCTCTGTATGAAACTAGTTCTTATTTAGAAGACAATAACCTGGTGGTGACAGCAGGAAACCTTTTTACTTAATCCTGAAAGAGCACTAGAAAAATAAAATATTCAACACTGGAATTTTATTTTCTGAACTTTATCATTTTTACAAAACAAAACGAAACAAAAGCAGGTATCAAAAAACAATAGAGTTTATAGAATTTCTGCACCAGTTTTCACATAAGTCAATGATTATAAAACTGGTGTCCAATGTAAATACTAAACACGGGCCGATTTCCCTCCTGGTCATATGCATTCAGGTGGTTTTGGAGCTATTGAATAGCTTTTTGTAAGCACCAATCATTTTCTTGAGAACTGATTTGGTTTGTCCAAGAAAGTAAACACTTTCTGCTGTGTGGCATTTTCTTTTTTAAAAAACACTGAGATAAAACATGGAATGTATATTGGTTTGGATCTGAACCAAAGCTTTTGAGATCCTAATTACCCTGAAGAACACTGAAGACATTTATAGGGCATATTAAATACTAATTATACACCTTATGATGTCTAAGGCAGCTTCTATATTTTAAAGAAAATAGATTTCATTCAGAGGCTGCCCGGAGTTTGAACTCCATCAGTTTCTGAATCTCTTCTGATTGGGATTATAGTTTCCCCAAATAGGGCCATATTATTGGGATGAAAAGTTTTATGCTCATGCCAAACAGGCTCTGATATTTTATAGATACATTTGTATATAGCAATACTCCTTGCCCTGGATCCTGGGTAACCACAAAGAAATTGAGAAGCCATGATTATTGGATGCTGAGAGGAAGAAAGCATACTTAAAAACTCACAGCATACATAACCCAGAGGCAAGCAGAAACGAAGCTGGAACTTGGTAGTGGTGTTCACCCAACACATGCTCCAGAAACACATTTGCTTAAATAGGAGAAGTATGGTCCAGTTTTGCAATGTTAATAGCTGCCAGTCTCTCAAACATACTTTTTTATAAAGATCACTGCTTAGCTAGCAACGACTTACGAAACTGGTCTCAAATTCTGACCACCTCTCTCAGTATTAGTCAAAAATGGAACAAAACAAAATAAAAAACCAGCCAACAGGGGTTAAAAATTGCACAATTAAACTTGAATGTAAATTATATTATATACAGATTGGTATACACGTCGCTGAAATAGTTTTTGAGAGCATGAAACACTCCTGTTGAAACAAAATTTCCTCTATATTATCCCAATTTTCATTAAAGTTAAACTGATATGTAATTTTCTTCTTTAAAGATATGAAAATGGAAGCAAGAAGGCAAAGCTGAGAGAAACAGATGCTACCCAAAGGGCAGTGGTGGCATTTGGTTGTTTTGGTCTTTGTACCAGCAACTCCCACAACAATGGCAGATATCCAGTTCCTGCTGACTACACGGTTTTCCTTGCAGTCAAGACTCGAACAATGGACCCTACACCTCCAGCTGCAAGTGCCTAAAAACAACCCAAAAGGTAAATGTTGACAGAATCACAAAGAATCAATTCTTATATTAAATATTTTCTTTTAAGAAGGAATGTGTGCAGCTATACATTTCAAATTCATTAATTTAATAAATATTTCTTTAGCACAGTATGCACCAGACACTGTTCTTGGCACTAAGGATACAGTAATAAAACCCTGAAAGTCCCTGCTCCCGTGCCCTTATATTCTTGTGAGATCCTAATTTGCATTCCAGTACATTGTTTCTAAATCATGTTTTAAAAAAAACTGCAGAAAAGAATGAAAAACAAAACAAACAAACAACAAAAAAAAACAAACAACAAAATAAAACTGCAGCATAATTTTCTTGCCTGAAACAGATTCTCAGGTATAAATTTAGGATGCTATACATATGCATCTTTAAAGAAATGGTGGTAAGAGAAGTAGTAGTGTTTATTTGTAAGAACATAAAATTTGTCTCTTACTCTCTTTTCTCATTCTAAATATACAATCAGGAAGAAATTTAAACTGGGATCAACCATACCAACAACTTCCATTTAGACCATAGTCCAAAGTTTGTCAGACTTTTTTTTATCCCAAGCTAAGAAGATATTATTTAATAGCTAAGAACTTAGGAGCTTTAACTCTCATTGTATCTTGAAAAACTGAAGTCACAATTAAGTATTAGGACTTTGGTTCTCCGATTTATTTCTGTTGAAAAAATACAGTAACTTTGTGCATTGGGTATTGTGCTAGATGCTGGGATTCAAGTGAACAAATATAGCATCTTCTGATCTAGTGGGAGAAGACAGACATATAAACAGGTAACTTTAAAAAATGTATGAAATGACAGAGTTATACTAGGGTGCTATAAAAGCATAGGGGAGGAGCAAGTACCAGCCTGAAGGTATAGAGGAATATGTTGGATTATGCTTCCAGGTGAAAACAATACATTAAATGGATGGCATAAAAGGGAAAGGCAGAGAGAGAATCATAAGCAAAGGAATGGAGGTATGAAACTGTATGGTGCCTTCAAGGAAAAGGCTGGCACTGCTGGGATATAAGGGGAAGATGAGGCTGGATTTGGGAATTTGGACTTCACTGCAGTTTAGTGACAAGGGCAGATTTGGAATTTAGAGAGCTCATTCTGGTGGTGGGGTGGAAAACAGATTTGAGGACTGCAAAACTGGTAGCTGGGAGACCAGTTAGGGAGCTATGGCAACAGACTAGGAGAGATGCTTTGAACAGCTGCATTAGAGAAATATATGAGTGGATGGATTTGAGAAGTATTTAGGAGATAAGACTGGCAGAAAAACGGTGATTGATGTCAGGAAGAGGTAAAGACAATATATGCTTCAGTTTCCCCATCCATTAAAGGGGAGTAATAGCAGGACTTTCCTCCTCCTATTTTCTTGAAAGCCAAAGAGTTAATATTTTTAAAGTGCTTTGAGGAGTGCTTGGAATAAAAGTGCTCAGTCAATGTGAGCTATGACCCTGAGGCTATACTGGAACTAGCCTGCTTGTGTTTTAAAATTGGCTTTTCATCTGTAAATTGAGGATGATAATGATGTCTATGTATCTTGTAGGGTTGTGAGGATTAAATGAAACATAAACTCACAGTACAGTATCTGGCAAAAAAGAAAGTGCCCCATTAAATAGGATGCTCAATAAATAGGATGACCATAAAAATTATTGTTCAATCTGGGACCCTTAGAGTGAAAGGGGGAACATTTATAATGATTCTGGGACAACAGGCGTAATATATCTTGGGGAAACTGGCAGGTACGGTTACCCTATGCATAAATGTTAGCTCTTTATATTTGATATAGTATTTGAGGCTTGGCCAATGCTATACTCCAAGTTTTACTACGTCTTCTTACCACACAGGTATATGTGTGAGTGTTTTTACCAGGATACACTCAAGACAAACACTCAGTACTTCTGAAAAACTGAGTTTTGGGAATTGTCAGATGTTGGAGAATATACCACATACCTATGGTTGATTCTATTTAAATGTTACATTGTTTATATCAATACAAGAATTGGGTACTAAACATTACTTTACTCACTTTTTACCTAAAGCAAAAATTTTCTTCTACCCTATTTTTTTGATGGATGGTATACCAGCATCTGCTTACATTAGAAATATATTTCATGAAAACAGAAACAAATATTTAAGAATTCTTGATTTTTATTGCTTATTTTCTTTAGCAAAGTTTTGATTTAGTTCAAAATCCACGATTATGTTAATTCATAACTTACCTTTTCATGCCATTGCAATAACATAGCACTACTATTGTCAGAGGGGCTCTCAAAGCCTTTATAAATATACTTCATTAAGAGATCCACACCATTCTTGTCCAGAGATTGAACTGCCTTTTCAATATCATTAGCTTTAAAAGAGATGAGCACCTTCAAGACAATGCTGCCTGCACGATCCTGAAGATAAATAAATAATAAAATATTTAGACATTTGTGTTGGAGGGCTATAATTTTAGAAAGGCCATGCTAAGAAGGTGATATTTGAATAAAGACCTGAAGGAAGTGAAAGAGGAAGCATTGGGGATATCTGAGGAGTGTTTAACACAGAGGAAAGAACAAGTGCTGTTAGTGTGTGCTCAGTGTGTTCAAGGAATGGTAAAAAGACTCAAAGCGGGTGGTGGACTGGTAGAAGACTAGTAAGTCACTCTGAGAGAAATGAGAAGATGTTAGAAGGTTTTGAGGATAGTGACATAAATCTGACATATTTTTAAAGGATCACTTTGACTGCTGTGTTACGAATAAGCTGTGGTGCAGGGGTGGGGTGGGGGAAGGCAGGAGACAAGGCAGAAGCAGAAGCAGGAAGACCAGTTAGGAAGTTATTGCAATAATACAGACAGCAAATGATAGTATGGCTAGCATAGGAGTAGTGGAGGTGGTGAAAGTGGACAGATTCTTGACATATTTGAAGGTAGAGCTGACAGGATTTGTTAACAGATTGGATGGGCTAATTTAATAATCTGTTAAATCAGTATTTAAATTTTACTTCTTGAGCCTAAAAAAAAAAACCCAACAAAAGGAAACCGATTTGCAGTTCCACCTTGAACTACTCTTCAGAAATAAGTTTGTTTTTCACTATCATTTTACTACAGATATGCAATATAGTGATCTTTATTTACAATGATCTTTTTTTTTTCCTTTGGCAAAAGGCTACTCTGAAAGCAAAGTTATCTTCTTACCCATCAAGCCAAGCAAAGGGTACACTTAATTTACTCTTTCAACAATTCGTTTCTCCTTCTGTTCAAGACAAAATAGACCTTGGGTATTCCTACTGATCAGAATTTTACAAAATGTTTCTACCACCTATTGTTATTTTCAGTGTAGACTATGCAGTCACCCAATTTAGAAAAATACCTTGGCATCCAAAGCTATAACTTCCCACCCACAAGCTGTGTTAAAAACTACCATATAAAAGCAGAAGGTGGTAAAACTGAAATTTCAATGAAGTTCCCTACAGCTTTTAAAAACCAAAGAAAATTTTTCCCCTCATGAAAAATTATGTTGCCTAGATAATTATTATGCATTTACCTAAGTTATTACTGCTATTCAGTTAAGGAGATTCTTGAGTCTCCTACAATGTATGAATAGCCACTGGCAGTAGGGAATTAATGCTTTGGGTTTCATTTAAAATATTAAATAAATAATAAATTAGTAAGTAAATGGGTTCTCAAGAATTAGTGAAAGACTGCTGCTGGGAATATAAATTGCACAGCCTTTCTTAAGGGCAATTTGGCAATACCATACATACTAAAAGCTTTAAAAAATGTACATACATTCTTTGATCCAGCAATTCATTTCTAGGAATTTATCCCAAGGAAATAACTAGAATTTATTAAAAAATTATTCAATCCAGTTCTGATATAACAGGAAAAAAATGTTCAACAATCTAAATGTATGACAAAAGATGATTAGTTATACATAAACTGAAATAAATTTATTGCTGAGGAAAGAAGTCCATGTACATTGCTATACAGTTGAAACAGGTTATAAAATTCCATTTTTACTAAAAAAACAAAAAACAAAACAAAACAAAAAACAATAATAGAAAAAAATTTATAATTATATAGCCACATCAAAAAGTAACAAACATTATTGCTGGATCGTGGAATTATGGATGGTTATCTTTTATCCCCACAGATCTCTGGGTTTTCTATAATAAATATTTAAAACTTGTATAATAAAAAAGAAAATCAAATCTGTTTATTTCCTTAAAAGTTTTATTCTTCAAGCCCTTGCTCAAATTCAACTCTTTTACCTATCTGGACTTACTATGCCTACTATGCATCATCATAACTCTATATTAGAAAGCTATCCTTTCATATGTAAATTTTGACTTATCAAACTAAATTGTAAGCTCTTCTAGGTCAAAGATAGTAAATAGCTAAAGTAGTTGATTTTGTGAAACTAAAGAGGATTCTGGGACAAATGATAAGATATCAGCAGAGATAACTATGCTGTCTGTGACTCACCTTTACCGCCTGACTCTTGGTGTTGATAGGGGGATTTTTCAGAGCTGCTTGTAGAGCAGCTGTCATGTTTCCTGTGATGGAGGTTAAGGGAATAAGAGCAAAGCGGAACAACCCTCAGGAAAGCATTTTAAGTATCAAGAACCATTAGGGGGAAGCGGCTGTGGCTCAATCAGTAGGGCTCCCGTTTACCATATGGGAGGCCCCGGGTTCGGTTCCCGGGGCCTCCTGGTGAAGGCAAGCCCGCCGGGACGGCGTGGTTAGCTGACCCAGTGAGCACGAGCAGCAAGGGGGGGATAAATGAATAAATAAATAAAATCTTTAAAAAAAAAAAAAGAACCATTAGGTCTATGACTTGACTTTATGCATTAAGAAAAAAAAAATTACAATGGTCACTAGGTTCAATATTGGCATATTCAACATGCTGGTTTCAAAGATGGTAATCAAAGGTAAAACACTGAAAACAAAAGAGAACATTAAATTATTTCTATTTTTATGGTAAAGACCAGACCGTTTCACCCTGGTTCTTACTATCTAATGAATACTGTGGTAACTTTTCATTCCCCAGTGAGAAACATATGCAAGTATTATCTAGAGTGGTATTAAGGAAACCCTAAAATATATATCAGAATTATTAGGTCCCCAAATGAAAGAACATATCAAACAAAATATGTCTTAAGTGATTATGACTGGAGAAAAAAAACACCAAACTTTTACTAGACTCTATATTCTATATTGATTGAAATACTGGTAGAAAATGATGGTAGACTGCCCTGGCAATCTGAATGATATTGATAAGTGATTTCTTAATATTGATGGAAAGAGGCATTACATAAAGTGTAATAATTCATATCACCCTTAGGTGGCAGCTTAATTTTTGTTTCGTATATTTTCTTTCATATTTCAAAGATTATTCAAACTGTCTTAGCCCATACCTAATAAATTTAGCCATTTTGAAAGCACCAGTGAGTTAGCAAGTATGAGAATTGGAAGACCAATCAGACTGTCAGAATGTAGTCATTCCCCTAAAAGGAAAACCACAGAGTTCACTTATTTCCTCCATCTCTAGTGCTGGACTCCCTCTGTGAAGGCAGGTTTGCCTCCTCTGGTTTTTAACAAAGGTAGAAGGGATAATATCTTTATATTTTAAGATGACTTGATTAAGAACCAGATCTACTGGCATGGATACCGCAGTATTATTTAAAAGTAATATAAATCACCTAAAAATATATTAAATTAGCCACAAAACATATTCTTAGAAAAGAATATTTACCACTTATCTTCAGAAGAAAAAAGTCTGACCAAAAAAAATCTATGGTTGGTGGTAAACTTATTTTCAAAGCTGTCTGAACTTCTAGAGAAGCACGCCTTTTGTAGATTGGCTCATTTTAAAGACATAAAACATCCCACAAATAAATAATGCAAAATAGTAACTTCTGATTGCGAAAGTTGAGGAAATCAAGGGAACATCTGTATGTTGATAAATGTTTAATGCAGTATTTTAAGTGCCTTTAAGACCAGATATAGCTGCTACCAAATATTTTCACTCATATTTCCCTCATTATAGTTTAGAGTATAAAAAGTATTCCTTCTCTTATGAATACACCCCAAAATAATTAGAAAAGCATGAAGTTCAGTCACTGAAAACCTCAAAAACTACAGCTTTGGTTATTGCAACATCCACATTTTTCTAAAAAGATCTGATGCAAATGTGAATGCCAAGTTATGAATATTCAAATATGCAAAAACAAAACCCAGGAACTGACAGCCGCATTTTAACTAAAATTTTTTTGGAAACAATTTCAGGATTCCAAAAATGATTCTGCTTTATACAAATGACTCATATTCTATTTTATTCGTTGGGACTTATTTTAAATATTTCCAGGGATTCTCCATAGGTATTCCCCTTCTCTATATCGTCCTTTTCTTAAGCAGGTAAATCACTTCAAGCTTCCTTCTCGGGAGTTTTCGTTTTTTTTGTACTCAACCCCCCCCCCCCCCCCGTTAACAAATTTTGTGCAAGCTTTTTTTTTTTTTTTTTCCAATAAAAAACTATTTTTTCCCAAATCCTTTTTTTTTTTTTTTTTTAAAGCAGCAACAGCAGCAGCTCATGGGCTCAAAGGACAGAAGGCCTCAATTATGCGAACCGTCTCATCCCTCCCGGCAAGGAAGAAACTACTAACGCAAACAAAAAACGTAAACAAAAGCCACTAAAGAAACATGCCATTTTCCTCAATCCGAATTGTCTGGCGCTCAAGTGATCCCTGTAAACACCGTTCTGGGGAGAAAAACTTAACAGTCCTGCACAGCTCTACTGACAGGCACAGGACCCCTTCCCCAGCGCCGCGAGGGCGAGGCCGACAAAGCCTGCTCGGGAGAGGCAGGAACTCGGGGCGCAACCTGAGGAATCCGGGGGCGTGGAACACGCGCCTGGGGAGGGCAAGTTTCCCGGAGAGGGACCCTGGGGTCTCAACGAGGGTCGGTTAGAAACGGGGGACCCTATCCCCTCTCAGATTGGGGGACCCAAAACAGACAGGTTCCACTCCCATGACGTGGAGGCAGCCCCGCGCCGGACTCCGGGAGGAGCCCTTGGCCCTCAGACGCCGCAGGGTGGCGGGGTCCGGGGCGAAACGCCGGCAACGCAAGGATATTGCCGCAAACAAGAGTCCACCTCGCCCTCGTCGGGTCCGGCCTGGCCATCGCCTCCGTCTTCCTCGTCTACGAACTTGTTCTCGTCGTACTCATCCACGTCCACCTTCCGGAACCGGGCTGACGACACCGTGTTCTTCGACATCCCCGATTCGGACCGGTGGCAAAGGCCTCCTCTTGGTGCGACCGCTACCTCAGCAACCCCAACTCAGCAAGAGCTCGCGGCCTGGCGCCTTCACTTCCCTCTTCCGCTCTGGGGCGTCGCCGGCAGCCGCGGCTCAGACGGTTCTGGGCCTGCGCGCTGGCCTCGCTCCTTCCTCCTCAGTTTCACGCTTTCCTCCAGCCTCCTACGCCGTCCCCCGCTGTCCCCAGAGGAGTGCGGCAGGGAGGGAGCGCGCGTTATGCAGTACGCAGGCGCAGACTCTCCGCAGGAAAGGGGCGGTGCTGGTTGAAGGAGGCGGGGGCGGGAGGGGGCGGAGCAGGAGGGAGGGCGGAAAGCCATACAGCTGCCAGAGGTAAGAGGCAATTGGGTACCCAAGAGCGTCACGTGATTCCTAGAGGGTTCCCATGGAAACGCTTCTCTGCGGTCCTGTCTAGGTAGGGGGTCTTAGGTTGACTGCTATGGGTACCCAGGGCTGGCGGCCTTGGCTTTTGCTGCCCCCGCCTCAGAGTTGTCATCGGAGTCCTGCGTAAGGTCCGGGTGGCCCGGACTTGCCTGTGGGGTGGGATGGACTGGTTGCCGGACCGAGTTCCCTGCAGTTGGCAGGAGTATGGGGCGGAGTGGTGCACACCCGGGTGCTCAGGATGGTTCTAGTTGTCGGAGACATTGCTTCGGAAAGCTCGCTGCCGGGGACTGCCTTCCCAAGCTGGGAGACCCTTCCTCGGGTTTAGAACTACCCTGCGCGGCCAACGAGAGATCCCCAAGGACTGTGTCGAAAGGTCATTTATTTCTCAGTGCTGTGTGACTACATCACGACAGGACCTGCAGAAGCTGAACTCGGTATCATGCCTTGGGAAAGAGGGGAAGGTGGCTGGGGCCGGGTGACAAAACTGGGGAACCTATAGAATTTGTTCAGTCATTTTTGGCATTTTAAAATAGGTGGTGGTTTGCAGCAAGAATGCTAGAGAAGGGTGGGGGCGAGTTTGTAATGAGGAAAACAGAATGTGTAAGGATTAGTAAAAACCAGACCCTTACTATTTATATTTATGATTTAAGATTCATATGATACCACTAGCTAGCTTTTTATTATATTCAACATCCCCATTTCTGAGACAAGAGCTCTTATTGAGGTAAAGGCACTAAGGTAAAGTAGTTGCGCTGTTTATTACGATGAAGTACAAAATTAATTAAAAGTCCAAATATATGCAGAATAAAATTAAATTGGACATTTGACTTCATATTTCCTGCCATCCCATCAGGTCCAGTTTTGTTCCACCACTGGCAGAAGGCTGGCTGTTGTCTCTGTTGAATACCCCAATCCCTGATTTTCTGTGTATTGAAAAGAGCAGACTTGAGTCTTGGCTTTAACTCAAACTGCTTGAGGCATGCGATTTAAAATTTTTTATATCAGGTTCCTTATGGCTAAAATAAGATTCTTATGAGGATCAAATACATGAAAGTGTTTTGAAGCTCTAAAATTCTACATTAATGTAAACTGCATGTTCATTCATTTAGGTACTAGTCTTATAAATTGTTAACTGATATTGTGTTTTAGCTTGAATCTTTAGACGAGATTGCAAGGTTCTGGAGGGCAGAGACTGTTTATATGTATATATATTATCTTCCCTTGTATCTGCCATAAAGTTAAGCTTGCAAAGGTACTCAATAAATGCTTGATGAATAAAATCAAGTGTGAAAGGCAGTACAGGTTGAAAACATACTGAGAATAATGATACAGTAAAAAAAGGAAGAGAGAAAGAACCCAAACCGGAGAGAGAGAGAGAGAGAGAGAGAGAGAGAGAGAGAGAGAGAGAGAGATACCTTGGGAATGGAATGCATCTTTTTTTCTTGGGAGGAGAAAGCAATGTGGTATTTTTCGTTTCCCGATTAAATCACCCTTTTAGAAGATACATCATTTAGGTGATAAGAAGTGACATTTCTTTAAATTAACTTTCAAGTTATAAGCAATCGCAGTGATACAAACTCCCCTAGGACTGTCTTAGAACAGCAAAGGCAAATTTTCTACCAATATGTATTTTTAAATGTTATATACCAAAGTAACAGATTATTACCATGGTGAATGGCAATATATAACTTAGAATAAAGATTTGTTTTAATATTTTTTCACAGTTTCAATCTTCTGCTAATTTTAGTTAGAGCTAAACAGTATCCTTCTTTAGATGCTAAAGATGATTGTACTTTTTTGTTCTTTTATAAATCAGGATTTTCTTTGAATTGAAAATTGAACATCAGAGCACTATTGAGAGTAAGTAGAAACAAGGATTCAAGAGCTAATAATCCCTTCTCTTACATTTCCACTCTTTTGTATTATGTCTTATTTAGGAAATCTTTTTATTCTCTTATTTTAGAACTGAGAAAGACTCCTTGGGTAAAAATCAACTTAAGGGGGTAGTGAGGAGAATTTTAAATATAGAAGTTGCTCAAGGGTATAATTTCTTTGATTGCTCAGAATTTAGCACTATATGTTGAATGTGCTAAACATAATTCTCAGCCTCAAAATGCATATTACATTTCAGATGTCAAAAAGGTCCTTTTTCCAATGCAGTAATTTTTACCGTCTCACAATGATCTAAGTGCCTATGTACATAGTAGGTACTCAGTACGTATCTATTAATTGAATGTGACCTGACCTGTTAATTTTGGAATCATATTTATAAGACTGAGTATTTTTGAATAGATATATTAATATTCCTCTCTACCCGTGTTAGCTAATAGTTAAATCTTTTTTTATTCACACTTTATTTCAAATTCAAAAAAATAAAATAACAGAAAAAGGTAGCTCAACAAGTTATGGAAGCATTATCCTAAAAAGTTCTGTCCAGGTACTTTCATCTCATCTAATTCCAACTACTAACTTAATTGTTCCTCTAGTGTTCAGAAAGATACACAGATGAAAACAGATTAGTTAAATGACATAGTCAAGGTCTCCTTATTAATGAAAAAAATGAAGAAGAGAAAAACAATGCTTAATCATAGTCATATCTCACACAACCAAACCCTATATTCTTTTTGACTGTTAGCATTAATATAGTACTTTCTTTGCTTTTGCTGTAAAAACATTGCAAAGTTGTTGTTAACTATAGTCTATAAATTATATTAACTATACTTTACCATGTATCACCACATTCCCAACACCTGTATTTATATTAATAACCATAATCCTGATCTACTGCCAAGATCATTGTTATACATTCCCTATATTATCCTCCAGCTCTCCTCCAACTAATATTAATCTCTCTTGACTATTTATTTCAGCCACAATCATTATCCATAAATCTACAGGTTTGTTACATTCATTATACTTTGTTACCAAGTCCATCCATTACCACATATTTACATTTGATCTTATTAAACATTCTACACACATCCAGCATCATCTCCTTCTTCTCATCTCACATTCCGTCTCCCACCAACCTATACTTTGTAGTTCAACTCCTTAGGTCTATTTGTTGTTTTTGGTTCATATCAGTGAGACCATACATATTCATCCTTTTGTGTCTGGCTTATTTCACTCGGCACAATTTCCTCAAGGTTTCTCCATGTTGTCATGTGATATAGTTAAATCTTTTTTGAGGTACCGGGGGCCGGGGATTGAACCCAGGACCTTATACGTGGAAGCCACGCTCAACCACTGAGCCACGTCGGCTTCTCTGAGTTGGTTTTTTCATTTGTTTTGCTTGTTTTTGTTTTTTTCAGGAGGCATTGGGAACCAAACCAGGGGGGAAGGGGGAACTCAACCACTTATGCCACATCAGCTCCTGATATAGTTAAATCTTTATAAAGCTTTAGGAAAATGTTTTTGTGAAAAAATTCATCCCTAATTATGTTAATTAGGAAATACACATGATCCTACTGCCTCACAAATTTCTCAAGATTTAATGCTTACCATTATACTTAATTGATTGTAGGTACTACTATTTTTCTTATTTTAAATTTTAAAATGAGTGCTTAGCCCTGAAGTAAAGGATCAATAAGGTTTTTTTTTTTTTTTTTAACATTTTTTAACTTCATTTTGTACATTTAGTAATTGAAAATATAAACGATTAAAAACTAAAAAGTAAACACAGATGAATAAATATATACATTTCTCAATTCAATGTAATGGATACATATAATTTTCTTTTTTTTAATCAAACAATATATTACACAATATATTTGGTTCATAGTAACACATTCATACAGTATTTGTCCTTTTGTGTCTGGCTTGCTTCACTCAACATAATGTCCTCCAGGTTCATCCATGTTGCCATATGCTTTATGACTTCATTTCTTCTTACAGCTGCATAATATTCCATCGTGTGAATAGACCACAGTTTATTTATCCATTCGTCTGTTGATGGACACCTGGGTTGTTTCCAACTTTTGGCAATGTTGAATAATGTTGCTATGAACATCGGTGTGCAGATGTCTGTTCGTGTCACTGCTCTCAGTT
>JAKSZT010054304.1:23425771-23661673 GCA_026826555.1 Tolypeutes matacus
ATACTCTTTCTGCCCCTTTTCCTTTCTCTTCCCCTTCTGGAACTCCCATGACACTTATGCTGTTGTGTTTTGTGTTGTCATTCAACTTTGAGCCCCTGCTCAATTTTTTCCATTCTTTTCTCTCTTCAATTTTAGCTGCTCTGTCTTCGGTATCACTTATTCTTTCTTCTGTCATTTCGAGTCTGCCGTTCTATGCCTCAAATATATTTTTGACTTCACTTATTGTGTCTTTCATTCCTATGAACTCTTTTACATTTCTGTTCAGGATTTCAAATTCTTCTTTGTGTTCGCTCAGTGTCTTCTTGATGTCATTTATCTCTTTAACTATATTGTCTTTCATCTCATTAATTTGATTTTGGAAATTTGTGCTCATCTCACTGATTAGTTCTCTCAAATTCTGTATCTCTTCTGGGAGTTTGCTGTATTCCTTTTCTTGGGCCATGTCTTCTATTTTCTTAGTATGGCTCATAATTTTTTGCTGGTGCTTAGGCCTCTGGTTAGGTTGTATTTTACTTAGATGCGCTATCTCTTTCTCTTTTATGGGGTTTTAGTGGCAGGAGGCTGTGAGTTACCACAGCTCTTTGATTTTTGTCTCAACCTTGTTAGGATTGTTCTGCTGGTTGCTCAAAACTGGGCACTGGACCCAGTAATTGGTTGTAGAGTCTTTTCCTAGGGCCTTGGGCAGGGAGGGTATAGAGGCCAGGACAGGCCTCTCCTACTTATTTTCTTATGTGCACCTCCTTGGTCTGCCAGGAGATGGCGCTTGTTGGTAGCTCTCAATTCATTGCCTGGTCAGAGCGTATTTGTTGTGACACAGACCAGATCAATGTGATAGAGCTTCCTGTCTGGAGGCTAAGAGCCTTGTAATTCAAACTTTCTGAGATCTCCAGACTTCTCTGGTATCGTCCCCCTTTTCCCAGCTAGGAAATATTTCCATTCCCTCTTCTATCCTCAACAATCAGTCCCAGTTAGTAGAGGAGGAGATTGGGAGGTTTGTATATCTTTAGCCCCTTGCAGGCTCCAAGGCAAACAATGGCGCAGCCCCACCCGGCCTGGAAGGGCTCTCGGGACAGGGCAGACCAAACCTGGGAGTCAAAAGCAGGGTCAGCCCCAGGCTCTCTCTCCCCTCTCCCGTGGAGTCCTCAACAATTAGTCCAGGCTAGAAGAGAGGGAGTTTGCGAGTGTCGGATTTCTCCAGTCCTTCCTAGGCTCCCAGGGCAAACCGCTCGCTGGGTCCCTGGGGCTCCGCGGGGCTCCGCAGCCCAAATTTACAGGTCAGAACCTGAGTCAGCCTAAGGCTGTGTCCCTCCCTCTCCCCTTTCTGGGAGTGGTAGATCCCTGGAGCCCCCCTTGTCTGTGGTCACAGGCCCAGAGGCCTGAGAATTCTAAAGAGTGTGGGGGAGGGTGCGGGCAGCAGCAAAAGCTGCTACTACCAACTCACAGTTCTGTGATCGCGATTTCCCTCTTTTGTCCCTCCTCCGGGTGGTGTGCAGCCTTCACCTACTGTCCTAAACCCTAGAAGATCTTTTTCGGGGCTGTTTCAGCCTTTCCTCTAGCTATTTTTCTGGAGAAGAGATTCCCGTGTCTTACTAGTCCGCCATCTTCCCGGAAGTCCCCTCAATAAGGTTTTAAGACATTTTATTTTTTATGTAAATACTGGTTTGCACAATACTAAAGCAAGACTGAATTTAAAGGTTAATGCTACATGATAGTATGTAGTTTGTAGCTCCTTCTTCTTTTCTTTGATGATGCAAATAGCCAAGGATCTTTTTAGTTAGAAGGAACTTTAATAAAACTATCCTATAATAGGTCTTTCTTCTCAGATATTTTAAACCAAATATTTTACCTCCTATGCATGTCTTTTTTTCAAACTTGCTTTTAAATAGTTAAACAAATTAAGACAATGAATCCAGCTAAGATGGTATTATTGTTTTTATTATTTGAAATGGAAGTGAACTTGGTGCTGTGTTAGATATGTATTAAAAATATGAAATAAGTACATTTCAATTATGGTAATGATTTAATATTGCTATTTTCTATCAACAGAATTAGTAAAATATGACAGATTTTTAGCATGTTACCCATATACTCTATTGTGTTTTAGTGTTCCTACTTAATGCCCAGATCAACTGACTCCACGTCAAAACTGCCAACTTTCAAAACTTTTAAGTTTTTTCTTTGTAATTAGTTTTAGCTTTACATAAATTTATGATTACACACCGAATTAGATAGGCTGAACTATTTTACAATGGGACCTTTATTTAGATATTAATACTTCAAAGACTAAAAACATTTATAAGTCTGTACTCTTTTTCTCTCAGGAAATAAGATTAGTGCTGAATGAAAGAATGAACATTGTTTTTACACATTTTTGTGAATGAAACTTTTTTCCCCATTTAATTTTCTAACTGTTTATGATGATACAGAGGGAAGCTATGGATCTTAAATTATTCTTTCCTATTACTAGGATATCATATTAATGCTAGTAGTTGTTTTAAGGTTGCAACTCTTGTTTTAGTATGCAATTATAATATTTGAAATAATGTTAATTTACAATCTTCTTTCCTAATAATTATATCAATTATTTGTTTTTCTTATCTTATTGTATTAGCTAGAATCTCAAAAGTGGGTGTTGGCATACTTCCCTGTTTGTTCCTATTTTAATGGAGATGTCTTTGGTATTTTGCCAATTGATATTATATTTACTATTGCTTTATGTTCTTTAGGAATGACTGTTGAAATTATCAAATGATTTTTTGGGTATCTAATGATAAAGGTCATGTAGTTTTTGTTTTTAAAGATTTATTTTATTTATTTCTCTCCCCCCCCCCTTGTTTTGCACTTTGTTCATTGTGTGCTCATCTTTTTTTTTAGGAGGCACTGGAAACTGAACCCAGTACCTCCCATGTGGGAGGCAGGTCCTGAATCGCTTGAGCCACCTCTGCTCCCTGCTTGTCGTGTCTCTCATTGTGTTTCCTCATTGTGTCTCTTGGTTGTGTCATCTCATTGCATCATCTTGTTGTGCCAGCTTGTCGCGCCAGCCCATTGCGTCAGCTTGCTGTCTTGCTCGTCTTCTTTAGGAGGTATTGCGACCCGAACCCTGGACTTCCCATGTGGTAGGAGGGCACCCAACTGCTTGAGCCGCATCCACTTCCTGGTCATATAGTTTTAATTTAATTTATGAATGTACTGAATTATACTTACATATTTTCTACATTGAACCTTTCTCACATTCCTAGAATAAACTCCATTTAGTTATGATATGTTATTCTTTTAATTCCTTGTTGGATTTTATTCACATATTATTTTTATATGGTTTCAGAATCTCTCTATATTTTTTAAAGATTTATTTATTTATTTTGCTTTTGTCCACTTTTAACTCCCACCCCCACCCCACCCCTCGTTTTTGCTGTTTCTGTGTCCATTCGCTGAGTAATTCTCTGTGTCTGTTTCCTGCCCTCTCTTCTCATCCTTCTCCTCCTGTCTGTACCAGGATTCGATCCTGGGAACCTCCGATGTGTGAGAGAGTCGTTCTGCCACCTGCGCCACCTCAGCTCCTGTTTTTTTGGTGCATCTCAGCTCGGCTTTCCCTTTGTGTCACTCTCCTGTTATATCTTGCTGCATGACTCAGTGGGGCCTGGCACGCCCGCATGTGGGACCTGGTGGCCTGTGTACCTTCTGTATTTTTATTTTACTGGGAGGTCCTGGGGATCGAATCAGGGTCCCTCTATATGGGAGACAGACGCCTAACCATTTGAGCTACATCTGCACCCCCAGAATCTATAAATTTTTTTTTTTAAGGAGGTATCAGGGATTGAACCCAGGACCTTATACATGGGAAGCAGGTGCTCAACCACTGAGCTACACCTGCTTCCTCAGAATCTATATTTTTAAGTAAGATTGATCCATAGTTTTATTTCGTTGTGGTATCTTTATCTGGTTTTGATATTAGGGCTAGTCTGGCATTGTAAAATGAATTGGGAAGATTTCCTTCTTTTCCATGCTCTGGAATAGGTTGAAAAAAGAAAATTGCCGTGCTCTTTTTTAAGTTATAGAATGTCCCTGCCAAAACTGTCTGGGATTGCTGATCTTTTCAGAGGTAGACCTTTTTTTTTTTCCCCCAATAATTTTTTTCTTTATTTTTAATGGAGCTTTAGATTACATTGAAAATATAGGGTATTCCCATATACTCCAACTCCTCCCCCTCTCACACTTTCCCACGTTAACATCTTTTATTAGTGTGGTACATTTGTTGCAATTGATGATCACATACTGAAGCATTGTTACTAACCATGATCTATAGTTTACATTATGTTTTACACTTTGCACTGCACAATTTTACAATTTTATACGTTTTTTTTTTTTTTTTTTTTTTACCGGGAGGTACCGGGGATCGAACCCCGGTCTCTCCATATGGTAGACGGACGCCAAACCTCTTGAGCCACATCCGTTTCCCTATAGGTTTTGACAAAATGTATAATGGCTGGTATCCATCATTGTAATATCATGCAGAACCATTCTAGTGTCTCAAAAATGCCCCATGTTACACCTCTCCCTCCCCTCAGAACCTCTGGTGACCACTGTCTTTATATCACTATCAGAGGTAGGTCTTTGATCACCATTTTTCATCTTCCATGATTATTACTTTACTCAGTTTTCTTTCTCTTCCTGAGTCAAGTTTAGGATTTATATTTTCCTAGAAAATCATGCATTTAATCTAGATCGCCAATTTATTGGCAAGAAGTTGCACAAAATATTTTCTTGTAATTATTTTAATATCTTCCATAACCACGGATGTGTTATGTTGTTTTTCTCATTGCTACTACTTAGAATTTAAGCAAAATACTAAAGTCAACATATTTTCCCTCATTTTCTCTTCCTAAGCTTTTGTCACAAATTCTAGTAAGATATCTTTTGTTCTTATAGAAAATAGCTATATGAGACTCAGAGTTTTGATAAGTAAAATTCTGCAATCCTTATCATTTCTTACTTTCTATTCTTATTCTGTTAATATTTTTAATATAATAGCAACCACTTAATGAATGTTTACTGTGTGCCAGACACTTGGTAAATAAGCCCTTTACTTACATTATTTAACCTTCAGAGTAGTCTAGGGCCTATGAATTAAAGTTCCTGTTTTATGGATGAGGAAACTAAGGTTCGGAGAGCTTATGTAACTCAGCCAAAGAAACTCACTTAGCAAGTGGCTGACTAGTATGGGAACTAGGTCTGTTAGTTTCTGAATCTTGTGCACTCAGTCATCACTCTCTACTTTCTGTAAGTCTTTCTCATTATTCCGAACTGTAATACTAACCTTTGTGCTAAAAATAAGGATACAAACCAAGTATTAAGGGTCTAAATAAACCCACACGAAAGCTTGGAAGTAACTACAAATTGTGAACCTAGAAAAACTTGATACCATAATGATTTTTTAAAGGGTATTTGTTTGAGATACTCCTGTGAGCTTTCCCCACCTTATCTCAGTATTTTGAGATTAGACATAGAGCCTCTTACCTAATATTTAGTCTACCAGCAAATATGTCATTTTTTAATGGTATATGGGGAGATAACTAGGTGTCAGTAATTTCATTTAATTTTTAACTAAACAAGACAATAAAGAAGGGGTTCTTAACCTTTGTTCCACGGACCCCTTTGCCAGTCAGGTGAAAACCATGGACCCCTTCTCAGAATGTAGTGGCAGATAGTTTTATGACATGCAACATCGGCATGTCTTTAAATTAAATTTTAGGATTATTCAAAATTACATTTTACAGCTTTCTCATAATTTCAATACCTGATAGCCTAAAATGGTTCAACATCTCTTCAAATGGTCATTTTCAGCAAACATTTAGAAATGTGAGTTTTCCCACGTTGTCATAAAACCATCTTTGCCATCCTTACCAACCTTTTTGCAGGAAGTTACCCACTGCACTCAGAATACGCTACATCAAAATAAAAATCATACTAAGTCCACACAATACTGTGTATTCTTTATTCTTTTTGTTTTTCTAATACTGTGTATTATTTAATAAATATATCACACTTGCTCCATCATGTCCTCACAAGAATGTTTTTAAATGCATAAAATAAAATTACAAAGAAAAGCAGTTACATATATTGAAATACAGTTACTAAAATAAAAAACGTATGATATAATACTATACATATGTGCTTCTTTCGTAGCACATTAAATAATAATCCAATACATAAAAAATATAGGAAAATTAAAGTTAAAATTTGTTTTTTAATGACATGTCAGTTTGCAAACTGTTGTTTATCTTGAATAAGAACATTAACTGTGGTGTAGTATGTGACAAGGCAACACGCATATCATGTTGGACATCTAATGGAGTTGATTTTTTTTCAGTTCAAGTTCACAGACCCCCTGAAATCGTTCCACGGACCCTTTGGTGGTCCATGGACTCCTGGTTAAGAACCCCTGCAATAAAGTGAGGTTCCATTGCCTCAGGCTCCCTATTTGGTACTTGTCTGAAAGCCAGGGACATCCAAGGTATGAAATAATACCAGGACGTATGTTTGGTATGAGAACCTGGGTGGCAGGGAATAGGGGTGGGAAAAGGGCTAATCCAGAACCAATTTAAGTTCTTCCCCCTGGCACACCCATGTGCCCATGGCTCTCCCATGGTCCAGAGGATGCCTGTTGGGCTGAGGTTTGAGCATAGTTACAGAAAAGCCAAAGGACAGGTACTAAATGGATATTGGTTTTTTCAGTCTTTCTAGTGAGTCTTCAGTGTAGTTAGAGAAGCATTAAAGCATAGTGATTAAGAACATGGGCTCTGGAACTAGACCTATTAGGTTTCACTCTCAGCTCAGTCATTTATCACTTGGGCAGTTTCTTAAGCTCCCTGTGCCACAATTTCTTTATCTATAAAATGGGCATTATAATAATACCCATCTCACAGAATTGTTGGAAGGATTACATGAATTAATACTCATCAAGTGCTTAGAAAAGTGCCTGACATATATAGTGAGCTCTCACTAAATGTTAGGTAATAATATCTTTTTTTATTAAAATATGACACATAGGGTTTCATGTTGCTTTCCTGAAAACCCCCAGAAATAATATGAATAAGATTCCATTTTGTGCATTATACTGTTTGTATTGAATGCACCACAAATTAGAAAAGGCATTTAATGGCATTAAAAAGATAGGAATTGCTTCTGGGTGAGCAGGATTAGAGTGTAGCTTCATGAGATATTTTTATCTGTAGAAAATCAATGTCAGCACAATGGGAGTTTGTTATAGAAGCATATGCTGTCTCCTACAGTCTGGGCCCACCCAAACACTGTCCAAGGGAGAGGTACCCCTGTGCATATCCCACCACTTCATTCCAAGTGGCAGACGTCAATCTCTACTGCAATAAGCAGAGTCTGACAGCACTATGAATTTGAATCACATGATGAACTCCTTTAGTTGAGAAAGCAACCTTCTAATAATTTGGCTTCTCATGTAACTTTCCTACATGGAGAGTCTCTACTGACTGGACTACTTGAATGTCTGATTGTAAATCTGGTTATAAGTCTCACTGGAAATCAATACATGAGCTTTCTGGTTTTACATGTCTATTTTGGAGGCTTTGTTAATAATGCAGGTCTGCCCCAGATGAATAATTTCACTCTCCCTGTACTAAGCAGGTGGTTGAGCCCATACAACTGAGAACCAAACCTTGGACAATGGTAGATTCTCTAAGGTAATGTCCTCGGTTAGTATCTTGGGAGATCCCTGCTGGCCTTTTCATTGGCTGGAAATGATTTCTATTTTCTTTATTTGGAATTTTCACATGTGTGGCAGCAGTGATATTCTTCAATATAATCATTGCCAGTTTGCTGTAGCTTTCCAGTTCCTCCTCCTCTCCCTGAATCCTGGGCCAGCCTAACATGATCAAGAATCCATCTTGTGGTGAGCAGGAGACTGAGCACTGGGGGAAGACAGACCTGATTGCTGCACTTTGGAACTGTTGTTCTGCCATATGCCATTTTATAGCAGAGAGAGCCAAAAGGTCCATTAAAGATAAACTAGCTCATATCTCTCGTTTTACAGATGGGGAAAGAGGTTATTTGCCATGTATCTTTATGTTCTCTTAACAGTCTCCTGTCTAAGGTTTGATTTTATTGGCCTGGACTCAAGTGACCATTCTATAACATTCTTCTTCCTATGCAGAAATTCTGTAGCCTACACAGAAATTTACCTGCCAAAGGCACTTTTCTTTCCTATGGTTAGTTTTGGCAACATTTCTCACTTTGTTATGTATGATTGATAGTCACGTTCATGTTTTAAATGTGCATTCATCACTGATTTGAGATTATCTTTCTAACTGGATCCTCTGAACATGACTCCTGTGGTCTTTATGACCACTTTGGCTATAGATTTAATGGTGACTAATCATTTCTGTTTTTTTAATGCTCAGAGATGCTGAATTTGTCATGTTGGGGTCTTTTTGTTTTTAATTCTATATCCCAAATTGTAGACATATGATTTCATGATCTAATAATAAACTTCAACTGTACGTCTTTCAATAATAGCCACTATGTACCTACAATATGATCATATTCCAATAATTCTATACAAATTTGCAGTGACAATAGAAAATTAAAATTTTATTCATGTTTATTTTGCAATAGAAACTTCTATCCCTAAAACATTTTTATTTTCCTTCCCTTTACTTTCTTTTCTTTCTCTTCTTTCTGTTGTTCCTTCATTCTTTCATTCCTTTGTTTGTTCCTTCCTTCCTCTCTTTTTTCTGATTGATTGCATGGAGTATTATGTGTTTCAGATTTATTCTTCCAGGTTGTTTCTTCTGGTGACTCTCTTATTAGCTTAGCATTAAGTTTTACATATATTAAAACAATTTTAATAGCAAGTTACAAATGAATGTACATGTTTCTTATAATGCATCCATACATGTTTACTAGAGGGAAGTAAGGCAGCTAATGTGAATTAATACAGCTTAAGTGCATTCATGTAAGTGCTTAGAGGGTTACTCAGGGAGCACGTAAAATAAGTGTGTTTTTTGAACAATATTTTAAGAGAAGGTACAGATATGTACTGGTGAAGAAAAAGGGGAAGTAAAATATACAAATTAGCATTGGGGAGCTGTATCATAAGAAGGAGTAATGGGTGCTAGCAAAAGCAAAAGATATCATTGCAAGGTGGTTAAGCAGGCATTTGAGAGGAGAAGGGATTTGGGGTTGTAGTGATTGCTGAAGTTATTGAGATGTAGATTCACAACCTTACTGTCCAAAATTTGCTTGGATACTATGCTAGATCCTAAGAGAAAAACTTAAGAGGAGTGGGAGGGAGAGACAGTGTTTGCCTTGTAAGAGCTAACAGACTTGCTGATGAGACAAGACATCAGGAAAGTAAAGGAGGGGCCAATCTAAGAGTGACTTAGATTTTACAGGCATGTGATGGAGGGAGCCCTTGGAGATTCTTGTGTATCATCCTGCCTTTATCATCTGCTCAGCAGGGGAGAGATCTGAGCTTGGAAATATCAAACTGAAAGGGTGGCTAGGTTTCAAAGATCAATTTTGTAGCTATATCTAATCAGATATAAAAGCAGAAGAGCTTTTCCCCACACAAAACTATTTTGAATCACTTTAGGAAAAGTGGGCCGCCTGAAATCGTCTGTCCATGATTAACAATTAATGGGAAATCACTGGTTTGCTCCTGCAAACACCACTTACTGTCAGTAACTTCAGGCTGTTTTCCCATTTTACAGTAAAGTTTTCTACTGAAACCAATTTAGGAAGCTATTTAGTCTTTGGCCTTTTTCTTTTTCAGTGAAAAGATGATGTGGGTAGGCTAGGATAATGGCATTACTTTTTAGCATACAAAATGTTAGCAAGGTACTAATGGCTCCATTTTGATACAGTCACTTTCAAAATAAAGGAGAGAGATCAATTTACTTATGGGAATATTTTAGATTGTGTTAAAAAATAGTGTAGCTTTAGCATAGTTGATACAATAAATAATTTAGGTTTTGCTTTTAGTACATCGATTTTCCTTCATCTGGCATCAGATCTAAGAAAGAAAGTTTCCAGATTTTTGTTGGCTGTTTGATAAGTCCTCAGATAATTGTTTGGTCTCATGCTATAGAGATAAATATTTTATTTTTTCCCTTTCTTCTTCTTTTCATTTGCCTCTTTGCTACTTGCAAAGCATTCTGTGATTTCCACTATCTCCACTGGCCTTCCAATGAGAGGCCTTCCACGGGCCTTGGTTTCCTGGAATGACATTTGAGGCATATTTAAGTGCCTTACTACATGTCTGGGTTTATGTGGGTTTTGACCCACATGAATTGGTGGTAGGTCTCTAAAAGGCACCAGCACAAAAACGACAGGAATCCTGAAGTCTGGGGTCAGGTGTGGTTGTAGTTGTCCACTTGTCACTGGAAAAGACTGTCCAAGAAAGATATTGTTTAAGGGGTAGCTCTCTGAAGCTGACTGAGCTTTTGTGTTCTTATTCTCTTTTGTCTGAGGAAGAACATCAGTGAAATAAGGTTTTACTCCTGTTATGGCATTGATTTCATATGCATTGTGCCTGTCAGCCAGTGCTCTCCTGGATAAAATAGGCTGGAAAACAGTTGATCCTGAGACACCACTCACAAAGTTGTTGAGGAGAGAATGCCAAATCCCACCACTTATTGGGCTCAAAGTGACCTGTGGCCATAAGCTGGCCAGGCTCCGGAGAGCTTCCCGGTTCCATGCAGAGGCAGGAAAGTCAGTCTCAGTATGATAGAGCTGAGAAAAATAAATACTAAGCGTGATGTCTGGATACATTATCAGGAAATTATACATTTTGCTGATACAGCAGTGGTTAGCTTCATTACAAGGGGAGTTGCTGGAATACAGAATGATATGCCTGATGATGTTGTTATTGTTTATGGCTGAGTTGAGATAACCATTCATCTCAAATAGCATTGATTCTGGATGGATATGATTTCCGGTGCAACTGCTAGCATGTCCTTTTTGCACCAGGCTACCAGAAGAAGTTTTTAGTTCATAAAATATGAGGTGTTTTGTTTGAGAATATGTTGGTCCATAAGGGAATCCAAAAATCTGATAAAATTCTGTATAGGACACTCTTGCTTCCTCACCTGTTCGAATATGGTAAGGACAATTAGAGCAATCTAGAGAGAAATTTAGCCAGTAATAAGGTTTTACTATTGTTCCACGATTTGCTAGGTATTCCTCATATAAGGGCTCCATTTCTAGTTTTATTATCTTCGAGCTGTAATCCTAAAAAAGGAAGAGAAATTATGTATTTCAGGAAAAACTGAAGACAGTGCATTCGTTTATTAAGTAATACCTTCCTTTAAAGGAGGTAGCACAAGAACTATTGAAGCATTTTTTATTCTAAAAGATGATGGTATATATGCATAGATTACCACCTGGAACCATGTCACCATTTCCTGCTTGATCCCGAGTATTGTTTGTCCCTGGACCTTCTCTTCTTTCAGTCTTACTCACCAGACAGGATCTCTTTGTCTATCAAAACTTGCTAAACAACGTGGGAATCCCAATGGGTTCCGTGTAATATTTTGGGTAATCTAAGCACCTCTTAAAATATATGTATATATATATATATATAAACAACATTTTTGTAAGCAAATACACATATATGCATATATATTTATGTATCATTTTGCAAATGTTTGTATGTATTGTGAGAATTTTGATTTTTACCCATAAAAAAAAAAAAAAAAAAAAAAAACTTGCTAAAACCAAACCCAAATTCTCACTTTCTTTTGCACATTGTGTCCTGGATGTGGTCTACCACTGGGTGGTGCACCAGACATCTAAAGTACTGCTGGAATTACAATTTCAACTCACCCATAGAAAATGTACAGACTTATTTGCCTAAAATGTCATGGAAGCACTGCTACAAGGCTCTTTTTGGTCTTCTTTTTTTCTTTTTGAGGTGGGTGGTTAGTTAACTATATAGATATATAATGATCCCAAAATTAACTCTTTGGGAAGGAAAAGTCTCTGTCTTTCAAATTTAAGACAGTAATGTGGAAACTCCCAATTGCTTCTCCTTAGCACTCCTTTCTTTGCACCCCCACTCCCCATGGCTATTTTAGCCAGGAATGGTTCAGCACTGCTGTCTTTAAAGATATCTTGGGGACCAGTTGTCTTGATATATATGGAGGAAGCTTGGGAGTCCCAGTCATACTGATGGCTTTTCAGTGTCAACCAACAGTGACAGTGGTTCCCTGTTGGTGAGGTCTTCACTTTTTCAGAGGATCTTTTTTGGGATTGTTCTTTGATCATCTTCATCTGAAGAGGAAGCATAAAGAACTCTTGCCCCCTCTGAACCCTTATAGAATTCATGGTTTATATTATCAATTTGCCACTTATTATAGACTGTCTTGATAATTAAATTTTAGGTATCTGTCCTTTTATTCTCCCCTAACCAGGCAGCACTATTTAGCACAGGGCCTTTCTCAGGAACCTTGATTGGTTCACAATCCAGGTTGGCTAAGGTATGTTTCCCCAGCAGCCTGTCCTCCCTCCACCACACACACACCTAGACCTTTTCCTTCCATTTTGTTTGTACTTGGGAAATGCATGTTGCCCTTTATGGAGCAGAGATTACTGGCATTAAGAACATAGAAACCTGGAACCCAGCCTGCTGGAGGGCTCCTTCCATGTGGTTGTGAGTGGCCCCTGGGCTGGATCAGTGGGAAGACAGCCTTCCTTAGTTTAAAATAAATGAATGGGAGCGGATGTGGCTCAAGCAGTTGAGTGCCTGCCTCCCACATGGGAGGTCCCAGGTTCAGTTCCCGGTGCCTCCTGAAAACAAACAAACAAACAAACAAAACCAGCAACAAGCAAAACAAATGATAAAACCAACTCAGGAAGCTGGTGTGGCTCAGTGGTTGAGTGCTGGCTTTCCACATACGAGGTCTCGGGATCAATCCTTGGCTCCCGGTACCTTAAAAAAAAAAAAAAAGAACAAGACCATGAGGGCAATCTGCTCTCTTTTTTCCACCCAACTAAGGATTTAGTTAGTACTGTTAAAGCGTGGTTTGCACTGGAGCAATTGGAGAATGAAGTTTGCCCTTCACAATCTGTGCACAATCTGTTAGTAGCTAAAAACAAATGTTAGTGGTTATAATTACCATCATTTTGTTTCCAGGCTTGGATCACATTCCAGGTGTTGTAGGGAGATGGCCCGTTTCTTTTTTTTCCCTTTCAAGTTTCATGCCCTGTTTCTTTTAAGTAGCTTCGGAGCGCAATTGTACTGTAAAAATGGACTTCTTTTATCAGTTCAGGACTCTTCTGCAGTTTGTGTCTGTTAATTTGTTTGGACTTTGCTGTCTCAAGTTAGAAAGACCTTGCTGAGGTGTGGCTGCCTCTAAGAACACTGTTGAATTGGTGCCATGGTAACGTTTGCAATTAGCTACTGCTAGGATACGGCTCTGACACTTATTACTTTATTTGCATTTCAAACCACCTGTTCCAAAGATGAAAATATACATGAATGCGTCTTCCAATTTGGATAAAGGCATAATATCTGGCGGTTTACATGAAGGTGTTCAAGTTTTTCACCCTCGGGCTGTGAGAATCGAGTTCTGAGGTCCTGTATGGGGCCCCTGGTGACCTATGTCCTGGTCCAGAATAGGGGCCAGACTCTGTATGTGGGCAAGATTAGCCGAATCTCTTGCCTGTGGAGGCACCAGGGCCTCTTCTCCCTCTTCTGAGGGAGACTCACCCTCGCTCTGAGAGGGAGGCATCTGTGAGAGGAAGTGGGAACTTGACTTCCCCAAAGGGAGGCACTTTCTACTAGTAGCCCCAAAGTACCTGACAGGGGAGCTCTTTATTTGGTCCAAACCTGAGTTATTATGTGTTAGCAATTTCCCTCCTCTTAGACATTCCCTGGAGCCTCTTCCTATTGATATATATGTAGTTTCCTCCATTCTAAGACAAGCTTGGCCCCAGGGGATCCATTGTGGCTCTTTCTCTGTGGAAGATGGAAGAGCCATTAGTCCTTCTCCGTTCTTCTCCCCCTCTTGCCACCTCAACACTCAACATGTTGATAGTTAAGATTTATTGATTGTGCTCACTCTTGGTCATTCCCTCACTTCTCTTTCTCAGTCCGCTTAAAGGAATGAGTGTGAACTAAGCACGATCTGCATTTTTTTCATGTATGTGTCTCTATTTCTATATCTGTAGAGAGCTACCACATACCTATTAGAATGGCTACAATCCAAACTACTGACAACACCAAAGGCTGGCGAGGATGTGTGGAGCAATAGGCACTCTCATTCATTGTTGATGGGAATGTAAAATAGTATAGACACTGTAACCGTTGGGCAATTTGATGTAATTATGAATTCCAAAAATATAATTGGATCATGCTTGTAAACTGATCTGTTAATCTGGGCATGATTAAGTTATGATTAGAGTGTTGACTGGGCCATGTCAGTAGGGCGTTGTGCCCCACCCCTTGGTGGGTGGGGGAAGAAAATATAACAGGCATCACAAAGAACAGAGTTGCAGCATTCTGAAATTGGAGTTTTGATGTTGGGTTTTGATGTTGGAGAGAAGGCCCCAGTAGAAGAGAAGTGAGCCGTTCACCTGATAGTCTACAGCTGACCTTGTGGAGGAAACAGGAGCTAAGCCCGGAGAGTGGTGGATGGGGTCTTGAAGATAAAAGACATGGCAAAGGACAGTGTTGGAACAGTTTTTATGTTGGAGTTCTGGTGAGGAAGGAGAGAAGGCCCTGGGAGAGAGATGAATCATTCGCCTGAGAGTTCACAGCTGGCCTTGAGGAGAGAGACAAAGCCTAGAGAGTCTCATAGTCTACAGCTGACTTTGTGGAAGAACCAGAGGAGCTGAGCCCAGAAGGAAACAGAGCCCCGGGAAGAGAGGAACCCAAGAAGCCTGAACCCTGGCAAACGTCAGCAGCTGTCTTGCTCCAACATGTGGCAATGGACTTTGGTGATAGAAGAAACTTAACGCTTTATGGCCTGGTATCTGTGGACTTCTACCCCAAATAAATACCCTTTATAAAGACCAACCCATTTCTGGTATTTTACATTAGCACCCCTTTGGCTGACTAATACAGACACTTTGGAAAACTGACAGTTTCTTACAAAGCTAAATATAGGCTTACCATAAAACCCAGCAGTTTTGCTCCTAGGTATTTACCCAAATGAGTTGAAAACTGATGTCCGCACAAAAACCTGCACATGAGTGTTTACAGCAGTTTTAATCACACTTGCTCCCAACTGGAACCAACCAAAATGCCCTTCAATAGGTGAATTAATTAATAAACAAATGGTGGTACATCCATACACTGGATTAAAAGTAATGAGCTCTCAAGCTACAAGAGTCTTGGAGGAAACTTACACGTGTATTTCTAAGTGAAAGAGGCCAGTATAAAAAAAGGTATGTACTATATGAGTCCAACTATATGACATTCTAGAAAAGGGAAAATTATAGAGCAGTAAAAAGATCAGTGGTTGCCAGAGAGGAGGGATGGGCAGGTGGAGTACAGGGCATTTTCAGGGCAGTGAAACTAATCTGTCTGATACTATAATAGACATTTTTTTCTTTCTTTCTTTCTTTTTTTTTATTTAACTTTATTTGTATATTTAATAATTGAAAATATAAACAAAAACTAAAAAGTAAACACAGATGAATAAATAAATACATTTCCCAATTAAATGTAATGGATACATATAAATTTTTTTTTTTTTTTTTGATCAAACAATATATTACACAATATATTTGGTTCATGGTAATGCATTCATACAGTATTTGTCCTTTTGTGTCTGGCTTGCTTCACTCAACATAATGTCCTCCAGGTTCATCCATGTTGCCATATTCTTTATGACTTCATTTCTTTTTACAGCTGCATAATATTCCATCGTGTGAATAGACCACAGTTTATTTATCCATTCATCTGTTGATGGACACCTGGGTTGTTTCCAACTTTTGGCAATGGTGAATAATGTTGTTATGAACATCGGTGTGCAGATGTCTGTTCGTGTCACTGCTCTCAGTTCTTCTGGGTATATACCCAGTAGTGGTATTGCAGGGTCACGTGGTCAGTCTATATTCAACTTCTTTAGGAACTGCCAAACGGTCCTCCATAGTGGTTGTACCATTCTCATTCCCACCAACAGTGAAGAAGTGTTCCTATCTCTCCACATCCTCTCTAACACTTGTAGTTCTCTGTCTTTTTAATAGTGGCCATTCTGATAGGTGTGAAATGATATCTCCTTGTAGTTTTGATTTGCATTTCTCTAATCATGAGTGATGTTGAACATTTCTTCATGTGTTTTTTTGCCATTTGTATTTCTTCTTTGGAGAAATGTCTATTCAAGTCCTTTGTCCATTTTTTAAATGGGTCATTTGTCTTTTTATTGTTGAGTTGTAACATCTCTTTATATATCATGGATATTAAACCCTTATCAGATATGTGATTTCCAAAAATTTTTTCCCATTGAGTTGGCTGCCTTTACACCCTTCTGACAAAGTCCTGTGAGGTGCAAAAGTGTTTAATTTTGAGGAGGTCCCATTTATCTACATTTTCTTTTGTTGCACGTGCTTTGGATGTAAGGTCCAAGAAACCACCACCTACTACAAGGTCTTGAAGATGTTTCCATACATTTTGTTCTAGTAGTTTTATGGTCCTGGCTTTTATATTTAGATCTTTGATCCATTTTGAGTTGATTCTTGTATAGGGGGTGAGATAGGGGTCCTCTTTCATTCTTTTGGTTATAGATATCCAGTTCTCCCAACACCATTTGTTGAAGAGACTGTTTTTTTCCCATTAGCGTGAGCTTGGTAGGTTTCTCAAAAACCAGTTGACTGTATAGGTGAGGGTATATTTCTGGATTCTCAATTCTATTCCACTGATCAATGTGTCTATCTTTATGCCAGTACCATGCTGTTTTGACCACTGTAGCTTTGTAATATGTTTCAAGGTCAGGCAGTGAAATTCCTCCCACATTGCTCTTCTTTTTTGAATACTTTTGGCTATTCGGGTGCACTTACCCTTCCAGATGAATTTGGTAATTGCCTTCTCTAATTCTGTAAAGCAAGCTGTTGGGATTTTGATTGGTATTGCATTGAATCTATAAAACAATTTCGGCAAGCCTGGCATCTTCACAATATTTATTCTTCCAATCCATGAACACGGAATGTCTTTCCATTTGTTTAGGTCTTTTTAAATTTCTTTTAGCATTGTTTTGTAGTTTTCTGCATATGGGTCCTGTACTTCTTTGGTTAAATTAACTCCTAGGTATTTGAGTCTTTTTGTTGCTATTGAAAATGGAATTTTCCTCCTGATTTCCTCCTCAGATTGTTCAGTACTAGTGTACAAAAACATTACTGATTTTTGCGTGTTGATCCTGCCACTTTGTATCCTGCCACTTTGCTGAACTCATTTATTAGTTCAAGTAGCTTTGTTGTGGATATTTCAGGATTTTCTAAATACAGGATCATGTCATTTGCAAACAGGAGAGTTTTACTTCCTCTTTTCCTATTTGGACGCCTTTAATTTTTTTGTCTTGTCTAATTGCCCTAGCTAGAACTTCTAGTACAATGCTGAATAACAATGGTGACAGTGGTCCCTGATCTTAGGGGGAAAGCTTACAACTTTTCCCTATTGAGTATGATGTTGGCTGTGGGTTTTTCATATATGCCTTTTATCATATTGAGGAATTTTCCTTTTATTCCTATCTTTTGAAGTATTTTTATCAAAAAAGGATGTTGGATTTTGTCGAATGCCTTTTCGGCATCTATTGAGATGATCATGTGATTTTTTTTCCCGTCAGTTTGTTAATGTGGTGTATTACATTGATTGATTTTCTTATGTTTAACCAGCCTTGCATACCAGGAATAAATCCCACTTGGTTGTGATGTATAAGTCTTTTGATATGCTTTTGGTTTCGATTTGCGAGTATTTTGTTGAGAATTTTTGCATTTATGTTCATTAGAGAGATTGGTCTGTAATTTTCTTTCCTTGTGGAATCTTTATCTGGCTTTGGTATTAGGGTGATGTTGGCTTCATAAAATGTGTTGGGTAATTTTCCGTCCTCTTCAATTTTTTGGAAGAGTTTAAACAGGATTGGTGTTAATTCTTTTAGAAATGCTTGGTAGAATTCACCTGTGAAGCCATCTGGTCCTGGACTTTTCTTTGCTGGGAGATTTTTGATGATGGATTCAATCTCCTTAATTGTGATTGGTTTGTTAAGTTCTTGTGTTTCTTGTGTCAGTGTAGGTTGGTTGTGCGTTTCTAGAAATTTGTCCATTTCATCTAGGTTGTCTAGTTAGTTGGCATATGGTTTCTCATAGTATCCTCTTATGAGTCTTTTTATTTCTGTGAGGTCATTTGTAATTTCCCCCATTTCATTTCTGATTGTATTTATTTGCATCTTCTCTCTCTTTTTTCTTTGTTAGTCTAGCGAGGGGTTTGTCAATTTTATTGATCTTCTCAAAGAAACAGCTTTTGGTTTTGTTGATTTTCTCTATTGTTTTTCTGTTCTCATTTTCATTTATTTCTGCTCTAATCTTTATTATTTCTTTCCTTCTTTTTGCTTTGGGATTGGTTTGCTGTTCTTTTTCTAGTTTCTCTAGTTGTTCAGTTTAGCTCTTGTTTTTTAATATAGGCATTTAGGGCTATAAATTTTCCTCTCAAGACTGCCTTTGCTGTATCCCATAACTTTTGATACGTTGTGTTCTCATTTTCATTTGTCTCAATATATTTACTGATTTCACTTGCAATTTCTTCTTTGACCCACCGAATATTAGGAGTGTGTTGTTCAGTCTCCACACATTTGCAAGTTTACTTTTGTCCTGTCTGTTATTGTTTCTAGTTTCATTCCATTATGATCTGAGAAGGTGCTTTGTATCTTTTTATATTTATTGAGAGCTGTATTGTGACCTAATATGTAGTCTATCCTGGAGAAAGATCCATGGGCACTTGAGAAGAATGTATAACCCGCTGCGTTTGGATGCAGTGTTCTATATATGTCTGTTAGGTCTAACTTGTTTATCATATTGTTCAAGTTCTCTGTTTCCTTGTTGATCTTCTGCCTAGTTGTTCTATCTAATGATGTGAGAGGGGTGTTGAAGTCTCCAACGATTATTGCAAAATGTCTATTTCTCCCTTCAGTTTTGCCAGAGTTTGTCTCATATATTTTGGGGCACCCTGGTTAGGTGCGTAGATATTTATGACTGTCATATCTTCCTGGAGGATCGTCCCTTTTATTAATATATAATGGTCTTCCGCATCTCTTATCACTTTTGCATTTGAAGTCTGTTTTGTGTGATATTAGTATAGCTACCCCTGCTCTTTTCTGTTTACTATTCGTGTGGAGTATCTTTTTCCAACCTTTTACTTTCAGCCGGTTTGTATCCCTGGGTCTGAGGTGAGTTTCTTGTAAGCAGCATATGGATGGCTCATGTTTTTTAATCCATTCTGTCAGCCTGTATCTTTTGATTGGGGAATTTAATCCATTCACATTCAATGATATTACTAAAAATGCACTATTTATTTCCTCAAATTTATTCTTTGGTTTTCATATGTCATCTTATTTTTGTCTCTCTTTTTACTCTTTTAATTGAGCCACAGCCGCTTCCCTCTCTTTTTACTCTTTTGGTTATCCTTTCTGCTTTTCTTTCTTCTATACTCTCCTCCATGCCTCTCTCTCCTGTCTTTTTCTTTCAGGTTCTAAGGCTTCCTTTAATATTTCCTGCAAAGGTGGATTCTTTTTTGCAAACTCTCTTAGTTTCTGTTTGTTTGTGAATACTTTATATTCACCTTCATATTTGAAGGACAGTTTTGCTGGATAAAGAATTCTTGGCTGGTAGTTTTTCTCTTTCAGTTTTTCTAATTGTATCATACCACTGTCTTCTTGTCTCCATGGTTTCTGAAGAGAAATCAGCACTAAGTCTTACCTGATGTCTTTGTACGTTATCGCTTGCTTCTCTCTTGCTGCTCTGAGAATTTTCTCTTTATCTTTTACATTTGACATTCTGAAGACGGCGTAGGTCTATTTGGATTTATTCTCGTTGGGGTACGGTGTGCTTCTTGGACATGTAAGTTCATTTCTTTCATGAGAGTTGGGAAATTTTCAGCTATTATTTTCTCAAATACTCTTTCTGCCCCTTTTCCTTTCTCTTCCCCTTCTGGAACTCCCGTGAAATGTATATTGTTGCGTTTTGTGTTGTCATTCAGCTCTCTGAGCCCCTGCTCATTTTTTCCCATTCTTTTCTCTCTCTGTTCTTTTCTCTCTTCAATTTTAGCTGCTCTGTCTTTGGTATCACTTATTCTTTCTTCTATCATTTTTAGTCTGCTGTTGTATGCCTGAAATGTGTTTTTGACTTCATCTATTGTGTCTTTCATTCCCATGAACTCCGTTACTTTTCTGTTCAGGGTTTCAAATTCTTCTTTGTGTTCGCTCAATGTCTTCTTGATGTCATTTATCTCTTTAACTATATTGTCTTTCATCTCATTAATTTGATTTTGGAAATTTGTGTTCATCTCACTGATTAGTTCTCTCAGATTGTGCATCTCTTCTGGGACTTTCATGTACTCCTTTTCTTGGGCCATGTCTTCTATTTTCTTAGTATGGCTAGTAATTTTTTGCTGGTGTTTAGGCCTCTGATTAGGTTGTATTTTACTTAGATGCGCTCTCTCCTTCTCATTTGGGTTTTAGTGGCAGGAGGCTGTGAGTTCCACAGCTCTTTGATTTTTGGCTCAACCTTGATTGTTAGGATTGTCCTGCTGGTTGCTCAAAACTGGGCACTGGACCCAGTAATTGGTTGTAGAGTTGTTTCCTAGGGCCTTGGGCAGGGAGACTACAGAGGCCAGGAAAAGCCTCTCCTACTTATTAATTTTCTTATGTGCACTTTCTTGGTCTGCCAGGAGATGGCACTCATTGGAAGCTCTCAATTCAATGCCTGGTCGGAGTATATTTGTTGTGACACAGACCAGATCAATGTGGTAGAGCTTCCTGTCTTGGGGGCTAAGAGCCTTGTATTTCAAACTTTCTGAGACAGTTCTCCAGTCTTCTCTGGCAGCCCCCTCCCTTTTCCTAGCTAGGATATATTTCCTCTCCCCCTGAATCCTCAACAATCAGTCCCTGTTAGTTGCAGAGGAGATTGGGAGGTTTGTATATCTTTAGCCCCTTGCAGGCTCCAAGGCAAACAATGGCGCAGCCCCACCTGGCCTAGAAGAGCTCTCGGGACAGGGCAGACCAAACCTGCAAGTCAAAAGCAGGGTCAGCCCCAGGCTCTCTCTCTCCTCTCCTGTGGAATCCTCAACAATTAGTCCAGGCTAGAAGAGAGGGAGGTTGCGAGGGTCGGAGCCCAATTTTGTAGGTCAGAACCTGAGTCAGCCTAAAGCTGTCCCCCCCTCTCTCCCATTTCCGGGAGTGGCAGATCCCTGGAGCCCCCTTTGTCTGTAGTTGCAGGCCCAGAGGCCTGAGAATTCTAAGGAATGTGGGGGAGGGTGCCGGCAGCAGCAGCCACTGCTGGTTCCAACTCACGGTTCTGTCGTTGCGATTTCCCTCTTTTGTCCCTCTCTCCTCTTGGTGGTGTGCAGCCTTCACCTGCTGTCCTAAACCCTAGAAGATCTATTTCGGGGCTGTTTCAGCTTGTCCTCTAGCTATTTTTCTGGAGAAGACATTCCCGTGTCTTACTAGTCCGCCATCTTCCTGGAAGTGCTGGAATAGATATTTTGCATTTATCAAAACTCATAGAACTGTACAACAAAAAGAGTGAACCTTAATCTAAACTATAGACTTTGATAATAGGGATATAATGTAGCAATATTGGCTCATCAGTTGTAACAAATGTACCTCATTATTGCAAGATGTTGATAATAGGAGAAACTATGGGAACTCTGTACTCTCTGCACCATTTTTTTCTGTAAACTTAAAACTGCCCTAAAAAATGACTGTTGAAGGCGCCAACTTAATCATTATACAATTCTGATTAAATACAAACACAAAGCGGAAATAATCAGTAGTTACATATTTGTGATCACTACTGTGTATTTCAATTAGTTGCCACCTAAAGATCTTAAGCATATATAGTACTCTAACAGTGAAGCATCAGGGATAATGGAAGTAACTCCAGAAGTTACCTTCTGCCTTCCCATGACATCACATTCTTAGCTTGTTTCTCACAGTCAAACTGCCAGTTTTTGCAACAGGAACAGTCCTCTAGGGGCTTCTTCCAGATTAGATACCTTGTGTTGTATATCTAAGGGTTTGAGGAGTATTCATGAACTCCTCAGCTAGTTATTTTTTCAGTTACATTTTCCTTCATGCTTCCTCAGGTGCACTTTTACTCTGTTGCATCCCATTCCTTCCCCACCTATTGCCACTGACCTTGCCCTTGCTCTATACACTTCTTGCCTCCAAGTTCATAGCATCTCCCAACTCAATGAACTTTAAATATAAAACCAAAAGTTGGTTCCTTGTAATTTAACTTTTATATAACCTAATAAATGATGCTCCATTTAAAGATTATTGCTTTAAAAAGTATTAGTTATAAAAAGCTCTGTTCTAGAAGAAAGTGTTAGCTCTCTGACAGGTTCCAGTGAGAGGAGGAAAAGACAGAAAATAGCCCCATACTCTTCTGCATCATATCCCATGTGTATTGTGCACCCTCAGTGGTAAATTAGGTGCTCAGTAGATGATACACTCAAGAAGGTAACACCTAATGAAACAGGAATGATGAGCCTTTATCCCCTAATATATTTACCAACTGCATTTTAAAGGTGATTTGGGGGATAGGAAACCCCAGATAGCCACCATTGTTTAAGGATAAGTATCTTTATCAGATGTAGGAAGATTCCAAAGGGAGGTCGATTTTGCAAAACTCCATTTAGGTTGCAAAGTTTGACTTTTGAGACTGAATTTAGTTTGGAAAAAACTGATGACCTTGAACATAGTTCTTGCCCACAATTCTATTTGCTAAGGTGTTAAGTTGACACCTACAAGAAGCCTTGAAGAAATGTCTAGTCTCCCAAACAGACTCCTTTCTCCTGTTTTCCTTTCTTAACCTGCCGTGTTTCATCTTCATTATATGAATTATGATATATTTATAAAGTATTGTGCAATTATAATGAAGTAGGTTTGTAAAGGCCAAACTCTCTTACAATGATCTAAATGTTTTAAAGACCTTTACTCAGTTTAACACTCCAAAAATCTGTTGCAGATCTGTGTTCTGGCACCCAATTTTGGATATATCTAACATGGCTTGTGTGTTGAAAGTTGCTGTATCTAAGACAACTTTCTCTGTGGCAGAAGATAAAATAATTTGTATTTTATAGCTAAAACTTTTACTTTTAAACTAACGTACTATGCCCAATAAATTGTAAAATTAATTGCTTTCATAGCAGATTGGTTGACACTCTGAAAAATAATACCCAAATTCATGTAGCAGTTGACAAACTATTGATAGAAGTAACTGAAGGAAAAAAGTAAACATGTGGCTCAAGCAGTGGCTCAAGAGTGCCTGCCTCTAGATGGAGGTCCCGGGTTCGGTTTCTGGTGCCTCCTGAAAAAAGACAAACAAACAATGAACAGACATCGAGCAAAAACAACAAGCAGACAACAAGCAAAAACAACAAGCAGATGAGCAAAAACAATGGGCAAGACAACAAGCAAAAACAACGAGTGGGAGGGGATGTGGCTTAAGCAACTGAGTGCCCACCTCCCACATGGGAGGTCCCGGGTTCAGTTCCTGGTGCCTCCTAAAGATAAAACAGACAACGAGCAGACAATGAGCAAAAACGAGCAGACAATGAGCGCAAGTAATGAGCAAAGAAAAAACCAAGGAGCAAACAGACAAGGAGTCATATGGGGTGGGAAACTAAACGATTTCTTAAAAAAAAATAAAAATAAAAAATAAACATGAAAACAACAAGCGCAGACAGAGAACTCAATAGGTTTCATGAAGCTCAATAAGATATTAGGTGGGGAAGATGGAATGAGAAAAGGCTTTGGACTTGAGGGGAAAGGGAAACAAAAGAAACAAAAAACGAACAAAAAACCATAGAGGATGGTTCTCCTTGCTTAGGGTCTTGAACAGAATGGCCACAGGGTGGCAGCACAGTCTTAAGGGCAGGGAACTTTTGGTTAGCCCACTCTTAGTTTGCTTATACCACAGGTTTTCTCTCTGAATTCCTCCATGTTGATTTCCCCCATTATCCTAGAGAAACAACAGCAAATATGTAGACTCAAAGGTGACTCCTAAAACTCAGATTTAGTAGAGGTGTGGGGTAAAGGCACCAACTTTACATCCAAAGTCTGTATAGATTCTCTAGAAGGAGGCTTCACACTATCTGTGGTGAAGGACTAATTTAAGTTTCCAAGCCATCATACAGTAATATTTTTGTAAATTTTAATAAAAATGATTTTCTAGAAAAATGAATAAAAAAGACATAAAAAGTTATAAGCCCAATATTTTTATTATTGGATTCAACAGATATACAAATTAAAAAATATATTTCAATCAATATAAACAGAACAAACAACATAGAAAAAAGAAAAGAATTACAAAAATTATACAGGTTGTTTATTGAAAATGTGTATATAGATAATTAATACAGAAACTCACTATTACTCTCATTATATCCCATAATTGTAATTAAACAAAAAAGTTATGAAGAAAATAGCAAATTTTCATATTCAGTGCCCTGTATACATACATTTTATGAGCATCTTGTATACTCATTAAAATACTTATTGTGACAAATGAATTTGCTTCTTGCGTCTTTAATCTTGGTTGAATTGATGACAACGCTGCTTGCAGGATATAATGCATACCTAAACTGTTTTAATGTTTTGTTTTAAAGCACTCATAGTAGAGAAACCACTTTCAAGAGGTATGTTCATGGGAATGGAAGAAGAGGTTTTAAAGCTATTTTGACAAGCGCAAGATAGTCATTTTAAACTTTTGTTTAAAATGAAGTGAGGCTGTATTTTCAAGTTTTATGGTTGATGCTTAATCAGTATAGTCATTAAACTTTTGTTTAAAATGAAGTGAGGCTGTATTTTCAAAATTTATGGTTGATGCTTCATCTGTAGACAGTTTTAACAATTTATCCTGTCAGGTTATATTAAATTTAGGGTACCTTTCAATGAAAGGAATGGATTCTTGTTCCATGAATTTCCTATGCATGAATTTTTTTTTTGATGGAGAATAAACATTTTAAACAGTCTGTCAAGTTTGTTAGGTATATGGTAATTACTTTTCACAAATGCACTGTACCAAGAACATTACCTACTTCTATTACCTACTTTATTTCTTTTTTCTTTTTTTTTTTTTGTTTCTTTTTTTTCTTTTTTATTTGTATTACCTACTTTATTGATAATAGTTATTAAATTATGAAACATGGCATAACAATCTGTAGGAACTCTGTCCTTCCAAGCTTCTAATTTTTGTTTTGGTCTTTCAGTCATCTGCCATTGAAAAACATGTTGCATTTCTTCCTTGCTTGAAAAGAATAAGATTATTAAAAACACCAAAGTTTACAAACAAATAGAGAGGTCTGGTTATCCAAGACACATTTTTAAAAAGTTGGACCCAGACTGGTTTCTTATTCAGCAGAAACTCTGAGAATTGAGTCAATACAGTTCAAACATTCCTTACAGAACTTTTTCTTAAACAACCTTTGTATCTCAGCGTATAACAACTGTTTATGGTCGGCTTCCATATTGTCACATAGTAAAGAGAAAATTAGAAATTTACTGCATTAACCTTTATGTAATTCATAATTTTTACCATGTCACTAAGCACACTGTTTTATTTGGCTGACTATTTTTTCATAGTAAGGCAGTCTCAAGGAAGGAAGAAGTGAGTTGATTTACATTCTGGCTCAAGTTCCTTACTCTGAACAATTTCTCCAGAATGTTTTTCTCTCCATTGTAGAAGTGCCATTAGAGTCTTCTCCTATACAAAATTAAAACTCTAAACATTTTATGATATTGGTCACACACTTGGATGTCAGGGCAATACCAAATTTCTATAAAGTTTTCTAAATACTTGCTCTCAATTTCTGTACTTAACTGGTACACACTTAACAGTTTATGGACTGGCACTGCTTTGCAGAATACAATTTTGAGTGACATTGTTTTAAAGTCCTTCCAACCTACTTAGCTATGACTTTTACTAAACAGAATCTTAGCTAAGTTCACAAAATTTTATTTAACTTTATTCCTCTGGCTGGTTTGTAATACACATGATGAAGAATTTAAGTGAAAATATCATTTGTTGAACAGAAACTAGTGTTTGCTGAGTGACTGCTCTGTACCAAAAATTTTATATTCCTTACATTCATAAGAGGTGGGTATTATTATAATTTCCATTTTACAGATAAGGAAACCAAGGCTCAGAGTGTTTAATGCTCAAGGTCACACAGCTAGTACTTGGCAGAGCTGATATTTGACCCCCACTATAACTCCAGAGGGCGTACTCTTTCCTTTATGCCATAATCCCTTCATCACATCCTATGTTTTTCATTATTAAAACATTTATTTTGAAATACTTTCAAACTTACAGGATAGTTACAAAAATAATACCCCATACACAAAACTCTTAACATATCCCTAACCTCTTAAGATACCCAGATCCACCAATTTGAACATTTTGCCATATTCGCTGTATCTGTCTATTCTATCTATTCATCTGTCTGTATGCCTGCCTATCAATCAATCCATTTTCTGAACACTTGAGTGTTAGGTTGTATGCATCATGCTCCTTAAACACTTAATACTGCCATGTACATTTCCTAAGAACAAGGATATTCACTTATGCAACAACCTAAAGTGCAGCTATCAAGTTTTAGAATTAACATTGATATAAAGCTTACAGTCTAGATTCCAACTTTTTCATATGTCCCAATAATGTCCCTTTGAACCTTTTCTCTTTCCTTGCTAGATCCCATTCTAGATCATGTGTTACATTTAATTACCATGTCTCTTTAGTTGCTTTTTTTAAAAAATTGTGGTAACATATATACAATATAAACGTTCCTACCTTAACCACTCCCAAGCATACTATTCAATGGGATTAGTCACATCCATAGTATTTCAGTATCTTCACTATCTTCTATTACCCAAACATTCCCTTCTCCCCAAACAGAAATTCTACACCCTTTATGCATTAACTCTGCAGCTCCCTTGCACCTACCCTTGGCAATCTGTACCCTAATTTCTGTCTCCATGAGCTTACATATTCCCAGTATTTTCTTGGAAGTTACAATGGCACTTAAATTTAACATCCTAAATCTATTCAATTTCATTTGCTCTGATACCAACTTAACTTCAAAAAGCATACCCAAACTATGTTACTGTATCCCTCCCACCCCCCACCTCTATGTAATTTTTGTCATAAATTACATGTTTTTACATTAAGTCCAAAGCTACTTATTTATCATTACATTTGTTCTTTTTTAAATCATTGCATTTTATGCATTTGCTTTTTTTTTTTTCTGTCTACTTCCTTTAATCAGGCATTGTTCTTTCATATCCTGAAATATCTCAGTTTGCATTGCTTTTTTTTTTTAACTTTATTTTGTACATTTAATAATTGAAAATTTATATAAACAATTAAAAACTAAAAAGTAAACACAGATGAATAAATATGTACATTTCTCAATTAAATGTAATGGATACATATAAAAAATTTTTTTTTTAAACACAATATATTTGGTTCATAGTAACTGGTACAACCACTATGGAGGACTGTTTGGCAGTTCCTAAAGAAGTTGAATATAGACTTGCCATGTGACCCTGAAATACCACTACTGGGTATATACCCAGAAGAACTGAGAGCAGTGACATGAACAGACATCTGCACACCGATGTTCATAGCCACATTATTCACCATTGCCAAAAGCTGGAAACAAGCCAGGTGTCCATCAACAGATGAATGCATTTGCTTTTTAAATCCTATAGGATTTTTTTAAAAAAAAGAGTTACAAAACAAAAATACAGTAGTACTGTCATTTATATTTACCCATGTTATTACCCTCACTGGAGATCTTTATTCTTCATGCAGCTTTGATCTATTGTCTATTGTCCTTCCTTTCAACCTGCAGAACTCTCTTTAGTATTTTTTTTTTTTTTTTTTTGAGAGGTTTTGATTTTACCAAACAATTATGTTTACCATACAGGGTTCCCATACATTACCCGACCACCAACATCTTTTAGTGTTTCTTGTAGGGCCAATCTAGTAGGGATGAATTCCTACAGCTTTTGTCTATCTGGGAATGTCTTAACCTCTCTCTCATTTTGGAAAGACGGTTTTGTTTTCAGCACTTTAAATGTGTTATCTCACTGCCTTCTTTCCTCCATAGTTTCCAATGAGAAATCAGCACTTAATCTTATTGAGGCTACCTTGTATGTAAAACATTGTTTCCCTCTTGTGGCTTTCAAAATTCCCTCTATCTTTGGCATTCAACAGTTTAATATGCTGTGGTGTGGGTCTATTTGGGTTTATCCTGTTTGGAGTTCTTTGGAGGTCTTGGATGTGTAAATTCATATGATGTGTATATTCATATCTTTTATTAAATTTGGGAAAATTTCAGTCTTTATTTCTTTGAATATTCTCTCTGCCCCTTTCTCTCTTTCTCTTTCTAGGACTCCCATGCTCATGTATCCTTTTCCTGATTTTCTTTAGCTCTTTGTCCATGTTCTTTTACATCTTCGAGCCTGTTTAGGTCCTTTTTTTTTTTTTTTAAGGTCTTTGCCTTGTATATCCCAGGTCTGCTCCTCCTCACTGATAGTTTTTCTTTCTTATTAGAGAAGTTGTAGGTTTACAGAAAAATCATGCGTATGCCCTCATTTTGTTAACACCTTGCATTAGTGTGGTATATTTGTTAGAATTGATGAAAGAATATTATAATTGTACTATTAGCTATTGTTCATTGTTTATATTAGGGTTTCCTGTTTGTATTCCAGAGTACTGTGTTTTGTTTTTTTTTTTTTTTTTTTTAGTAACATATGTATAAACTAAAATTTCCCCCTTTTAACCACATTCAAATATATAATTCAGTGCTGTTCATTACATTCACGTTTTGCTACCATTACCACCATCCATTACCAAAACTTTTCTATCACCCCAAATAGAAACTCAGTACAATTTAAGCATTAACTCCCTATTCCCTACCCTCCACCCCAGACCCTGGTAACTTATATTCTAGTTTATGACTCTGTGAACTGCTTATTCTAATTTTTTAATAACAGTGAAATTATTCAATATTTGACCTTTTGTTTTTGGCTTATTTTACTCAACATGATGTCTTTAAGGCTCATCCATGTTGTTGCATGTATCAGAACTTCATTCCTTTTAACAGCTCAGTAATATTCTATTGTATGTATATACCACATTTTGTTTATTAATTTGCTGGTTGAATGACATTTGGGTTGCTTCTATCTTTTGGCAATTGTTCAGTGATGGCTTCAAATGATTTAATTTTCTCCAGGGCTATCACTTCCTGTTTCTTTAAATGTTTTGTAAGCTTTTGTTGAAATTTGTACATTTTGGTATTTTAATGTGTTATTGCTGGTATTCCTTAAGCTTATATACAGCAAGTGTTATGGCAGATCTTTCCTTGAATGCCAGATTTAACCAAAAACAAACAAACAAACAAACAAACAAACAAAAACAAGTAAATGCCTTTCCCAGTCTTTGTATTGACTTGTTCAAGTGTTCTCTTTCATGCATGTATATGTATGTATAGGACAACAGCTGATGTTATTTCTGGCAAAGAGGGAAAATATTTTTTAAAAACCCACTTTATTGAAGTATGGTTATAACTTATGTACAGTAAAATGCACCCATTTTAAGTGTATAGTTTGATGAGTTTTCACAAATGTATACATTCATGTTACCATCACTAAAATAAAAATATAGATTATTCCCATCAACCAGAGAGCTTTTATGTGGCCCTTTCCCATCAATCGTCCTCCCCCATGTCTTCAGGAAAGTACTGTGTTTGCTGTCACTATATACTAGATTTATTTTTTCTAGAGTTTCATATAAATGGAATCATAAATTATAGGCTTTAGTTTCTTTCATTCATCACTCAGTATAATGTTTTTGAGATTCACCTATGTGATTGTGACTATCAGTAGCTTGTTCCTATTTAATACTGATTAATATTCCATTGTATGGACATATCACAATTTGTTTGTTCATCTGTTGGACTTTTGGATTGTTTCTAGTTTTGAGCTTGTAGTGGATTGAATTATGTACCCTAATTTAGACATGTTCTTGGTCCTGATCTGCATTCCTGTGGGTGTGAACCCATTGTAAATATGATCTCTTGAAGATATTATGTTATTTTAGTTATGATGTGGCTTAGCTGCAGGAGAGTGGGCCTTACTCCAGATTTCTGGGGTACTTTATAAGCAGAAGAAATTCAGACATAGTAAGAGAGAATGCAACAGGGGGGAACCAGATGCCAGAAGTCAGTGTCACCCAGAAGAGAGGACATTGCCATGTGATAGAAAAGCCAAGGAATCTAAGGATTGCTGGCCAGCCAGAGTGCTGCTGACCATGGTAGGAAACAAGCCTTCTAGCCTTTGAAACCATTAGCCAATAAATTCCCATAGTTTAAGCCAACCTATTTTGTGATATTTGTCATAGCAGCCTGGAAAACTAAGACAGGGTTGTTATGAAAAAGGTTGCTCTGAATAAATCTTTGTGTGGACATATGTTTTCATTTTTCTTGGATAAATACCTATGAGTGAAATTGCTGGGTTGTATGGCAAATGCATATTCAGCTTTCTAAGAACTGCCAAACTATTTTCCAAAGTGGTTGTGTCACTTAATTAATTAATTAATTAATTAATTTTTGAGGTTCTAGGGATTGAACCCAAGACCTCGTATGTAGGAAGCTGACACTCAACCACTGGGCCACATTGGCTCCCCTGAGTTGGTTTTTTCATTTGTTTGCTTGCTGTTTGTTTTTTGGAGGCACTGGGAACTGAATATAGGACCTCCCGTGTGGGAAGCAGGCACTCAACCACTTGAGCCACATCTGCTTCCAGCTGTGTCATTTTAGTTTCTCACCAATGATATATGAGCATTCCAGTTGCTCCACATCTTTGCCAATACTTGATATTGTCAGTGAAAGGAAGTATTTCAGCAAATCAATTTAGAAAGACTGGGTTCCGGAGCAGATGTGGCTCAAGTGTTTAAGCTCCTGCCTCCCACATGGGAGGTTCTGGGTATGTTTCCTGGTGCCTCCTGGAAAAAACAAAAACAAACAACAATCAAAACAAACAAACAAAAAACCAACTCAGAGAAGCCAATGTTGCTCAGTGGTTAAGCACTGGCTTCCCACATATGAGGTCCGGAGTCCAATCCCCGGCCCCTGGTACCTCAAAAACAAACAAACAAACAAACAAACAAAAAACTAGGTTCTATTAAGTTTGCCATTTGCCCTGAAAGGAATGACAGTGGATAGAATTCTGGAGGATTCTGCTTCTTCAGTTGGATAGCTAAGGCCCAATCAATCTCTAAGATGATCTTACTTATCAAGAAATTTGATATTTAGCTCATTACTGCTTTCAATTTTTGTTTTTCCAACCACTTCCAAATGGAGTCACTGATAAGTGCTGAGATGTAGGCTTAGTTCAACCTGTTCCTCCACTTAGAGCAGAATATATGGGAGCTGAGACTCATTCAGAATATGTGGGCCTTAGACTCAGTGGGGGATATGGTAAGCTTTGAAAATCTTCAAATTGAGAGTCTGTTCTAATTGTACCTTATGAGATAATTTTTGTTTTATCTCTGGTAACTTCTTTAAAAATTTTTTTTTTTAATTTCTATTTTTTATTAGTTTTTAAAAGATTTATTTCTCCGCCCCAACCCTAGTTGGTTTGGTACTCGCTGTCTGCTCTCTGTGTATTCTTCTGTGTCTGCTTATCTTCTCTTTAGGCAGCACTGGGAACTGATCCTGGGACCTTCCAGAGTGGGAGAGAGGTGCTCAATCTCTTGCACCACCTCAGCTCTCTGGTCTGTGCCTCTCCTCTGTGTCTCTTTTTGTTGTGTCATCTTGCTGTGCAGCTCTCTGTTGGGGCCAGCACTCCGTGTGGGCTAGCACTCCTGTGCAGGCCAGCTCTCCGGGTCAGCCAGCTCGCCTTCACCAGGAGGCCCCAGGAATCGAACCCTGGACCTCCTATATCGTAGACGGGAGCTCAATCGCTTGAGCCACATCCACTTCCCTCTTTGGTAACTTCTAAGAAACTCTCTTTGCCTTTGTTATTTTATAGTTTCAGTATGATTTGTTTAGCTATGGATTTAGTTTTATTTATCCTACTTAACCATTATTTCTTGGAATATTCCTCTCTTCCATTGTCTTTTTTTTTTTCTTTTGGAACATCTATTAGATATATGTTGAACCTTCTCATTAACCCTACATTTCTCTTAATTTCTCTATTATAATACCCATCACTCATCTCTCAGTGCTGAACTCTGGGTAATTTCTCCAGATTTTTCATCTAGTTCTCCATTTTTCTCTACAGGTCTGTTAATCTCAACCTACTTACTGAGACTTGAATTTCAATGATTACATTTATCATTTCTAGAAGTTTTATTTTGTGCCTGTATTATCCTATATTTTCAAGGTTTTGGCTCTGTTTTTTATTTTTACTTATTTTGAATGTTCTTATTATATAGTCTGTAATTTACAATTCTATTATCTAAACTTCTTGGGGATCTAACTCTGCTTTTTGTTATTTCTGCCTATTCTTGCCTTTGTGGATTGTTCAGTTGGGTATTGTTAAATTTTGTTTTATAAGTTACAATTGGTAGAGATCCTGTGTGACCTGCACTGAGGGCTTATCTCTCTAGGGTGTTTGTGTGTGTGTGTGTGTGTGTGTATGTATTAGAATCACCCAGTGAGCCCTTAAAAGTCAGGATGGCAGGTTGAACCCCATACTAATTAACTCAGATACTCCAGGTGTAAGACCAAGGCATCAGTGTTTATTAAAGCCCCCTGTCAAGGCTGGGAACCACTACTTTATTTTTTTTATTTTTTATTTTTTGAAAGGCATCCATTGATTTATTCATTTTTTATTTATTCATTTATTAAACAATGTTTATTCAACAATTCTTATATATCAGGCTTTGTTCTAGGTCTGGGGCTGTGATACTGCATTAAACAAAATGTCTTATTCCCTGGAGTTTACATACAAGAGAGGAAAATATAGTTTACTATCCACATATTATAGGCAAAGTAACACAATCTTGGAAGGGACTGATACAGAATATTTAGAAGACTTGTTACAGTCATTATACTTTAATTGTAAAAGTTCACCTTGCCATATACCTATTGTCAGTTTGTTCTCAAAGAGTATGACCCAAGAAGATCACCTTCATTCATCAATCCACCTTACCTCTTGCTCAGTTATTCTATGCTCTTTCTTCTTTTTTTTTTTTTTATTTTTTTTATTATGGGTAAAAATCAAAATTCTCACAATACATACAAACATTTGTAAAATGATATATAAATATATATGCATATATGTGTATTAGCTTACAAAAATGTTATTTATATATATATATATATATATACACATATATTTTAAGAGGTGCTTAGATTACCTAAAATATTACACGGAACCCACTGGGATTCCCATGTTGCCCACCTCCCACACCTCCCACCACATCCCACACAAACATCTCCCACAGTGTGGCCCACCAACCTCAGTGAACTTACACATCCTGGAGCCTTGCCACCAACCATAGACCACAGTTCACACTGTAGACCACACTCTCTCCCACTCAGTTCTGAGTGGTGTGTGCTGATTTAAAATGGCCTACATCCATTGCCACAACAGTACTCAGGACAACCTCCAACTCCCAAAGAAGCCCCTGTATTTCAACTGCTCATCCCCTCCCTACCCAAAAACTGTCAAGTGGCCACTGGCTCCACCTCATTGTTATAATTTCTTGCATTGCAAGAATCACCATATGTGAGCAAGAGAATACCATCAAGTCCATTCTAGTCCATAGTTCTTCCCCCAATCCAGAGGCGACTGGGATGGTGATGTCCACTCCAACTCCAAGTGAGAGAGGGCTTATATCCCATGGATATGGTGGGTGGGATGATCCTGCCTGCAGATGCAGGCCCTCTCCATTCCCTGGGATGGCCATTTCCCATCGTTGTCTCCTCACCAGGTGACTTGGATGAGTCCATTGAGCTGTAGGGTAGGAGTTGCAGTTCCACCTAGATTTCCTGCACACCTGGCACATAGGTAGATGGGAGGCTCCAGTCTCTGGAAGTATACCTAAGAAACTCCAGCATCACATGTAGGTTTGAATAGAAGGGACTGGTGAACCATGTGCAGGGAGGACTTATTTGAGTCTAATTCTGTCACTCTCAGGAGCACAGATTCCAAAATAGAACCCACTGATAAGGCATCAGTCTCTGGGGCTATCCCCCCTTATATAAGACCAGGGTGTCTCTGGAGCTCTCAGGAACCCCACTGAGTGGGGTGATAGGCACTTAGATGTTCTATGAGCTCCTACTGGAACCACTACTTTAGAGAGAATTTGCTTTTGATTTTTGCAGGCACCACAAGTGTGTTTCCATTCTTGGGCCAATTTAATTACTGTGATTCTGTAGTAAGTTTTGAAATTGGGATATGTGAGTCCTACAATTTTTTTTTTAATTTAATTTTTTAAATTTAGTATGGTTTTGGCTATCCAGGACCCTTTGCCATTCCCTATGAATTCAATAATTGGCTTTTCTATTCCTGCATAAAAGACTGCTGGAATTTTTATCAAGATTGTATTGAATCTAAATTACTTTGGGTAGTATTGACATCATAACAATATTTAGGCTTCCAGTCCATGAACAGAAAATGATTTTCCATTTATTTAAGTCTTAAATTTCTTTAAGCAATATTTTGAAGTTTTCAGTGCACAAGTCTTTTTTTTTTTTTTTTTTTTTTTTTTTTGCCGGGAGGTCCCGGGTATCGAACCCGGGTCCCTCCATATGGGAGACGGATGCCCAACCATTTGAGCCACATCCGTACCCCCATAAGTCTTTAACATACGTGGTTAAATTTATTCCTAGATATTTTATTCTTTTAGATGCTATTTTATTTTTATTTTTCATACTTTTTAAAATTTTTTAAAGATACTTAGATTACATAAATATTAAATAAAAAATATAAGGGATTCCCATGTGCCCCGCTCCCTACCCCTCCCACATTTCCCCACATTAACCACACCCTTCTTTAGTGTGGTACATTTGTTACAATTGATGAACACATTTTGGAGCATTGCCACTAAGCGTGAATTATAGTTTACATTGTAGTTTACACTCTCTTCTGTACAATTTTGTAAGTTATGATAAGATACATAATGTTCTGTATCTGTCATTGCAATGTATTCAGGACAATTCCCAAGTCCTGAAAATGTCCCCTTATTATACCTGTTTTTCCGTCTCACTCCCCTCAGAACCTCCGGTTGCTACTGCTTCCACATCAATGATGAAAGTTCTTCCATTGCTAGAATCACAATAAGTCTATAATAGAATAACAGTAAGTCTGCTCTTGTCCATCATTCATTCCCCAATCCTGAGGATTCTGGGATGGTGATACCCACTCCACCTCTAGTTGAGAGGGGGCTTAGATCCCATGGGGCAGATGAATGGTACTATCTTGCTTGTAGTTGCAGACTCTCTCTGTTCCTTGGAATGGTTGTTGTCCATCATCATCTCCTTGTTAGTTGCCCTGGGTGAGTCCAAAGAACTGGAGAGTAGGTGTTGCAACTATGTTGAGATTCAGGGCCCAACTGGCACATGGAAAGCCGAAAGATTTAAGTCTCTTGGACATACAACTATCATCTCTAATGCTAACTATAGGTTCAAATAGAAGGGGCAGAAAAGCATTGTGTAGGGAAACCACAATTGAGTCCAACTCTGTCACACTGAGGAGCATAAATTCCAAAGTAGGGCCCACTGGCAGGGCACCAAACTCCTGAGCTTTCTGCCCTGAGTATAGTGTCTGGATGTCTCCAGAGCTCTCAGGACCCCTGCTATTTGAGGCAATATTTACTCTGGCAGTCAATGATATCCCACTGAGATGTGCATAGGCGTAACCTCTGGAATGACCTCCTGACTCACTGTGAAGTTTATTAGCCATATAAACTCCTTTGTCTTTACCCTTTCCTTTTGGTCAAGGTCTTTTTCCAGTTGCATTGCTAGTTGGTGCTTGGTATTAATCCCTCGGTGCCTGGGAGGCTCATCCCCAGGTGTCATGTCCCATGCTGGGGGGAAGGTATTGTATTTATATACTGAGCTCAGCTTAGAGAGAGGCCACATTTGAGCAACAAGAAAGCTCTCAGGAGGTAACTCTTAGGCACCCTATAATACTAGGTTAAGTTTCAATTTCAAAAGTAAAGGTCCATAAGTACCGTCATCCATATCAAGGGCCCATCAATGGTCCATCCTCCTTCACTGGTCATTGCCCCTATACTCAGGGGATTCTTTCTCTCCCATTAGAGAATGTGGCAGAGCTCCCCAGGATGGGAATTCAATATTTTTTTGTTATTGTGTGAATCTCCACCCACTGTGACAATGCCCCATGAACCCTTGAGCACATTTATATGCCTTATAGGTATACCCCAGGTGAACCTCCTCCCATGCATCCCCTATCACTGACACCCTGCACCAATGAGCCTCACCTGCCACAGTTGTAACCCTTCTGTGACCCAAAACTTCTTAAAAAATGCAGCCAACAAAATAACCAAATATAATTACTAATAAAATGAAACAATGTGATAGTTTTAAAAATAACAAATAAAATACAAAAAATTTAAAAAATTGGAATAAAAAATAAATAAATATTTTTTTTTACATTATGTCTTTTATCAATACTGTAAGACCTGTTGTCTTGTATGTACAGTGACATTTTCTTAAGTTTATTTCCCCAGTGTCTTCTTTTTTTCATTTTGTCTTCAAAGAAGCTTTTGGTTACAGAAAAGTGACGTACAGATATAGGGGATTCCCCTATACCCAACATCCCCCCCATTTTCCCCTTTCCCCTATTAATAACATTTTACATGTGGATGGTACATTTATTACAATTGATGAACAAATATTGAAACATTGCTACTAACCATGGTCAATGATTTACATATGGTTTACATTTTGGACCATACGCTTTTATAAATTTTGATTAAATTTAACTTGGCCTGTATCCATCATTGCAAGATCATGTAGAACAATTCCATCACCTCAAAAATGCCCCATGTTCCATCTATTCTATTCCTCCCTCCCACTCCCCTCGGGTCCCATGGCAACCACCAAGCTCCACTCCTTGAAGAACAAGATTCATAGTTACTTGCAACAATATTGAGGCTTGACACACTGGCCTGTCCTCCCCTATTAGGCACAACTGATGCTCTTGAGAGACTCCTACCTCTCTATTTGAGAACATAGCAGGATTCCCCAGGATGGGAGTCCAACACCTTCCCACATTCCAACACCTTCCCACTCATTATGTGGATCTCCACCCACTGATACATACAGTATGATAAGATGAACAGTCACACACCCCTAGAAGCCTACCCCTGGTGCGCCCTGTCCTGCATGCCCCCCACATCCAACACCCTAAATCAGTAATCTTTTCCTGCCATATTTGCCAAAAGAACATTCCCAACGTTGTAGTTTCAACCACATACCTACAAATCCCCAGAATTCACCTGCTCCCTCCCCCAACTCTGTCCCCAGTTCCATGGACAGTCCAACCCATCCTCTCTACCCTATCCCCCTCACAAACCAGCACCACCCAACCTAATAGCATCACTGCACCACTGTCATGCCCATCCACTGTACAACACCCTTCCACCTTATCATAAATTTTGCGCATGTGGGCGTTGGCTCACAACTTTCTTCTCCCTTTCTGTCTCCTGTAAATCCATCTTCCAAACTCTAGCTCTATCAGTCTGCTCAATTTGCTTAATTCATATCAGTGAGATCATGTAATATTTGCCCTTCATTGCCTGGCTTGCTTCATTCAACATAATGTCTTCAAGATTCATCCATGTTATCCTGTGTGTTAATACTGCTGAGTAATATTCCATTGTGTGTATATACCACAATTTGTTTATCCATTCATCTGTTGATGGACATTTGAGTTGTTTCCAGCGTTTGGTGATAGTGAACAATGCTGTTATGAACATTGGTGTGCATATATCTGTTTGTGTCCCTGCTTTAGATTCTTCTGGGTATATAACCAGCAGTGGGATTGCTGGACCATATGACAGTTCTATAGTTAGCTTCCTGAGGAACTGCCAAACTGTCCTCCACAATGACAGCACCATTCTACATTCCCACCAGCAGTGAATAAGGGTTTCTATTCCACTACATTTTCTCTAACACTAGTAGTCCTCTGTTTTTTCAATAGCCACCAGTATAATGGGTGTAAGATGATATCTCATTGTAGTTTTGATTTGCATTTCCCTAATAGCTAGTGATGTTGAGCATCATTTCATGTGCTTTTTAGCCATTTGTATTTCTTTGGAGAAGTGTCTATTCAAATCACTTGCCCATTTTTAAAATGGGTTGGTTGTCTTTTTATTTTTGAGGTGTAGGCTTTCTTTATATATACTAGATATTAGAACCCTATTAGATTTTTGGTTACCAAATATTTTCTCCCATTGAGTAGGCTGCCTTTTCACTTTCTTGACAAATTCCTCTGAGGTGCAAAAGTTTTTAATTTTGAGGAGGTCCCATTTATCTATTCTTTCTTTTATTGCTCGTGCTTTGGGTGTAAAGTTCATGAAGCCATTTCCTAAAACAGATCCTGTAGATGCTTCCCTACATCATCTTCCAAATCTTTATGATCTTGGCTATTATATTTAGATCTTTGATCCATCTTGAGTTAATTTTTATATAAGGGGTGAGATGGTGTTCCTCTCTCATTCTTTTGGATATGGCTATTCAGTTCTCTAAGCACCATTTGTTGAAGAGGCTATTCTCTCCCAGTTGAATGGACTTGGTGGCCTTGTCAAAAATCATTTGAATGTATATGTGAGGATCTATATCAGACCTCTCAATTCAGTTCCATTAGTCAGTATGGTATGTGCAATATCATGCAGTTTTGACCACTGTAGCTTTGCAGTATGTTTTTTTTTTTCATTTTAAAAACAATTTATTGAATTATATCATTCATACATGAACAAACATAAACAATAAGTGTTTAGTAAAATTGTGAACTTACAAGACAAACATGCATAACATCATACAGGGTTCCCATACATCACCCCACCACAAATACTTTGCATTGTTGTGAAACGTTTGTTAACAAATTATGAAAGAGCATCGTCAAGTATTACTGCTAACTATAGTCCATATCTTACTCCCCTATACTTTTTTTTCTTTAAGGATTTATTTATTTATTTACTTTTATCCATTTTTACCCCCACCCCCACCCCCGTTTTTGCGTCCATTTGCTGGGTAACTCTCTGTGTCTGTTTCCTGCCCTCTCTTCTCATCCTTCTCCTCCTGTCTTCACTGGGATTCGATCCTCAGAACCTCCGATATGGGAGAGAGGCATCCTATTACCTGTGCCACCTTAGTTCCTGGTTTTTCAGCGCATCTCATCTTGGCTCTCCCTTTTGTCATTCTCCTGTTTCTCCTGTTAGGTCATCATCTTGTTGCATGGCTTGTGGGGCCTGACGGTGCATCTGTGCATGGGGCCTGACGGCGCACCCACACACTGTGCTTGGGGGGCCCACCCACTTGCGGGGCCTGGGGGTGCAACCTGCTCGTGGGGCCTGAATACCTAGAGTTACAGTCATTTCCCATACAGGATGGTCATATAATAAATCAGGCTTGGTTTATCACCAGCATTCTAAAAACCAGGCCTAGGGAGAGAAACTAGGTCTGGGGACAAAAGCACGGTTTCTAATGTAGCAAATGTTTAGCCTACCCTGATTATCACAAAATCAGGACAGAGAGAATATTCTCATTGTAGTATGTTTTAAAGTCAGGTAGCATGATTCCTTCAATTTCATTTTCCTTTTTCAGTATGTCTTTGGCTATTTGGGGCCTCTCACCCTTCCAAATAAATTTTATAGTTAGCTTTTCCAATTTGGTAAAAAATGCTGTGGTAATTTTTATTGAGATTAATCTGTAAATCAGTTTGGGCAGGGTAGACATCTTAATGATGTTTAGTCTTCCTATCAGTGAACAGGGAATATTCTTCCATTTATTTAGGTCTTCTTTAATTTCCTTTAACATTGTTTTGTAGTTTTCTGCATACAAGACATTTACATCTTTAGTTAAATTTATTCCTAGGTATTTGATTTTTTTAGTTGCTATTGTAAATGGGACTTTTTTCTTGATTTCCTCCTCAGATTGCTTGTTATTGGTACACAGAAATGCTACTGATTTTTGCACATTGATCTTATAACCTGCCACTTTACTGAACTCATTTATAAGCTCTAGAAGCTTTGTTGTAGATTTCTCAGGGCTTTCTCTGTATAGGATCATGTCATCTGCAAATAAGTGAAATTATTATTGCTTCCTTTCCAATTTAGATGTCTTTTATATCTTTTTCTTGCCTTAGTGCTTGAGCAAGTACTTCTAACACAATGTTAAATAAGAACAGTGAAAGTGGGCATCCTTGTCTTGTTCCAGATCTTAGAGGGAAAGCTTTTTGGATTTCATCATTGAATATGATACTAGCTGTGGGTTTTTCATGTATACCCTTCATCGTGTTGAGGAAGGTTCCTCCTATTCCTATCTTTTGAAGTGTTTTTATCAGGAAAAGGTGCTGTATTTTGTCAGATGCTTTTTCTGCATCTATAGAGATGATCGTGCTTTCCACAGCAGCTGTTTGCCTTGAGAGTGGGGCTTTACCCCACCACCATTTCCAGCCACAGGGGCAAGCAACTCATGGCTTTCCCTTGGGCTCCTTATCTCTTTGTCCAGCTCCCTCCTGAACGATGTCCTGCAGCCTCCTGCTCTATGGATTCCCAAAACAGCTCACTCAGATAGGATTTTGCCCCTTCTCTGCCTTTTTTTTGTGAAGGAACTGAGCAGTGCCTACATTGACGCCATTTTCCTGGAACTCTAGATGCTACTTTAAATGAAATTGTTTTCTTGATTTTCTTTTCAGATTATTCATTCCTGATATAGAGAAACACAACTGATTTTTGTGTGTTGGCTGAATTGTTTATTAGCTCTAGTAGCTTTCTTGTGATTCTTTGGGATTTTCTATATATAGGATCATGTCATTGATGAATAGGAATAATTTTACTTCTTTATTTTTCTGATTTGGATATCTTTTATTTCTTTTTCTTGTCTAATTGTTCTGGCTAGAACTTTCAGTACAGTGTTGAATAGCAGTGGTGAAAACAGGCATCCTTGTCTTTTTCCTGATCTTAGGGGGGAAAGCTTTTGCTCTTTCACCATTGACTTTGATGTTAGCTGTAGGTTTTTCATATATGCCTGTTATCATGTTGAGGAAGTTTCCTTCTATTCCTAGTGTTCTAAGTGTTTTTATCCAAAACGGCTCTTGGCTTTTGTCAAATGCCTTTTCTGCATCAATTGAGATGATCATGTGTTGTTGTTTTTTTAATTTTTTAATTTTTTAATACTGTATTTTTTAAATGCTTTAGATTATATAAATGTTACATAAAAAATATAGGGGATTCTCATATACCCCACTCCCTCCCCTCTCCCACACTTTCCCACATTAACAACATCTTTCATTAGTGTGATACATTTGTTACAGTTGATGAACATATATTGGAGCATTGCCACCAAGCATGGATTATACTTTACATTATATTTTACACTCTGTCCTGCACAATTTTGTAAGTTATGAAAAAATATATAATGGCCTGTATCCATCATTGCAATGTCATTCAGGACAATTCCAATGTCCTGAAAATGCCCCTGTATTACATCTGTTTTTCCCTCTCACTCCTCTCAGAACCTCCAGTGGCCACTGCTTCCACATCAATGATAAAAGTTCTTCCATTGCTAGAATCACAGTAAGTCTATAGTAGAATAACAGTAAGTCTACTCTAGTCCATCATTCATTCCCCATTCCTGAGGATTCTGGGATGGTGATGCCCACTTTGTCTCTAATTGAGAGGGGGCTTAGATCCCATGCGGCAGATGGATGGGACTATCTTTTTTTTTTTTTATTAATAATTTTTAAAAAATTTAAGAAGATACTTAGGTTACATAAATGTTACACAAAAAATATAGGGATTCCCATATGCCCCACTCCCCACACCTCCCACACCCTCCCACATAAACATCCTTCACTAGTGTGGCACATTCATTGCAATTGATAAATGCATCCTGGGGCTTTGCCACTGAGCATGGGCCATAGTTCACATTGTAGTCTACACTGTCTCCCACACAGTTCTGCATGTTATGTGATGATATAAAATGGCCTATATCTGTCGTTGCAGTGTCATTCAGGACAATTCCCAAGTTTCAAAAAAGCCCCTGGATTACAACTGTTTTTCCCTCTCCCTGCCCCCAGAGCCTCCCGTGGCCACTGGCTCCACATCAATGTTGTAATTTCTTCCAATGCTAGAATCACAATATGTCTATAGTAGAATACCAGTAGGTCCACTCTAGTCCATAGTTCTTTCCCCAGTCCTGAGGATTCTGGGATGGTGATGTCCACTCCACCTCTAATTGAGAAGGGGCTTATATCCCATGGGGAAGATGGATAGGACTATCTTGCTTGCTGTTGCAGACTCTCTCTGTTCCTTGAGATGGTCGTTGTCCATCATCCTCTCCTTGTTAGTTGTCCTGGGTCTGTCCAATGAGCTGTATAGTAGGTGTTGCAACTCCTCTGAGGTTCTGGGTCCAGCTGGCACATGGACAGCCCAAAGACTCATGTCTCTTGGACATACAACTACAAACTCCAGCACCAAGTATAGGTTTAAATAGAAGGGACAGATGAGTCATGTGTAGGGAAGACATAATTGAGTCCAAACTCTGTCACTCTCAGGAGTAGGGCCCAAAGTAGGGCCCACTGGCAAGGCACCAAACTCTGGAGCTATCTGCCCTGACCATAGAACCTGGGTGTCTCCAGAGCCCTCAGGAGCCCCACTATTTGGGGTAGTATGCATTTTGGCAGTCTATGAGATCTTGCTGAGGTGTGCATAAGTGTTACCTCTGGGATGATCTCCCGACTCACTTTGAAATCTCTTAGTCATAAAAACTCATCTTTATCCTTTCCCCCTTTTGGTCAAGGTCTTTTTCCAGTTGAATTGCTAGTTGGCACTTGGTAATAATCCCTCTGTTTTTTTTTTGTTTTGTTTTTTTTTCTTCCTTCATTCTGTTAATTGGTATATTACATTAATTGATTTTCTTATGTTGAACAACTCTTGCATTCCTGAGATAAAGCCCATTTGGTCAGTTTGTATAATCCTTTTAATATTTTGTTGGATTTGGTTTGCCAGTGTTTTGTTGAGGATTTTTGCATCTGTATTCATAAGGGATTTTGCTCTATGATTTCCTTTTTTTGTGATGTCTTTATCTGGCTTTTGTAATAAGGTAATGTTGGCTTCATAGAAAGACTCAAGAAATTTCTCTTCTCTTCAAATTTTTTGGAAGAGTTTGAGCAGGATTGTTACTAACTGATTTTTACCATTGAATGGTAAAATTCACCAGTGAAGTCATCTGGTCCTGGGCTTTTCTTTGTTGGGAAGTTTTAATTACTGACTCAATTTCTTTGAGTAATTTGAAACTTCTGTTTGGGAAGACTTTTTTTTTCTCCCACCAAGGACCTAGGCTCAAATAGACAGGTTCTTTTCATCTCTTCACTGAGAGAGTAGTCCTGTGAGGGCTTATGGGGATGTGGAGGGGCTTGGGTCCACATCTTCACATTGAGCTATCCCAAGACTTCATCATCCATTATATATGGTTGTAAAAACCTAAGCTTCCTGGTTACCAGTGTCAATAAATACCCTCTGGGCAGCCTAAATGTCAGTGTCAGTATAATACTTTTGTTTGTATTTTTACCTTGGCTTTGCTTCTTAGATTTTCCTTACTTCTGTGTGAGCTTCACTATGTATTTAGAGTCTTTGTTACATTTTATCCAATAATTCTAGGTTTTTCTGTGTATTTAGATCACAATATTGCTGGAAATAGAAGTCTTGTTATGGCTGTGAGTCTGGACTTCCATGGTTATATCCGGCCCTTTGGATTCATCCCTTTGGTCCCAGTGTCTACTTGAAGCAAGTGTTAACATGCTGTGTATTTTTACATGGTGCATTGGGTTTGCAGGCATCCATCTAGGGGTCAGTCCTATGGTGCTTATAGGTATTTCTCTCATCTGTTCCTAGCCTGGACTTGACTTGACCTCATTCCAGCTGGTCTGTGTTGCCAACGTCCCAGCATGTTTTGAATTCCAACCTACCTGAATTATGTCAACCTCTGTTCTTTTTTTCTGTTTCCTAGTCTCTGTCTTCACTGACTTGCCAAACTCAAGTCTGGTTTCAGTTTATTTCCTGGACTCATCTTTCCACAAAGTACTTTCTATCCCTGATTTCAGGGTTTACGGCAGGGTTTATAGCAACGTGGGAATGAGTCCAACTCAGGATTCAAATGTCAAGACTAGCCAGATGGTCTTAGCAAACAGCTTCTACCTTTCCACCTCATTAAAAGATTTTTTAATCTATTGAGTATGTAAATTCTAAACTTTCTATTATATCTTTTTTTTTTTAAAGATTTTATTTATTTATTCATTTATCCCCCCCTTGCTGCCCGTGCTCGCTGGGTCAGCCAACCACGCCGTGCGGGTGGGCCTGCCCTCACCAGGAGGCCCCGGGAACCGAACCCGGGGCCTCCCACATGGTAAACGGGAGCCCCACTGATTGAGCCACAGCCGCTTCCCTCTATTATATCTTGATATTTGTACCTATAGTATTAATTGATGATAAACACTTGAATCACTCATTTTGTTCAAAGGAGGAGGTTTACAGTTGAGAATACCATTTTGATGTATTTTCATTTGTTTAATTCATGGGTAGTCATTTCTCTATTAACAAATAAAACCAACTGTGGTTGGACTGTGGCTGTTCTAGTTAGTGTAGCCTTTCACTCTGAGATCCCATAAAGAACCTGGGATTGGTGAAAAGCATCCAAAGAACTCTCAGCAGTCTGCTGGATCATTTGCCCCAGTTTGAACTTTCCTATCTCTTTTAGGAAACCCTGCTGAGGTCACCACTGAGGCATCAGTCTTTCTCAGAGAGCACCCCCTGGCCCTGTGCCAATGGTGTTAGATTTTAGTTATGTATGTGGCTTTGAGGATTAAACAAAGTATCTGGTGGCAAGAGAGCACATTACTACTGGTAATGAGCCCACAGAAAGACGAACTGCTAGAATTAATGGTTGTTGGTGGTCAGTAGTCTAGTAGAATCTTTAATCAATAAATCGTGTCCTTTGGGGTTTACATTAGTGTCCTCCTTTCAATCATTTTTTTCCTTATTTGGATTTTTCCTTGGCAATATTCTTAAAAGGATTTAGGAGGCTCTCCTAGCAGTTGCCTTTGAAGATTGTTGCAATGTGTATAACTGTCAAAAAGGATTGACCAGAGCCTCTTGAAAACTATTTTATGCAAGTCTTGCTCATCTCAGCTCTTCTGTTCTCTCTCTTTTTTTTTTTTTTATACCGGGAGGTCTCGGGGATCGAACCCGGGTCCCTCCATATGGGAGACGGATGCCCAACCAGTTGAGCTACATCCAACCCCCATGCTCTTCTGTTCTCATCTGATCATCCAGACTGATCTGAAGGGAAAGCACCAGAGCTAATTAGAGAGCCCAGAGTGATTTTAAGATGTCTTTTTTCCCTTCTTTTTCTCATGCAGAGCACTCGAGAGTCTTGCACTTTGGATGAACCCAATTTACATTTTGGTTGACATGGGGAAAGTAGAGTTTTAGACTTTATTTTGAAGGCAAAACCCTTTAATTTACTTAGGAGACATTTCAATTCTATGGTTTTCTCTTTCTCTTCTCTTTGTTCTCTCTCTCTCTTTCTCTTCCTTTCCCTCCTTCTCTCCTTCCTTCCCTCCCTCCCTCCCTCTCTCCCTTCCTTTCCTTCCCTCCATCCCTCCATCCCTCCATCCCTCCATCTCTCCATCCCTCCATCTTTATTAGTACTTTGGAATGTACCAAAATCTTTTGGAAGATGGACAGCATTGAAATAAGTATTATTCCTATTATAAATAATGAAACTTCAGGTTTGGGAGGAACCTTAATATTCCTCTATTTCCACCATTTAACTAATATTTGAATCTCTTCCATTCCATTTATAGCCTGTGATGGAACACCTACACCACCTCCAGTGATGGGGAATTCTGTCCTGAAATAACCCATTACAACTCTGAACAGCTCTGACGTTTGTTTATGTTGGGTAAAATATACCTCCCTGTAACATCTATCCACTGCTTTTAGTTTCTCCCTTTGGGACTTTATAGAGCATGATTTTTCAAAGTTCAGGCTGAAATCCATTAGTGGTTTGTGAAATAATTTTAGTTGAATATAACCAATATTTAGTTGAATATAACCAACATTAAAGCAGAAGGAGAAGAAGAAAAAACAGAATAGAATGGGAGTAGAATAGAATAGGAAATATCAGAGTGTGTCACAAACAGTAAGGGTTTCTTGAAACCTTGTCTTTATTGTATAATTATGTTTTTAATTATATAATTAACAATATATGTGTACCAGATCTCAATGCTCAAAATATTTGAGAGCTGCTGAATAAGCTGCATGTCTAAGTTTTCTTTCCTATTTCTATCCAAATAGTTGAGCTGTTCTCATATTCCACCAAGGCTTTTCTTCTCAAAGCTAAGCATTCCCATTTTCTTCCACCCATCCATGTTTATCGTGGTCTTATATCTCCTTGTTATCCTGAATATATCCCTGTGCTCCTAGTTTGTATGAAAAATAGGGACCTGGGATTGAAAACAAGTCCCCAGCTGTGTTCTGACTCAAACAGAGGCAGGCAAGACTGTCTTCTTCCTGGTTTACAGAATGCACTTCAGTACAGTCTGAGGTTATCTCAGATCTGGGGGGGGCTGTAAACCATAGTAGTCAAATGTGCAGACCCAGGGGTCACTGACTCCAGAGTCTGTCTATCTAGATTTAGTTATAAGCTTCATGGTAAACTGAATAGTTACCTCCGGCAAGTTATTTACTCTCTCTGTGCCTCTTTTTCCTCATCTGTAATAAAATTATAATAACACCTCATAATATTTTTGTGAGTATTACATAAGTAAATATATATAAAGGACTTAGAACAGGGCCAGCCATGTAGTAAGCACTTAGTGAACTATTATATTTTAAAGCACTTAGAGCAAATTGTTGATCCACTGAACTTTTACCTGAACTAAAACGTCTAGTGTTTTTCACATGTACTACACACAGTATAATCATGTGTCCCAGTTTACCCAGGGCGGCCCCAGTTTACATCTGTTACCCTGATATTATTATTAATAGTGCTCCCTTTCATTCTCAAGCATGGGCCAGATAGAACCTCAGGTTTCATTATTCTAAACCAGATTTTTGTAGTAGGAATAATAATTTCCCCAGTTATATGCCACCCTAGCTAAAATCCACCTCTCACTCTGTACTTGGTCAGTTATGGACTTTTGCAGAAAATCTTACCTTTTATCTTATTGGGACTTCACTCAATTATCTGCTCACCCCTCTGCCTTTCCCATTCTTGCCAAGTGACAGAACCAAGATTCAAACCAAAGCCTGTTTGTCTCCAAAGGCTAGGCTTTTCCCTCTGGTCCCAACGACCTGGGTTTGATTTGTCCCATCAATCTGTTCTGCGAAGACCTTTAGGACTCTGATTCAGTCATTCCAGGTAGTTACCAAACCTCTCAACTTCATATTATTCACAAATCTTTCATTCATTCACTCAATAAATATTTATTGAACTTCTACAGGATGCCAGACCCAGGTCTAGTAGCTAGGGATGCGGCAGAGGATGAGCTAAGTCCCTTAGGGATCTTAGTTAGAGTGCTTTGTGTCTTAATTCAAGTGCAGAACAGGCCTTAGAGCCTTGTTGCTGACCACCAGTATACTTCCTTTCAGATTAGTATGTATCCATTAAGAAGTCGATTTGATAATCATTTAACAAGTGGCAAGTCTTAAATATTTTTATTATCACTGAATCGGTTTCTTGTTCAATGGATAGGGTAAATTCATTGTCAAAGGACTTTTTCTTGATATTCAGTGTCTGTCATCTGAGATTTATTAATTTGCTGGGAAAAAGGGAGACTACTTAGTGAATCAAAAGTGGTTAGGGGGGAGGCGGCTGTGGCTCAGTCAGTGGGGCTCCCGTTTACCATATGGGAGGCCCCGGGTTCGGTTCCCGGGGCCTCCTGGTGGGGGCAGGGGCCCGCCCACACGGCGTGGTTGGCTGGCCCGGCGGGCGCGGGCAGCAGGGGGGGGATAAATGAATAAATAAATAAAATCTTTGAAAAAAAAAAAAAAAAAAAAAGTGGTTAGGGATTACTGGCGGCCCTATAGCCTTGTTTAAGTGCACATCCACACACATATATATATATATTTGACATTAATACCTTTTAACATTTTCACATTGTTTTTCAGAAGATGTGTAAGAAAAATACATAGAGTTTAGTATATGTTTCAGTTCATTGGGCAATTATAGAATCTAAACAGGGCAAGTCTAAAAGTATTATTATTCTTTTTCCATATGTGGGGGCAAAATATTCCATTCTGCTAATAAGCAAGAGAATCACAACATGATTAGGCACAATCATCTCACACTGCTCTTTGTTCTAATTTCAGGGATTGACAGCCTTCGAGGAAAAATAAAATAAAAAAACAAATAATCTTCAACACAGCAACTGCCTCAATTCCCTTATACTTTTATGCTTTACCCATTTCCTCTTCACATAACAGATGAGGATGTGAGGCAGAGCCTTTTGGGACAGTGCCAGGTGTGCTGCTGACTAAATGCCAGGCAGACACATGAACTCCTGAAGTGGCCCAGAAATGTACTTTCAATTTTTATTTATTTATTTATTTTTAGGAGGTACCAGGCAATGAACCCAGGACCTTGTACATGGGAAGCAGGCACTCAACCACTGAGCTATATCTGCTCCCCAATGAGAGTTGGTTTTTTGCTTGTTTTTAGGAGATACCGAAATATGAACCCAGGACCTCATATATAGGAAGCAGGCACTCAACCACTTGAGCTACATTCATTCCCCCAGAAATTGCTTTGAAACAACCACTCAGTGCCACGAAGTACCCACATATTTTAATAGTCTGTTCTAGAACCTTGTAGTTTGCAGAACTTGCTTTCTCTATTGTTTTGAAAGTTGTAACTTTCTTTGTCTTCACTGGGTTCTTCTCTTGTTTGATAAGATTCCTTAACAACAAGTGACCCTAGCTCAGTGATCTTGTTTGTTAAGTTCTCTCCATATTCTGGAATATGTTTTGGCCAGGCCAGGTTACTTAAGCTTCTTTAAAGAAGCTAGGTGCTCTCTTAAAATCTTACCCATTTTGGCTTCAATTCCTTTTTGTGAATTTATTAATGGAACTCTTCACTCTAATTTGGAAAATTTAATAGTTGCTATTTATTGAGCTCTTGCTCTGTGCTAAGTACTGTTGCAAGAATTTTATATATATAGCTCTCTTAATAACATAATATCACCAAAAGATAGGTATTATCTCCATTTTAGGCTTGAGGAAACGAAGGTCACACAGATAGTGTGGGATTTGAACCCAGTTTGAGATGCTAGGGTGATTGGAGAATGCACCCAAATGTCTGCTTTTCCTCATAAAAAGGAAGTAAAAACTATGCACAGATGTATGACCTTCTAGGAAGTGAAACACAGTTTGTTTTCGGTAGAATAAATTAGTGCCCCAAAGCCCAAAGTGCTTTCTTTTGAATTATTTTCTTACTCCCCATAAAATCATATTCTTTGTTTTTAAGGAGGTCCTGGTGATTGAACCCAGGACATCGTACCTGGGAAGCAGGCACTCAACCATTGAGCTATATCCCCTGCCAAATGAGAGTTGTTTTTTTTTCATTTGTTTATTTTTAGGTGGTACCAAGGCTCCAACCCATAAAATCATTTCTTTCCTGCCATGATATGATTTAATTTTTATTGGTTTATATCAAGCTTACTTCAAAAAAAGATTTGAGGTGATAGCAGTTTCTGTTGACTTATCAGCAACATTAAAAGCATTGTTTTTATATTATTAACATTATCTATTACTAAACAGTAGGCCCCATAAAGACAGAGACACACATGTCTTCTGTTCAGTGTTGTGTTATTAGCTCTGAGCATCATAGCTGCTACTTTGCCACATTAATTGAATATATAAATGGAATTGCTGAATGGCAACCATGTTAACTATAAGAGGGTTTTTATTTATATCACTTGTATTTTCTTTTGTTCTTGGCTAGTTGAAAAGCTATCTTGTATCTCTTTTTAAAAGTTCAAAATTCTTTGGGAAAATTTTTTGTCATGTTTGAAAGGGCAAGGTTGTTTCCTAAGAATTTTGCTTTCAGTGAAGGCTCTGTTAGCTTGGTAGAGAGCCAGTCTGCTGGCACTGCATGTTATCTGAATGATAGGAGGTGTACTGGCAGGGTTGAGGCAAGAGACCTCTCTGCCAGTCCCCCCTTAACGAGCCCCCAGTAGTTACAGGAACTGCTAGGGCTGAGCATTGGCCATATTGAAGCTTCTTACTTTTTTTTTTTTTAACTTTATTTTGTACATTTAATAATTGAAAATATAAACAATTAAAAACTAAAAAGAAAACACAGTTGAACAAAAACATACATTTCTCAATTAAATGTACTGGATACATATACATTTTTTTTAATCATATAATATGTTACACAGTATATTTGGTTCATAGTAATTCAATCATTCAGTATTTGTCCTTTTGTGTCTGGCTTGCTTTGCTCAACATAATATCCTCCAGGTTCATCCATGTTGTCATATGCTTTACGACTACATTTCTTCTTACAGCTGCATAATATTCCATCGTGTGAATGGGCCACAGTTTGTTTATCCATTCATCTGTTGATGGACACCTGAGTTGTTTCCAACTTTTGGCAATGGTGAATAATGTTGCTATGAACATCAGTGTGGAGATGTCTGTTCATGTCACTGCTCTAAGTTTTCTGGGTATGTACCCAGTAGTGGTATGGCCGGGTCACGTGGCAAGTCTATATTCAACTTCTTTAGGAACTGCGCAACAGTCCTCCACAGTGGCTGTACCATTCTGCATTCCCACCAACAGTGAAGAAGTGTTCCAATCTCTCCACATCCTCTTCAACACTTGAAGTTCTCTGTCTTTTTAATAGTGGCCATTCTGATAGGTGTGAAATGATATCTCATTGTAGTTTTGATTTGCATTTCCCTAATCATTAGTGATGTTGAGCGTTTCCTCATGTTTTTTTTTTTTTTTTTTGCCATTTGTATTTCTTCTTTGGACAAATGTCTATTCAAGTCTTTTGCCCATTTTTTAATTGGGTCATTTGTCTTTTTATTGTTGAGTTGTAACAACTCTTTATAAATCCTGTATATTAAACCCTTATCGGATATGATTACCAAATATTTTTTCCCATTGAGTTGGCTGCCTTTTCACCCTTTTAACAAAGTCCTGTGAGGTGCAAAAGTGTTTAATTTTGAGGAGGTCCCATTTATCTATTTTTTCTTTTGTTGCATGTGCTTTGGGTGTAAGGTCCAAGAATCCACCACCTACTACAAGGTCTTTAAGATGTTTCCTTACATTTTCTTCTAGTAGTTTCATAGTCCTGGCTTTTATATTTAGGTCTTTGATCCATTTTGAGTTGATTCTTGTATAGGGAGTGAGATAGGGGTCCTCTTTCATTCTTTTGGTTATAGATATCCAGTTGTCCCAGCACCATTTGTTGAAGAGACTGTTTTTGTCCCATTAACATTAACATGGTAGGTTTGTCAAAAACCAGTTGACTGTATAGGTGAGGGTTTATTTCTGGACTCTCAATTCTATTCCACTGATTGATGTGTCTATCTTCATGCCAGTACCATGCTGTTTTGACCACTGTAACTTTGTAACATGTTTCAAGGTCAGGCAGTGAAATTCCTCCCACGTTGCTCTTCTTTTTTAGAATGCTTTTGGCTATTCAGGTGCACTTTCCCTTTCAAATGAATTTGGTAATTGCTTTTTCTAATTCTGTAAAGTAAGCTGTTGGGATTTTGATTGGTATTGCATTGAATCTACAAATCAATTTGGGTACGATTGACATCTTCACAATATTTATTCTTCCAGTCCATGAACATGGAATGTCTTTCCATTTGTTTAGGTCTTTTAAAATTTCTTTTAGCATTGTTTTGTACTTTTCTGCATATAGGTCCTGTACTTCATTGGTTAAATTAATTCTTAGATATTTGAGTCTTTTTGTTGCTATTGAAAATGGAATTTTCCCCCTAATTTCCTCCTCAGATTGTTCAGTACTGGTGCACAAAATCATTACTGATTTTTGTGTGTTGATATTGTATCCTGCCACTTTACTGAACTCATTTATTAGCTCAAGTAGCTTTGTCGTGGATACTTCAGGATTTTCTAAGTACAGGATCATGTCATTTGCAAACAGTGAGAGTTTAACTTCCTTTTTTCCTATTTGGATGCCGTTAATTTTTTTTTTTTTTCCCTTATCTAATTGCCCTAGGTAGAACTTCTAGTACAATATTGAATAACAATGGTGATAGTGGGCATCCTTGTCTGGTCTGAAAGCTTTCAACCTTTCCCCACTGAGTATGATGTTGGCTGTGGGTTTTTCATACATGACTTTTATCATATTGAGGAATTTTCCTTCTATTCCTATCTTTTGAACTATTTTTTTTTTAATCAAAAAAGGATGCTGGATTTTGTCGAATGCCTTTTCTGCATTGATTGTGATTATCATGTGAGTTTTTTTTCCCTTTAATTTGTTAATGTGATATATTATATTGATTGATTTTCTTATGTTGAACCAGCTTGCATACCAGGAATAAATCCCACTCAGTCATGATGTATAAGTCTTTTGATATGCTATTGGATTCACTTTGCAAGTATTTTGTTGAGAATTTTTGCATCTATGTTCATTAGAGAGATTGGTCTGTAATTTTCTTTTCTTCTAGTATCTTTATCTGGCTTTGGTATTAGGGTGATCTTGACTCCATAAAATGTATTAGGTAATTTTCCCTCCTCTTCAATTTTTTTGAAGACTTTAAACAGGATTGATGTTAATTCTTTTCAAAATGCTTGGTAGAATTCACCTGTGAAGCCATCTGGTCCTGGAATTTTCTTTGCTGGGAGATTTTTGATGGTGGATTCAATCTCTTTTAATGTGATTGGTTTGTTAAGTTCTTGTATTTCTTGTAGTGTCAGTGTAGGTTGGTTGTGCATTTCTGGGAATTTGTCCATTTCATCTAGGTTGTTTAGTTTGTTGGCATATAGTTTCTCATAATACCCTTTTATGATTCATTTTATTTCTGTGGGGTCAGTTGTATCTTCCTCCCTTTCATTTCTGATTGAATTAGAAGAGTACATCTTCTCTTTTTTCTTTGTTAGTCTAGCTAGGGGTTTGTCAATTTTATTGATTTTCTCAGAGGACGGGCTTTTGGTTTTGTTGATTTTCTCTATTTTTTTTTTTTTTTTGTTGTTGTTGTTCTCAATTTCATTATTTCTGGTCTAATCTTTATTATTTCTTTCCTTCTGCTTGCTTTGGCATTGGTTTGCTGTTCTTTTTCTAGTTTCTCTAGTTGTTCATTAAATCTTTGAGTTTAGCTTTTTTTTCTTTTTTAATATAGGCATTAGGGCTATAAACTTCCCTCTGAAGACTGCCTTTGCTGTGTCCCATAAGTTTTGATAAGTTGTGTTCTCATTTTCATTTGTCTCAATATATTTACTAATTTGACTTGCAATTTCTTCTTTGACCCACCAATTATTTAGGAATGTGTTGTTCAGCCTCCACACATTTGCCAATTTATTTTTTTCATAGATTTCCAGTTTCATTCCATTATTATCTGAGAAGGTGCTTCGTATGATTTCAATCATTTTATATTTATTGAGAGCTGCATTGTGCCCTGGCGAAAGATCCATGGGCACTTCAGAAGAATGTGTAACCCACTGAGTTTAGATGTATGTTCTGTATATGTCTGTTAGGACTAACTCGTTTATCACATTGTTCAAGTTCTCTGTTTCCTTGTTCATCTTCTGTCTTGTTGTTCTACCTAATGATGTGAGTGGGGTATTGAAGTCTCCAATGATTATTGTAGAGACGTCTGTTTCTTCCTTCAGTTTTGCAAGAGTTTGTTTCGTGTATTTTGGAGCACCCTGGTTAGGAACATAGATATTTATGACTGTTATATCTTCCTGGAGGATTGTCCCTTTTATTAATATATAATGGCCTTCTGTATCTCTTATACCTTTTTTACATTTAAAGTCTGTTTTGTCTGATATTAGTATAGCTACCCCTGCCCTTTCTTGGTATTATTTGCGTGGAGTATCTTTTTCCAACCTTTCACTTTTCAGCCAGTTTGTATCCCTGGGTCTAAGGAAAGTTTCTTGTAAGCAGCATATGGATGGCTCATGCTTTTTTATCCATTCTGTCAGCCTGTATCTTTTGATTGGGAAGTTTAATCCATTCACATTCAATGATATTACTGTAAATGCACTATTTACTTCCTCCATTTTATTCTTTGGTTTTCATATGTCATATCTTATTTTTGTCTGTCTTTTTACTCTTTTGGTTATCCTTCCTGCTATTCTTTCTTCTATACTCTCTTCCAAGCCTATCTGTCCTTTTTCTTTCAGGTTCTAAGGCTTCCTTCAATATTTTCTGCAAAGGTGGATTCTTTTTTGCAAACTCTTTTAGTTTCTGTTTGTTTGTGAATATTTTATACTCACCTTCATATTTGAAGGACAGTTTTGCTGGATAAAGAATTCTCAGCTGGCCATTTTTCTCTTTCACTATCCCAATTGTATACCACTGTCTTCTCGCCTCCATGGCTTCTGAAGAGTAATCTGCGTTAAGTCTTACTAGACATCCCTTTTTCGTGATGTTTTGCTTTTCCCTTGCTGCTCTGAGAATTTTCTCTTTATCTTTGACATTTGACATTCTGAGTAGTATGCATCTTGGAGTAGGTCTATTCGGATTTATTCTGATTGAGGTACGGTATGCTTCATGGATATGTAAGTTCATTTATTTTGTGAGAGTTGGGAAATTTTTGGCTATTATTTTCTCAAATACTCTTTCTGTCCCCTTTCCCTTTTCTTCTCCCTCTGGAACTCCCATGACACGTATGTTGTTGTGCTTTGTGTTGTCATTCAACTCTCAGAGCCCCTGCTCAATTATTTCCATTCTTTTCTCTCTCAATTTTAGCTGTTCTGTCTTCGGTATCACTTATTCTTTCTTCTATCATTTCGAGTCTGCTATTGCATGCCTCTAGTGTGTTATCTCACCTATTGTGTCTTTCATTCCCATGAGCTCTGTTACTTTTCTGTTCAGGATTTCAAATTCTTCTTTGCGCTTGCTCAATGTCTTCTTGATGTCTTTTAACTCTATCTTGTTTTTCAACTCATTAATTTGATTTTGCAAATTTGTGCACATCTCGTTGATTAGTTCTCTCAAATTCTGCATCTCTACTGGGGCTTTGATATATTCCTTTTCTTGGACCATGTCTTCTATTTTCTTAGTATGGCTCATAATTTTTTGCCGATATCTAGGCATCTGATTAGGATGTAGTTTACTCAGATACTCAATTTCTTTCTCTTTTGTAGGGATTTAGTGGCAGGAGGCTGTGTGTTACCACTGTTCTTTGATTCTTGGCTTGGCCTGGATTGTGTCCTGCTGGTTGCTCAAAACTGGGCATTGGACCCAGTAATTGGTTGTAGAGTCGCTTCCTAGGGCCTTGGAGGGAAGCTATATAGGCTGGAAAAAGCCCCTTCTACTTATTTTTAATTTTCTTGCATGCATTTCCTTGGTCTGCCAGCAGATGGCACTCTTAAGTAGCTCTTAGTTCATCTCCTGGTTGGAGTGTATTTGTTGCAATACAGACCGAATCAATATGATAGAGCTTCCTGTCCGGAGGCTGAGTTTTTAATTCAAACTTTCTCTGAGATAGTTCTCCAGCCTTCTCTGACAGCCCCCTCCCTTTTCCCTGGTCAGAAGTATTTACACTCCTCTCTGAGTCCTCAACAATCAGTCTCTGCTAGTAGAGGAGGATTTTGGGAGGGTTGTATATCTTTAGACCCTTGCCAGCTCCCAAGACAAACAATGGCGCAGCCCCACCCAGCTTGGAAGGACTCCTGGGACATAGCAGACCAAATTTGTGTGTCAAAAGCTGAGTCAGCCTTAAGCTGTGTCCCTCTCTCTCCCCTTTCCTGGGGAGTCCTCAACAATTAGTCCTAACTAGAGGAGAGGGAATTTATGAGGGTTGGATTTCTCCAGTCCTTCGCCAGCTCCCAGGGCAAACCACTGTGTGGTCCCACCTGGCCTGGAAGGGCTTGTGGGACACAGTAGGCAAAATTTGTGGATCAGAAACTGAGTCAGCCTTAGGCTGTGTCCCTCTCTCTCCCCTTTCCTGGGGTGGTAGATTTCTGGAGCCCCCTTTGTCTGTAGTCACAGGCCCAGAGGCCCGAGAATTCTAAAGTGTCTTTAGTTTGGGGTTTGGTGCTGGCAGCAGCATCCACTGGTTTCAACTCACAGTCTGTCATCATGATTTCCCTCCTTTGTCCCTCTCTCCTTTGGACGGTGTCCAGCCTTCGCCTGGTGTCCTAAACCCTAGAAGATCTTTTTCTAGGCTGTTTCAGCCAGCCCTCTAGCTATTTTTTCGCTTCTTACTTTTAAGTAGAAAGACCAGGGGACCTCAGATTCCAAAGTGGACCGAAGAGCCTTTTACAACCTGATGTCCTGAGCATATCACAGAAATGAAAGGCTGAACCCATAATTTGCTCCTTGTTCCCCCTGCAGCTGCCTTCAGGACATGAGTGGCAGGTTGCTTCAGCAGAACTGAAGACGGAGTCTTTCCGTTGGAGAATTTTGGATCTTTCTATTTAAGTTATAATTCTCATCTGAGAGTACACCCATGCATGATTCAAATATATTTATATTTACATTTACATTTGTTTTTATATTTATTTATAGTTATATGTTTAAAAACTTGAGTCCTTGATTAAGAATAATAGCAATTGGGGAAAGGTATATAATAAGGTAGAAAGCATCCTAAATTGTCTTGAAGGTTTTACAAAATATTTAAATGCTAAAAGTCTTTTTAATAACAGACATTCCTAAATTTAGCATAAAACCTGCAAAGGAAACCTGACTGCCTGGTTATGAAGTGGCAGTGCCATCTAGTGACAACTACCTTCATTACAATTAGAAGGCTCAGCATGGGACTCGGGAGGCTGAGAAATTCTCCTCTATGTTCAATGACTTACATAAACTGTAAAAAGGATTCTTCACAGTTTTAAAACTTTGGGTTTGTATAATTAGAGGAGACCTTCCTTTCACAAACATGACAAAGAATTCAAGGCTCCCTTAGTGTTGAACTTTTCACAACATAATTCCTGATATGAGTAACACTAAAAGGTGCAGTTATAATTTTATAAAGATTAAATGAAATATTTTCTGAAGCAGCAGCTCTTATTTATAACAAAACCTGGGATTATGGTTAAGTTGGATAAATTCATAATATAAATAAATATGGTAAGTAGATATAGATAAGCAAAAATGGTAAGAATATGGTCAGAGTATAACCTATTTTCTTCATACCTATCATATAGTAACAGTAATTTTGTGATTTTTAGGTTTTCTGCTATTCTTAAAAGTTCTTTCCAGCAGATAACAAATATTGATGGATCTAACTAGAAAAATTGTCTACCTATTCATTAGTTTATGTCTATAATAGTTAAGTGTGTAGTGTCTTTGAAATGTCTAAATAATTTTTTTTTAATTCTACGTTTTTTAAAATTTATTGAATTATATCACTCATACATAAACATACATAAACAATAAGTGATAGCAATAGTTGTGAACTTACAAAATAAACATACGTAACATCATACAGTGCTCTCATACCTCACCCTACCACCTATAACTTGCATTGTTGTTAAACATTTTTAACTAATGACTAAAGAGCATCCTCAAAATATTACTACTAATCAAAGTATTTTCTCCCAACCCTCCCTGTTATTATTATTATTTTTTTATACACCATTAATACCTGAATATACATAAACAATAAGTGTATAGTAAAAGATATTTATATATCATTTTGCAAATGTTGGTATGTATTGTGAAAATTTTGATTTTTACCCACAATTAAAAAAACAAAAACAAAAAAAAACAGACGCTAACATCTATGGTCAAGTGAATTTTGACTAGCCTGTCTAAATAATTTTATTTTAAAACTTTAGCACTTGCAAGAATATCCAATTGATTGCCAGCACACATTAATTTAGAGATTAGCAAGAATCATCATATAGACCAGTTTCATCAATTATTTGGTAACTCCAAGTCCCACATTAGAGTTTCTTGAAAATAGTTATAACTATTATAAAAAATATTCTATAACTATAGTTATAGATATAGCTTCATGAACTGTTATTTTTTTGCCCATTAGTTATATATCTCATGCCAAATCAATATTATTTTCAGAAATCACAATTCTTTATTATATTACCCTTTTGTGTATCTTTATTTTTCTGATTATAAAAGTAATATATATTCATGATAAAGTTTCAGGTATTAAAATAATAATTCCCTATGTACTCAACCCCTGGAAATAATCACTAATAGCTTGGTGTATTATTTTCAGCTGCTGCATTTGTTAATGAAAATCTTTTCTCTTTCCAATGGGCCAGAGGTAGGGGCATCCCATCTTCATTTCCCTGAGTGGCACTTTCTTCTGTTGAGTTTGCTGGCAATTTATTTTGCTCCTCTGCTAAGGTAATCTCATTAATATGGTCAAGAAACTTGGGTTTTCATTCCTGGGTTTACTGTTTCTATCTTTCTATGTTTTTCAGTTTCTTAGGAGTTTGATAACATTTTATAGTGCAATGCATGTTTCAAAGCACCTTCAAACACTCATCATCCCTTGGTAAAAGGGATGTAGAAAGGTTAAAGACTTTGCTCATGTTAGCTGGCAAAGCCAAGATTTGAACCGACCGACCTCTCCCGTGACTTTAAATACTGTTTGTATTCTGATGATTCTTAAATTTGTGTCTCCAGCCTTGACTTCTTCCCTGAGCTTCAGACTTGTATATCCTACTGTTTTCTTAACATCTACACTTAGATGGCATCTCAAAATTTGACTTAGCAAAAAAGAGAATCCTTGAAGCCCCTACCCCTACCCTGTTCCTCCCAAGGTCTTCCCGGTCTTAGATAATGGTATCATAAACACCTATATGCTCAGGCAAAAAACCTTGGAATAATCCTCGATTTCTCTCTTCTTCAAGTATGACATTGAATCCATCAGCAAGTGCTGAATCTAGTTGCTTTTCACCAACTTATTTCTATTTTTTACCTGGACTACCATAATCAGTTCCCAACTGGTTTCCCTGCCATTACACACTATACCATTGCCTTATTTTTTGTTATAATTAACAATATCTGATATTATTTTTTATCTTTAAAAATCTAAAAATCTTTAAAAATTTTTCTTTTTTGTTTTTTTTTTCATTGTTTTTCTTTTTTTATTCTTTTATTTTCTATTTTTTTTCTGATATTATTTTTAATACATTTTTTTAAATTAGGGAAGTTGTAAGTTAACAGAAAAACCATGCAGAAAATACAGATTATAATCAGCTCTTATTGGTTGGTAGGTCCGTTCCTGTCTCACCTCTTTAAATGTAAACTCTGCAAGACAGAAACTTTTTCTTGTCATGACTGGATCTAGAATAGTTCTGGCAATAGTGGGCTCTTGTGTTGAATGACTGCATGCATGCATGAATGGAAGAATGAAAGAAAGAAATCTGATGCTCTTTCAGCAATTGGAGATTCAGGAAAAAACACTCCTGTCCTAGTTTTCTCAGGGCTTTTTTGTATAGTTTTGAAAAACTTTTAATAATGTGTTCTTGAGATTGATATTAGAGTCTTATGATCTTAAATGTATGGTATCATTTGGCCCTTCTTGCATATTATTATTATTTTTATAAAAAATTTTTTATGTATCTCTGTCAGTAAGGCTTTATGTCTTTATTATAAATTTGTGAGCATTCTCTAGGATGTCAAATATGAAATCTCCTTTAGATTTATCTGGAGGAGAGAGAAAGAGCGCTTTTGTATCTTTAAAAATAATTAAAGGCTCAAGTCTCTGAAAAAGTAATAAGTGCCAAGAATGGCAGCTCTGCAACCATTTGTTCTTGACTTTTTTTTTTTCCAACTATTTTTTTAGCCAGACTATTGATGCATTTTAATACCATTAGTATTTCTTAAAATAAAATTAGTTTAGCAGTGTTATTAATTTTTCTTCTGAAATTATAAGGCAGGAAAATGAGCCTGAGGCTATATTATTGCATGTATTCAAATGTGCCCCATTTCCAGATATTGGAAGGAATGTTTTTAAATGTTCTGGAGAAAAGTAAATTTTTTAAAAGTCCAAGCAGATTGTTTTGTTTTAGAAACACTGAAAATGCAATATGTGAATCATATTTGGATTTTAAAGCAGGATATTAAACTTCACAGTAAAAGTGATTCCATGATGGCTAAGCCCAAAGAGAGGGTTATAAAGCCAGCAGACACAGAAACTGATACTTATTTGGAGAATAAATGATACAGGAATGGAAACATTGAAAAAAATAACCTTAGAACCATTTTTCTTGATGATATTTTATCCCTTAAGGCAGACAGATCATTAAAATTAAAATTGTATTAAAATCTATATAAAATATGTAAGCCAGTAAAATGACTGTAGAGTCAGTCACAAGTATTTCTTTCCAAATCCATAACTGATTTAGTAAATTGAATTTTATATTTGCTAGGCAATGTACCTTAGCAAACCTTAAAAAATGAATCCCCATTACTTAGTTGAAGCAAATAATTTTGAAGGAGAGATGAGCTGACCTTTTTGAAATTGGCATTCACCCAGGGGCTGATTAGTGAAGGTGAGGAGGGAAAAAGGAACATGTTATTTCCATGCATTTATGCCTTTGCACTTGCTGTTACTTTCCTAGGATAGCTTTCCCATCTGGAAAATTCATTCTTATCCTTGGAAAACCATTTCCAACATCCTGTTCTTAGTGATGACTTTACTAATATCTCTAGATAGATAGTTGCCTACTCGTCTGCTATTACTGCCATATATGTACCTCTATCATTGCATGTAGCACACCAAAAATCATTTCCTTATGTTTCTGCCATTTTAAAAAATCCCCAGTGCCTAGCATAGTGCCTGATATATAGTAGGAAGTTAATAAATGTTTGTTGAAGCAATGAACAAAGTGGTGAGTGACAGCCATGGAGCTCTGCATTACCTAGATTCTGGTCAGAAAGATATAGTTCCTGGTCCCATCCTTTTCCTCCTTGGGCAAAGTAGAGGTGATAGGACAGAAGTTACCTAGAGCAAGGTTGAGAAGATGGATAGGTCAATCATTCAATAAATATTCAATGAACTTCTAGCACTGTGCTAAATGTGGTGAATTAAACTGTAGAACTGTAAGATACACTGCATCTGCTTTAGGGTTTCATCAGTTAAGTTTAAGACCTAACTTACCTATATGATCATCCAAAGGGAAAATAAATGCCAAATTATAAGACTTGACTCTATATGTATAAGGAAGCCAGAAAAGGGAGAAAGCCATATGTGTTGAAGCGTCGGGGAAGAATTCATAGGGGAACTAATTTGGGCTTGCCAGTATCAACTGAAAGAAGAGTTGATGGTGTTGTAAGGCTTGGGTCAGGTAGGAGTTGAATGGTAGACTATGGGGATCAGCTTGTGGAGCAGGGTTTACCCTGGGAATCAAACACCCCTCATTCACCCATGGATGAGCTTTAGTCAGATTTTGAGCTCCTATAATTATTTGGAAAATGTTATATGTATGTATATACGTACAGTTCCTAGGGAGAGGTTTCAGTTTTCAAGGATGTAGATGGAGATTTTAAAAGAATGTTAAATTTTGTATTTTTAATTAAAAACAGGTGGAATTATAACCATTTGTCTTTTCATAAGGCCTTAAAGAGGAAAAAAGAAAGAATTCTGGGACAGAGGAGGGAAGGGGAAATGAAAGAGGGGGAACTCCAGGCTAATGCTTGAAAAGGCAAAATAATAATATAAAAATCAATATTATTAAATGATCTGTCCCTGAGAGTATATCAGTAACCATGAGGTATCTTTAGCTGATTGTTGGAAGAGACTAAGCAATGGAGGCCAAAATTCGCGGCCAACGCTGCCTATTAGAGAGAAACTAAACACTGGACTAAAAGTGAATGAAAATTTATCCCATTGTTGCCCAAATGGAAAAATACTGGATTCAAAGACAGAAAATTCTGTGGACCTGCCTGTGATTTTTTTTTTTTTTTTACTTGCCAGTGTTTTTAATTTAATCAACAAAAGTTGGTTTTTAAGAATTATCCTATTTAGCCTTTTGAATTTAAGGATTTATCTCTTAATAAAATATCTTTATTTCATCATAAAAATTAAACATAATGACCTCGACTTGGTTGTTTGCCATAGATGTAGATTATTTTAGTATTGAGTGCTCAATGTATTTAGAAAACAGATTGGAATCCTTTTCTGGCCTTTGCAAACTGGAGGTTAACATACTAACATATCAGGGGCAGGAATGATGGATTTCCGCTTCTGGTTTAGTGAACGTTTCACTGTCATAAATATGATTTGAAATGATAGCTCTAACTATCACATCACAGTTGTGAGTTAATTAGGAAAGAGACACATTAAAAAAGTCTGTTCATTTGTTCTTTGCCTTGTTCCAAAAGGATTGCAAAAATGTTTAAGTTTATGCAAAGAAATAGTAGAAAAGGGGATTTTCCTATAATTATATCTTTATGAAAGTAACTAATTGGATAACAGGTAAAGAATACAGTATTGTTGAGAGGAAATCGATGTTTATTAATATAAATTATATCTCAAACATCAAGCCATATTTTTATATCAAATTCAATTTAATTAGAAGATCATAGCAATGTGATAAAGTTGAAAACTTGATTCAGAGTTATAAACCTAAAATATGCATAACATGTTAATTTAATACTCTTAGATACTAATGGATTTAACATCAAGTATTAAGAAAAATGTATAATATGTAAATTCTCATATGATATAGTTTTATTAGAAATAGAGTTGGAGTATCCAACCCATATAGATTCAACATTAAGTGCCACTTCAGTGGATTTAAGGCTGAAAGTTCAAAATGTATCATGATTTCTGTGGTGGTCTCATCTCAAATATTGAACCTGGTAATAATTATATAACATGAGGATCATATAATATAATAAATATTTTAATGAGATGAGTAATAAAATATAATATATTATATATTATACATAACCTATAATGTAGTTTATGTTTTAATATCTTATGTTTTTTAAAAAGTCCTATAGAAGGCAGATACAGATATGTGGGCATTTCTGATCATTGTACATCAAGCTGGGAAATGTAGTATCTTCAGTACTTATCCTTTGCTAGGAGACCAAGTTAGGCCTGGAAAGTGTGTTGGCCTAACAGGCCATTCCGGGGGCTTGGGGCTTGAAGGCTGGAGGTTGACCTAGGTGAAATAATAACCTAGAGAATCCAGAAGTAGATAGTGCACAGGAATGAGTGCAATCCATTTCCAAAGGGAAGCAGTGGGTCAGAGCTATATAAACCATATACATCATCAGTTCTAAGAGGTGACTGTGTGGCAGCACCAAGGGTATTCAGGAGCAGGGTGAATGCAGGTTCATGTGGGAATGAGGAGAGAAGGTCCAGGACTTCATGAACAGGATTGGGTTTTCTGGGTTGCCTTGTCCCAGGCTGGCATTGGCTGGAATTAAAGGTACAAATTTAGATGGTTCACCTTTTATAGTTTTATGCTTATTAACATAAAATCATATTTTATTTTGAATAAATTTGAATGACTGCTGTAACAAAATATGCAACTCCCAAGCTACAAAAAATAACATTTTTAGTTTTTTGGGGGGGCGGGGGGTCGGGATTGTGGAACAAAGAAACTACTAAACTATTTATGAAGAACAGATCAGTGGTTGTCAGAGCTAGGTGTGGGGTAAAAGTATAACTGCAAAGAGAAAGCATGAGGGAGGTTTTTGGGGTCATAGAACAGTTCTGTATTCTCTTAGTGGTAATGGGTATATGAATTTGTTAAACTTTGTAGATGTGTACACCAAAAAAAGTCAGTTTTACTGCATGATAATTTAAAAAATGCTAGTAGGGATATAAAAGGATCTTTTTAATATATAAAATGCAAACGACAGAGTAAAGTACACCAAAGCAGTCCTAGTGGGCCAGGGGAAAGCAGGAATCCAGGGCATGGTTTGCATGTTTCTGAGCACTTTAGGTTGGTGGAAGGTATACTTGGAAGATGCTGCATGGAATTTGAAAATTATTTGGTCCACTAAGTTTTCTTTTAACTCTTTTTTTTTTTTCATATAGAATTTTCTTTTTCCCTCACTCCCTCCTGTTTTCCCATTCCTCTTATCCTCCCTTCTTCCCTCCCTTTCTTTCTTGAGTTTAAGTTCATGCTAATTAACATGATGAAGTGATATCCCAGATTACAAAATGTATGCCTCTCATGGCTACTGGTAGAAGGGACATGATGCAAGGAGGTAATGGGAAGCTGGTTTAGCTCCGTACCAATACTGAGTGTAGACAGTTGAGCCAGAATAAAACCCAAAGTAGGAGCCCTGCTACACTCCAGAACACACTTATGATGTCCAGCCCAACCTATAAGCTTCTCTAGTTCAGACAGTGTTAAGTGTGGTTCTGGAGCTGAGCATGTGGTTTGTGTTAGAATTGAGACAGGCTCCGGGAGTTGGATCCAGTCCAGAATTAACCAGAGGGCCCTTGGAGAAGCCCTGAAATTGACCTGGATCTTTTCGTATTCTTGGCCATGGATGATCTGAGGTTGGATTGAACTGCCCAGGATTACTCTTACCCACAGTTAGCTTTCTAAATCTTTGAAAGAATGAATGTGTGTCTCTGGGTCTGGATCATATTTTAAACCAGTCTCCTAGAGATTCTGAAGGTCTAGTAAGGCAAGGCAAGTAGGACCACATGACCTTTTCTTTCAATATTGTCTCTTTAGCTTCACATTTCCTTGGCTACCTGATTTCTGATTTTCTGAATGGGTCATTTGCCCAGATAACAGTTCTGGATGAGGGATCATAGGAGAGAGTTTTATATCTCCTGGGAAGGGAAAGGTTAACTTTTATTTCCAAGAGCTTTGGCTGCTTGCATTCTTGGATTCAGTGGTCCCCAGGAGAGTGTGGTATGATGAGCTGTGGCTAGCACATATAGTCCACACAGGCAGAAATAGGGTGTGCACAGCTGACTGTTTACAACAGCTTCCTGAGTCTGCTACTACCAGATTGAGTGAACAAAGATTCATTTGAAGTTCTTAACTCACATTCTTTATATTACACATTGGTGACCACTTTTTCATTCCTTCCTCTAGGTTATTCTGGATTTTAAATCCTCAGCTATGAGATAACTTTAACTGAAATTCTTGACATTTGCCAACCCTAGCCACAATCCTTTCTTAAGATTATTTCAACATAAAGCATTTATCTTTTAGCTAGTCTGAAAAAAAATATTGTAGCATGTTGCTGGTAATGAGATTTCTTGGGGTTGAATCTTTGGGTATGACATTTATGATATAAGTTCACCATCTGATTCATATATCCTATGGTCTTCAGAACTTTACAAATCTGGGTATAACTGGGAGTGTGGGGCTCTTGTTCCTGACTTAATTGCATATTTAAATGTGAGACTAGAGCTAAAGCTAAAAAGCAGACAGATTTTGGAAGAGAATTTTGTCCTGTTTTGAGGTCATATGTAAAGCCAAGAAATTGCTGGAGCAGTTCTGACAGTGCTGAGGATTTTAGGGAGACAGGCTTGTAATATTTCCACTTCTTTCAGCTTGCAGTCTGGCTGAAAGTGTAGCAAGATCAGCCTTTTTCCAAAGGTCTTGGTATTTCTGCAGCTGTTTTCAGAATGCCTTGAAAATGAGAAGCAAAGGAGCCCACAGAATCTCAAGCATCCAAGCTCTTCCAATCACCAAAGCCTTTGGACAATTTAAGTAGGAAAGAGTTGAAATCACATAAGCCAAGGTGTACATGACATAGTTCATGCATGGAGGCTGCTCTTTCCGATATGACATCATGCTGATGGCACCTGAAAGATGTGGAGAGAGCATCAGCCTCTCCAGCAATCACACCACAAAATCCTTGATAGGAGCTCTGCACATTGTATTTCTAATTTCTATTATTTTAGATCCTTTTTGAGCCATTCACTTGAGTCAGCTGGGCCATCTGTCTAGAGCAGTGAACATCTCAAATGTTCCAATTGGCCCAGTTAGTGTGGTGTTAATATGTCATTTATTATTATTACTGAGAAATTGTATTTGCTAGGACTCTTTAAGCATTTTCTTTTCTTCTTCTTCTTCTTCTTTTTTTTTTTTTTTTTTTGAGGTACCAGGGGCTGGGTATTGAACCCTGGACCTTGTATGTGGAAAGCTGGCGCTCAGCCACTGAGCCACATCAGCTCCCCTGAGTTGTTTTTTTTACATTTGTTGTGCTTGTTGTTTGTTTCCGTTTTCTTTAGGATGCCCTGGGAACTGAACCCGAGAACTCCTATGTGGGAAGCAGGCGCTCAACCACTTGAGCCACATCCTCTCCTCTTTAGCATTCTTAATAAATCCTTCCGGTTTGATCATTCCTGGTCTATAGATGAAGAAAGTAAGGTTTAGAGAATTTATGTGATTTGTGAAAATCATATGAACAGACCACTGAATCATAAGGACTGTAGAACTGTATATTTTATATTGTCAGATGCAACCTTTTAAGTGGTTGAAGCGCTTCATATATGTCATGTGTATGAGGAAGATTCAAACAACGAATGGTTGGATTATATCTGATTATTTAAAAGTTTTGGCAAAGGAAATCTTAAATGAAAACCCAATTTGTTAAGCTATAGTTCTATTTTATTAGTATAACTTTATTTTTTTTTTATTTTTTTATTTTTTAAGATTTTATTTATTTATTCATTTATCCCCCCCCCTTGCTGCTTGTGCTCGCTGGGTCAGCTTACCACGCCGTGCGGGCGGGCTTGCCTTCACCAGGAGGCCCCTGGGAACCGAACCCGGGGCCTCCCATATGGTAAACGGGAGCCCTACTGATTGAGCCACAGCCACTTCCCAGTATAACTTTATTTTACAAGTTCACATTTCTGATAACTACTTATTTTCAAGTTATCCACTACTGCTAATAAGGCTATTTATGATAAACACAAACATTTGAAATTTGGATTTATGCATGTCAATTAGGGTCTTGTAACAGCAATATCCAATTAAAAATCATTTTAATTTTAAATCAATTCCACATATATTATTAATATAGCAGGTTTCTTAAAGAGGTGAATCACTGATATTTGCAAATATTGTAAATAGAGAAATTTTTCTGTTTCACACTACGCAAGAACAATTTTTGTTGAGGTTCACTCATTTTTTTGTATTAAACATTTTTTTTCAATAAGTGAAATTGTAGGTTTACAGAAAAATCATGTAAAAAATACAGTGTTCTCATATTCAACCCCCATTATTTTCACTTTGCATTAGTGTGTTACCTTTGTTACAGCTGATGAAAGAATATTATAATTGTAGTATTAATGCCAGTCCTTTACATTAGGGTATATTTTTCCCCCAATATACCATCTGTGAAAGTTTGAATTTGGTGAATCCCAAAAGAGATTATGTTCTTAAACTAATCTATTTTGGTGGGTGTTGGTCTATTTGATTGCATTAAATTGAGTTACAGGGCCTTTGTTTATATTACTTGATAAGATCACTTTAGGGCTTTTGATTGGACTATGTCAGTGAAGCGTAAATCAGCTTGGGTATCCACCTTCTTGCTGGGTCTGATATAAATGGAGACATACAGAGGAAAGGGAAGCCACCATATTTATCAGGCAATGTGTCAGAGAGGACTGCAGGAAAACAGAGAGGCCCCGAGGGCTGAGAGAGATCCCAGAGTCTGGAACCAGCAGAGCACAGAGGCAAGGAATGAGGACCCTGAGGGGCTGGGCCCATGGAGCAACTCAAGGCTCAGGAGAAGAGCCCTACGGTATGCCTGATAGTTTACAAATGAACTTGGGAAGAAAGCGGAGCAGCGGAGAATGAGATAGGAGGCCGGAAAGAGACACCACATGGCTGCTAACTTTGGTGAGAAAGCATCTCTGATGATGCCTTGATTTAGACATTTCACAGCCTCAAAAACTGTAAGCTTTTACCCTAAATAAAATTCCCATTATAAAAGTCAACCCATTTCTGGTACTTTGTATTTGCAGCCCTGTGGCAAACTAAGATACCACCCTATTATTAACACTTTGCATTAGTGTGGTGCAGTTGTTATGATTCATGATAGAACATTTTCATAATTGTACTATTAACTATAATCCATTGTTGACAGTAGGGTTCATTGTATTGTACAGTCCTATGTTTTATTTTTAAGTGTTTATTCTGGTAACATATATATAGTCTAAAATTTTCCATTTTTACCACATTCACATATATAATTCAGTGCTGTTAATTATACTCACATTGTTGTGCTACCATTACCACCATCCATTTCCAAAACTTTACAATCAGTCCAAATAGAAATTCTTTACAAATTAAGCATTTTTTTTTTTTAAAGATTTTATTTATCCATTCATTTATCCCCCCCTTGCTGCTTGTGCTCGCTGGGTCAGCTAACCACACCGTGCGGGTGGGCTTGCCTTCACCAGGAGGCCCTGGGAACCGAACCCGAGGCCTCTCATATGGTAAACGGGAGCCCTACTGATTGAGCCACAGCCGCTTCCCACAAATTAAGCATTAACTCCCCATTCCCTACCCCCAACCCACATTTTGTTTATCCTTTCATCGGTTGATGGACACTTGGGTTTCTTCCATCTTTTGGCAATTGTAAATAATGCTGCTATGAACATCAGTATGAAAATATCTATTCGATTCTCTGCTTTCAATTCTTTTGTGTATATATCTAATAGAAGGATTTCCATGTCATATGGTAATTCTGTACTTAGCTTTCTGAGGAAATGCCAAACTGTCTTCATGCTACACCATTTTACATTGATACCAGCAATGAATGAGTGTTCCTATTTCTTCAGGTCCTCTCCAACACTTGTAATTTTCTGTGTGTGTGTGTGTGTGTGTTAGCCATTTTAATGGCTGTGAAATGGTATTTCATTGTGTTTTTTTTTTTGTTATTTCATTGTGGTTTTGATTTGCATTTCCCTAATAGCTAATCTTTTCATGTGCTTTTAGCCATTTGTATATCCTTTTTGGAGAAATGTCTATTTAAATATTTTGCCCATTTTTAAATTGGTTTGTTTGTTTTTTTATTGCTGGGTTGTAGGATTTCTTTATAAATTCTGGATATTAAATCTATATTGGTTATGTGGTTTCCAAATTATCCAATATATATATATATTTTTTTTTTTTTTTTAAAGATTTTTATTTATTTATTCATTTATCTCCCCCTTGCTGCTTGTGCTCACTGGGTCAGCCAACCACGCCGTGCGGGCGGGCTTGCCTTCACCAGGAGGCCCCTGGGAACCGAACCCGGGGCCTCCCATATGGTAAACGGGAGCCCTACTGATTGAGCCACAGCCGCTTCCCTATCCAATATATTTTTAACTTTGTTTGATTGTCCCCCATTGGAAAAAAAAATCCACAATTCCAGAGAAATTCTTGCAAAGGGTTACAATATTCTTAACAGCTAAATCTACTGAGAATATAGTTCAATCATACTGATTCAGAAGCTTGAAAAATGATTAATAGGAAGTTTGTGGTCTAATTTGAATCACTATATCTAACAATGGCTCATTCTTCCCATTTTCTTTTAAACTCAGTCCAGTCATCATTCACTGAAACTGCATTTGTCAGGGTCACTAGATTTCCATGTAGCCAAATCTATTGGTCATTTCTCATTCCTCACATTTTGTGACCCATCAACAACACTTGACACCAGTGATCACTCTCTCTTTCATTTGCTTTCCAGGACCCACCCTCTCCTGGTTTTTCTCCCACCTTACTGGCCACTTGTCTTAGTTCCTTTTCTGTCTCCTCCTCATTGTTCTGACTTCTTTGGGGGACCCCTGAACAGCTTTTCTCAATTATAGTTTCTCATCTGAATCACAGAACACAGAAAATGATCAGAGTGGCGATTTTCTTAAACTTTCCCAAGAAAAAGAACTAGTACTGTTCTAGATGCAAAGGAGAGAAGTTAATTCATTACATACAGTGGATGCTGTTTTAGGCTGCTTAAAGCAAATACCATGAAATGGGTCAACTTAAACAAAGGGAGTTTATTCGCTTACAGTTTGAGCCTGAGAAAAATGTCCAAATCAAGGCATTATCAAGGCAATACTTTCTTCCTGAAGACTGGCTGCTGGCAATCCTTGACTCCTCTGCCATATGGCAAAGCACATGGTAGCATCTGCTGGTCTCTCCCTTCTCTTCCGGGTTTTGTTGATTTTAGCTTCTTGCTTCTGTGGCATTCTCTCTCCTTGTCTGAATCTCATTCTTTTATAAAGGATTCCATAAGAGGATTAAAACTCACCCTGGGCCACACCTGAACTGAAGTAACATCATCAAAAGATCTTATTTACAATGGGTCCACACCCACAGGAATGGATTAACTTTAAGAACATGCTTTTCTTGGGTACAAAGAGTTTCAAATCACCACAGATGCCTTAGGGCATTAAGGCTTGCTTTTCTCCCAGAACCTCAGTTCTGTCTCAGTTCATGGATGTTAGACATCTGATCCAGTTTCATGGTCTTAAATGCCATCTCTATGTTGGCAACTCCCAAATTTATATCTCCAGCCCAGACCTCTATCTGAAAACAAGGTAGCACACTCTATCTAACATCTATTCAACTTCTTGTCTTAAATATCTGACATCTCAAACTTAGCATGTTCAAAAACAAAACCTAATCTTTCTCCCAAAGCTGTTCCACTCATAGTCATCATCTATTATGCTTCAAATTTTAGAGTCATCCCTGAAATTATCTCTTTCTGTTATACCTTATATCCAATTTGTCTGCAAATCCTATGTGTATACCTTCCCAAATACATCCAGAATCTGACCAATTCTTGCTACCTCTACGTGTTCACTTCTATTACCCTGATCGAAGCTACCATCATCTCTAGAAAGCTTAAAATATTTCAGTAGCCTCCTAACTGATCTCCCTGCTCTCCTTGTTGGATTCTTACAGTTTATTCTTAACACAGCAGCTCACCATTTCAATCATAGTGAAAGCTAAAGACTTTACAATGGCCTACACGGCCCTATATGATTTGCTTTGCCTCTTCTTCCTACTGTACTCCAATCTTTTTGCTATTTCTACAATATATTAGGCAAACTTCCACCCAGGGTATTTTCACTTAATATTCCCTCTGCCTGGAATGCTCTTTCCCCCAACCTAACCCCATCCCCATAGCTGCCTCACTTCTTCAAGTCTTTGCTCAGATGTCACCCTCTCAGTGAGGCTTTCCCTGGCCAACCTTCTTAAATTTGTGAACTCCCCTATCACTCCCTATCTCTGTTCCCCTGCTTATTCTTTCCATAGTGCTTATCATTTAATATTCTATATGATTTATATTTATGTATTTAATTGTAGGCAGGAAGTTTATTGGGACACTCTCCCAACAGAGGGGGTCTGAAGAGTAGACTTCAGCCCACCTGTGGAAGGTTGTGGATAGGAATTTATACAGTATATCAATAAGCAGGGAAACTGAGTATAGCCTGAGGCCAAATGGCCAGTGGGGAGTGGGCTAGGAGGTCTTGGAATGTGGGAGGGGTTGGGGAGGGAGTGATGGCCCTTATCTGCTCCATTTTGTTTATTCTTGGGAGGAGATGAGTTGCCCATAGGCTAAGGCTTGCTCAGTCGTTAGGTGGGTTATGGCTGGAGGCTGCCTTTCCTCAACCTATGCCACAGGGGCATTGATTCATGGTCCTATGACCTGTCAATCATTGCAATACTTATTTATTCTTATTGTCTATCTCCCCTGCTAGTGTGTAGGCTTCTTGAGGGGAGAGCTTTTGTCTGTTTTATCCATAGCTATGTATTAAATCTCTGGGACAGAGTCAGCATGCAGTGGGTACTCAAGAAATAGTTGTTGAACGAATGAATGGGGAGCATTCAATGTGAAGATATGTGATTGATGGAATTTCAGTCACTTGAAATTCTCCTTATATTGAACAAAATACAACTTAAATATATATTATAACATTAGGAGATGTTTAATGGTGTCATTAAAAATAATATCAGATACCTCAATTTCCATTTCTATTAAATATATACTCGGTGATTGAAAATTATTCATTAGGTTTCCATGCTGAGGCCAAATTTGAACTTTCAGTGTATGCTTACTCTTCATCTGCACTTCTAAGCACCATGCATTTTATTCTTGCATTGCCAAATTAATTTAATTGAGCATATTAAAAAATCAGCATGATTGCAAGTGTCTCATCCATTCCCCTCCCTTCCCTACTCTGTTCTGTGTTGTAGGGGAGCTAAGCCCTGCAGGTTGCATTTCTCGTGTGCATTTCTCCTATCCTTCTGTGTGGATTGGAAAATAGAAGGCATTAGTGGGCAATGGGGGAAAGGATAGGGAAAAGCCAGGATATTTGCCCCTTCTCTCTCTGCTTCTCTTAGCTCCACTGGCAGTGACTGAGGTCACTGCCATGGTTACAGCTTCCATCAAGTGACTCCAACAGGGTAGTTTGCTGGAGCCAGCTCACACCAGCTGAGGGACAGTTTTATTCACTTTTTTTTCCCAACTCCATGTTCAATGATATCAAACTGGTGGCTTAAAGTAGGCCATGGTGGGATGGGAGTATCTTTCCCATGGAAATTGCAAACATTGCAAATCAGGGTTTCCCCCCTCCCAGAGGGCTGTTGAACATTTACCATCACACCCCTGTGGGCCCAGTCCCTGCACTCTGGGAACATGCCCTTCTTTTATCTCTCCAGCCTAGGAGTAGTAGTGTCTTTCTGCTGTTGCCAGTCTCTGGATTATACACTCTTCCCTGTTTGGGACTCAGTTTGTTGTTCATCTATGTAATGAATTCTCTGCACTAAATTCCTTCTCTTGTAGAAATAGGAAGTGATTTCTGTTTTCCTATACCCTGGTTGATACAATACATAAGCTACAGCAATCATGTTATGTTTGCCTAAACTCAGGGAGGATCTTTAGAAACAAAACAAAAATCTTTGTCTTGTTTGAAATATTTGTACCAGTACCTTGCTTTGGAACAAATAAAATACTTTGATACAAAAAGTAAATTCTGGATCTCACTGCTGACATCATTACAAATCATTTTGAAAAGCTACAGCTTAAAGGCAGACCTTAATATAGTCAGCACTTTTTATGATATTATTCAACATTATTTTGAAAAATGCTGGCATCTTCTTACCAGCTCCTACTTGTTTCTAAGGTTTACAGAGACTGCTTGAACATTTTTTTTTTCATGCTTTATAAACCTTCAGTACTGTCATTGTCTGGGCCATTGCTTGCTCCCCACTTATAGACATGATCACATTTTAGATGTTACTTAATGGTCTGTGAAAAGTCATTTAAATACTTTCTTTTCTTACGTGCATGTCAGGTGTTTTTCAAGGGCATAAACTTCCTTATGTTTGAACACAGGAATAAAACATGGGAAAATAGAAAATAGGAAAAATTATAGCATCCAAGTATTCTTGGATACTGTAAGCTATGATATCTGACATGGTACTAATATTTCTGAGGCAGCCTGGTCAGCTAATGTGCTCAATGCTGAGTCAGTAGCCTAGGATTTCATAAGGCTCATCCAGTGTTTCTTTCACATGTGCTGATGTCACTTACTGTGAATGACATTTTAAGTTTGATTTCACCATTTGAATACTACTGGTTCAGACTAATTATGCATCCCTCAGACTATAATGTACCCCCATCTATCGTACGGTATCAGGGCCTGTTCCAAAATTATTCAAGGTCATGTTCTTCAACTGTGACTTCATCTTTCATCTTTATGTCCACTATACGAAGTCCTCCAGAGTATCCTAGAAAGCCCATCTTTCTGCATAGATAACCAACCTAGATAACGTGATATAAAGTAGAAGATTCCTTGATTTAATATTATCACGTCACCTGCAAATTCTTCTCCAGTCTGACATAAATTGTGTTAGGACTAGCCTGGTTTCCCTGCCTGGAGCTCCTCTTCCCCACAGCTTGAGCCATTTGTTTATCTGTGCAGTCTTCATCCTGCATTACAACTGAATATCAACTTTGTACTGCAGTGGTGGAGGTGGGTAACTAGAAGGAAAGGGGCAAAATCATTTTGCTTATCTGCATGCTGTTTACCCAGCTTTCTCTTGACCCTTGATGCTTTCTTTCCATGTGTGAAATGTGTACCTATGTCATCTCTCATGGTACATTTATGGGTTCTTTGGAGCCCCCACTGGGGACCTCTCTGTTTCATTTCTGGCTCCCTCAGAGCTCCTGTTCCTAGAGGTTGACCCCAGAGCCTGTTATTGAGTCAACTCCTTTAGGTGGGGTCCTCTCAAAATGTCTCAAACTCGGCTACCCTCTGCAGTGTCCACTTGGATCCTGACAAACTAAAGCATTCTCATGCTGAGAATGAAGGCTGTTGCCCTTGTCCTGCACTCTGATTCTGCACATTGGCTCCAGCCAACTTCTTCAGTAGGGAGCAGGTCCCAGGCTCTGTGTTCAAGAACACCCAGATTCTAGGGGACACCATCAGTTTTACCCATGAATGGTCCCACGTTGCAGTTTAGTGCACAATTGGCAGTGGAGCCTGCAGGCACTCAGGCACTCCCAACCATAGTGAGCAGTTTTCTGGGAGCCCTTCTAACTTCCCTCCCTCCCCCATTGCAATTAGGGTAGGTAAGGGCTGTGGGAGATGACAGAGAAATGCCTCAAGAGACTAGCAAGGAGTGAAAAATTTTAGTCCACTCCCACTGGGTCTTTCTAACCCCCTTATGACTGCTAAAGCTGAATGGAATGTGAAAGTGAGAGTCCAGGGATCCTTAGGCTTCCTCTTGGCAAGGCTTGGAGGGGAATCCATTCCACATCCTGTTGTTATTGTCTGGGGAATCCTGCTGTACATTATGTTGAACTGATGGTATTCAATGTATTCAACAACTGTCTTGAGCTTTGCCCAGGGGTGCTTTGTCAGGTAACTCATTAAATATCTCTCAGGTATCCACAATGTCCACAGAACTCTGGGAATGGGTGGGGGAGGGTGGAGGAGAAGCAGAAGACATGCACAACTGACACTTCTGAAGCAAACAGATACTATCATAAGTTACTTTATTTACCCAAGACCTAAATGGTTAGTCACTGATGTGAAGTACTGTGTGGTCATATGTAAGTTTCTCTGCTTCCCATCTATAAAACCAGAGTAACAGTGCAGATTTGCCCGGTAGGATTGTTCTGAGGATTAAAGTACCCTAAATCATTTAATAAAAGTGATCATAAAGCATTTTCCAAATTTGAAGAGCCATGGAAACAGGAAAAACACTTAGCAAAAGACCCAGTGAGAGGCAATGCTTGAGCTGTGGGCCATTCCTTGGGTAGTTGTAATCTCCTGGCAGGAACTGGCCTGGGAGGGACCTTGACAGACACTGTGCAGAGCTAGTTTAAGAAGGGCTGATTGACACACAATTATTATTTTATCTTTGTAAAGCTGCAATGTGAGGCCTGCCATAGTGGGAGGAGGCTGTGAAGTATTCACTTGACAGCCTGCCATTGTCAACTCTAATGGGAGGGAAACATCAGTGCCCAGAAAGACAGCCTTGGGTTGTAAGTGGTTCATTTTTAGTTCAGCTACAATCACTCCTGCTAGTGATTTAATACTGTGACTTTGGGACTCTCTGTGTGCTTAGATGAGTGAGTGAGTGAATGTGTGTGCATTCATGTGGACAATTTTTATTCACTCACTTTTTGATTACCAGTGGGCCACATTCTTGGGTTTCTGAGACTTAGTATTAAGCAAGTTTTACTAGGATGACTTGGTTTTTCAGACAAGGAAGCTAACATAGTATGTCATATAATAATTTAATTCACATTTCCAATAGAAAATTAAAAAAAAAAAAAAATAATTCACATTTCCATTGTTGGGGGGATTGGCTGCTGGTAGCAACTACGATAGAGGATGGTATTCTGATATGGTTCTTAATTCCAATTCTTAAAATTGAATAGGGCTGTGGAAGCCAAGTTCTCTGGTGCTAAAATACATGTTTTATGTCATTCTTATAAAACGAACAGATGAGGAAATTTCTGTTAAACCCTAATTTTGCCACTGCAGATTATTAAAGACCCCAGGTTCCAAGACTTAGACATGTTTATCCTTGCCTGAAAAAATAAACATTAAGAAGTAATTTTTATCAGAGTTGGCACTGAGTGGTCCACAGCACAGCCATGGCCTTCTTTTGCCTTTGATGATTGGATGCCAGTGGGATAGAGGTTTTTAAAAAGAAGGTATATTTTTATTATTATTTTAATCTGAGAGTATAATGTTCCATTTTCAAATGAACTTTAAAATAATATAGGGTCAGAATCACTCTTGTGGCTGAAACTTTATCTTACAAATTCCAGAACAAAAAGTAATTAAGCTACTTGAATGTGCTCTCTACAAATGCAGAAATTTTGTACATTTTTTTCACTGCTGTATCCCCAGACCCAAGGATTGAACATGGCATATAGAAGATGCTCAATAAATATTTGCCAAACCAATCAATAAATCAAAAAAGGGGATATGACCTACAATTAGGAGTGACTTCCGAGTCTTGGCTAGTCCTTACACTTTGGAGTCACCTGTATGGGTGTTATAAATGCTAAAATCTTAAGACATAAGAAATATGCAGTTTGTTTCCACAACTGTACTACCCTACTTTTTTTTTTTCTACCTTTCAGTAAATATTTCTTGAATGAATGCATATCATGGTGGGGGAATTTTTCCTCTTTTTGGGAAGACAGTCATTTATTTGCTTACTTCATTTGTTATTTAATATATATATTATTAAATAATAATCCCTTGTGATGTTTAACTTAATCCAACTCCTGGGTTTTTCATTTTTTGCATCTGAGTCACACTTCAGCCCCGTGCCAAAGAACAATGCAATTCAGTTTTCTGATGGCCATGTGCAGTATTGTAAGGTGGTCTACTTTACTCTTTTTAAAAAAATTTTTATTGAGAACTACTTTATTATAAAAGAAAAGACAGATAACCTATTTTACCTACTCCTGCTTTGCCCAGCATACATGGGAGTGCTCAATGCCACAAAATCACAAAAACAAGAAATTACACTCCAGAATTAAGAGAAGGTGATTTTTTTTTTTAAAGATTTTTATTTATTTATTCATTTATCTCCCCCTTGCTGCTTGTGCTCGCTGGGTCAGCTAACCACGCCGTGCGGGCGGGCTTGCCTTCACCAGGAGGCCCCGGGAACCGAACCCGGGGCCTCCCATATGGTAAACGGGAGCCCTACTGATTGAGCCACAGCCGCTTCCCGAAGGTGATGTTTTTGATGAGACATCAGTGAAGAAATAAAATTTAAAAATCAATGGTAATTTTAGTTTAATTATCTAATTCAAGCCCCTTAATTTACACAAGAGGAAACCAAGGGCCAAATACAGAGCAAAGAAGTACAGGAACTACAGTTAAGACCTAGGCCTTGGGGTAAAATTTTTTTTCACAATATTGCCACAGTAGAGCCACAGGGAGCTAATGTCTGGTGGTTTTTTGTTTTGTTTGTTTTCTTTAAAAAATAACTATATATCAAACGATTAAAGCCAGAAACAACATTTTTCTATTATACATTTTTAACATTTCTATTATACCATCCCCCTTACCATCTGAAAGAACTTCAAGGGCCATCATCAGTGAGCCCTGGATAGTATTTGAAGAACCACCATGGAAAGGCTGGGACCTGGAAGCTGAAGGGTAGTACAGAGGAAAAAGCACAGAACTGGGGCTGGGGTGAGGAATCTCCTGTCTGATTTGAATTTTGTTGCAGGAAAGAAACCAGCATTTATTGCACCCTTGCCATGCCCAAACTCATTTAATCCTAATTACCATCTCTTCTAGGGGGATATTAGTATTCTTATTTTAAGAATAAGGAAATTGTGTTTTAGGTGAGACAATTTGCTTAAATTAAGGTCAGACAGCTAATGAGTGGCAGAGATGCATTTGAATCCAGGTCTATTATACCAAAGTTATTGCCCACTTTCCCTTTCTGGACCTCATTGTGAAAAGAGAGAACTTGGATAATTTCTGAGATTTCTTCTAAGGTCGCAATTCTGCATTTGATGCTATTCTTTTTAGAGCTGTTTAGCTTTGAAGATTTAATCTACCTGTTTTTCTTTCCCCTCTTCTTGGATTGTCAACTGATATATAGAACTTCATGTATCCGTTTCCTAGGATAGGTGTGGTAAGAGGCCCATAGGAGACTGCAAAATGGTTTCTTTTAGGTGTAAGCATTGTTTTTCAGAGTACCAACACCTATTATTCATTTTAAATAATTAGATGATGGGTACTATTAACACTCTGTTTTCCCATTATAACTAAAAGTAAGAATTGTTACTGTTTTATCAAATAGCCCCATAGAATGCAACCTCAAGCTCAGAGGCCAAACTATATACTGGAACTATTATCTTTTCACACTTTAAGAGGGATGAACTGACTCAACAGACCAAAGGAAAGGAAGGGTGATATACTCCAAGAAGTCCTTTGTAGGGTAGGCTAACTGCTATAACACATGGACTCCAAAATTTATACTAGCGCAAGCATAATACAAGTTATTTCTTGCTCATAAAATAGTACTGGGCAAGTTAACAGGTCAACAGGGAGGGACATTGGCTGAAAGAGGCTCTGCCATTTTCAATATGCTCTTCTGAGCTCACCCTAGAGGTTGTCTTCATATCAGCCAGCCAAGAGAAGAGAGCATTGAGAAGTGCCAAATGAAAGGATTTTATGAGCCAGGCTGGAAATGGCCGCATCATTTCCATTACATTCCTTTGCCTGTACTTACTCACATGACTGCTAGTTCTTTGCCTGGAGGCAGTGAAAAGTCCTGGGTTAAATCAGCAAGCCTTCTCTTATCCTGAATTTCATCCTGGGGTTAAGCTGGGAACCAAGTCTAGGATCAATCTGCTTTAGTTGTCCATTTCCTCTGCCTTCCTGACTTGTCCATATTATAAGGGTTTAATCAGTAAACTTCCTTCATAGTCACCTTTCATTGCACAAGAGACTTAATTACCAGTCAGAACAGTGTCCAACATTTTTAAAGGAACTAAACAAAAGCTAGCACTTAACAATGCAAAATTCACAATGTTTGTCATCCAACAAAAACTTACAAGACATGCAAAAAAGCAGAAAAATATGATCCATAGTCAGGAGAAAAGTCAATTAAAAGCTACAGGCTCCACAATGGCAGAGATGATAGAATTAGTAGACAAGAACATTAAAACAAATATAATAAATACAATATAATCAGTGATTAAAAGGAAAATTTGAAATAATGAGGAGAAAAAGGAAAATGTAAAAGAAACTAAATGTCAGACTTCTGTCTAAAATGAAAGTTTTACTTGTTAAAGGAATTAATAGCAGAATAAACATGGCATAAAGAACCAATAAACTTGAAAATATACCACTAAAACCTATCTAAAATGAAGCTTACCTACAGAAAGAACAGACATAGAGAATGAACAGGTCTGTGAGTCAATATCAAATTGACTAACACGTGTAAATTGGAGTCTCAGAAGACAACAGAGAAAAGAAAGAACAGAAATAATATTTGTAGAAAAAATGACCCAAATTTTATGAAAAGTTTAAAATCACAGATCCAAGAACCTCAGTGAAAATGAAGCAGGATACATACTAAGAAAACTTTGCCAAGGTACCACATAATCAAATTGCTGCAAGCTAGTGATTCCTGAGAATAATCTTAAAAGTATGTAGAGAAAAGGGCATATTACATACATAGGAACAAAAGACAAGTATTACAGGGGAGGAGATATAGCTCAAGTGGTTGAGCACCTGCTTCTTGTGTATGAGGTCCTGGGTTCAATCCCCAGTACCTCCTAAAAACAAATAAATGAAAGAACCATCTCTCATTGGGGAGTGGATATAGCTCAGTGATTGAGTGCCCACTTCCCATGTATGAGGACCTGGACTCAATCCCTGGTACTCCTAAAAAAGAAAAAAAGTAAAGAAAAAAAGACAAATATTACAGCAAACTTTTCTTCAGAAACTATGCATGCTAGAAGAAGATGGAATGTCCAGTGTCCCCCTACAGCCATGGCTGCCACCACCCCTGCCGCCGGCCCTGGGGCAGTGCTGTCCCTGGACAAATTATTCCAGAAGGGCAATGCCAAGAATACTGAATAAGAGATGGAAGAGGATGACAATGAGGTGCTAGATGAGACTCTGTCAGAGAGACTGTGGAGTCTGATGGAGATGTTCCCAAAGAGGTTTTGGTCTGTGGCTGGAGCCACTTTTGATCTCTCCCTCTTTGTGGCTCAAAAAATGTACAGGTTTTCCAGGATAGCTTTGTGGATTGGGACTATTTCTTTTATGATCCTAGTTCTTCCTGTTGTTTTTGAGACTGAGAAGTTGCAAATAGAGTGGCAATAGCAATTGCAGCAGCAGCAGCAGCAGAGACTTCTAGGGCTCAACACAGGGCTGTCAGGAGGAATGCTAGGGGCCCTACTTTCACTTCCTGGAAAGATCTAGATTGTTACTACCATATTTGAGCTGCCTTGGTGGGAGAAATTTGAAATTCAATAGTGTTTGAACTGCTGATTTGGACTTTTCTTTTTAAACTTTGGTATATTGATCTATCTAAACCTAGTGGGGGGAATTCTTCCTACTTTCTCAGAGACACTTGACTTGCAACTGTTCCTTCCACACTGTCCTGACTTATTTCTGTGTTCACTCTGATACTAAAGTGCAGCAATGCAGACGGTTACTCCAACTCTAGCCACCCCACCCCTTTCACTAAATTTCTCCTAAGCAGATCTCTCGCTATCATGGTGTGAGGTAGGAACAGATACCAGGAGGAGAGAGGTAGCCCTGACCATAAAGACTTTTTTTTTTTTTTTAAACTGGTGATGTTGGGAAGGAACAGGCACACAGTTTATGAAACAGACAAAATGCATTATAGCTGTAGGGTGAAGCAGCCACTCTGAATCCCTAGGTATGTTGGGGAGGAGGAGGGAGGGCCAGCAGAAGCCTTGATGGAGACTGTGGAGGACAGATCAGGAGCTCATTTCCTCTGTGCATTTTGTTTGGCTGTTGGACCTTTGTGTATTCTTTAAAAAAAAAAGAAGTCAGTGTTCACTTTTTGTATTTAAATATTAAAAATGATTTTGACTTAAAAAAAAAAAGACAACAATGGAATAACATCTTTAAAGTTCTGGGAAAAATTATCAACCTAGCATTCCATACATAGTGAAAATACCTTTTAAATATAACTATAAATTAAAAACATTTCCAGGCAAAACAAAGCTATGAGAATTTTTGGTCTGCATACCTGCACTGCAAGATATGTTAAAGAAAGTTCTTCAAGGAGAAGAAAAATGATAACATAAAAATGTGGATCTATGCAAAGGAATGAAGAGCACTGGAAATGGTCAATAAGTGGGTAAATATCAAGAACTTTCCCCCCTCATTTAAAAATTTCAATCAATATTGTAATTGATTGTGAAAGTGCCATTTTCCCTCAAACTGATTTTTATAGATGAAATAAAATCCCAATTAAAATCTCCCCAGGCTTTCTTGTAGAATTTGCCAAGCTGATTTTAAAATTCTTATGGATATATAATGACCTAAATTCCCAAAACAATTTTGAAATGAGCAAAATTAGAGGATTTACACTGATTTCAACATTTACTATAAAGCTACAGTAATCTATACAGTGTGTTATTGGTATAAATTTAGACACATAGTTCAATGAAACCCAATAGATAGTCCAGAAATAGATCTACGCATATATGGTCAATTGATTTTCAACAAAGGTGTCCAGGTAATTCAATATTTCAATAAATATTTTCAATAAATAGTCTGGAACAACTGGATAGATATAGATATAGATATGTAAAAATAAAATTAACCTCGACTCTTATCTTACTATACACAAGAATTAACTTGAAATGGGTCATAGACATAAACATAAATGCTAAAACTATAAAACTTGTAGAAGAAATTTTGTAACCTTTGAGTTGGCAAAGATTTCTTCGGACACAAAAAGCATGAGCATAAAAGAAATATTTATAAATTTGGCTCCATCAAAATTTAAAATTTCTTCTCCTCATAAGGTACCAATAAGAAACTGAAAATGAAAAGGCAGGCCACAGATTAGGAGAAAATTATATATATGTTTGTGTATATATGCATAAATACACATAAAGAATGTTTACAACTTGCTAATAGAACTAATTAAAAAGTCAATAAAAATGGGACAAATTTGAACAAACTCTTCACCAAAGAAGATAAATTGACAGCCAATCTACCCATGAAAAGATGCTCAATATCATCATTAGGGGAAGGAAAATTAAAACCACAATGTGATATGACTACACATCAATTAGAACATTAGAATGGCTAAAATTTAAAAAAGACCTATGATACCAACTGTTGGTGAGGACATGAAGCAACTGGAAATCTTATTCACTACTGATAGAATTGTGAAGTTGTACAATCACTTTGGAAGCCAGTTTTGGCAGTTTCTTGTGAAGTGAAGACCCAACAACTCCACTCTTAGGTGTTTATCCAAGAGAAATGAAAGCATATCTGGTCATAGAGACTCATATACAAAAATTTCTCACAGCTCTATTTAAAGTAGTCCAAACTGGAAACAACACTAATGCCCATCGTTAGGTAAAGACATAAATAAAACACTACTCAGCAATAAAAAGTAATAAGCTGCTAGACATGCAACACCATAGATCAATCTCAATAGGTATGGTAAGTGGAAAAAGCCAGGTATAAAAGAGAAGATACTATATGATAAGAAACTCTATAAAAAAATAAACTTACCATATACTGACAGAGAACAGGTCTGTAGTTGCCTGGGGTCAGGGATAGAGTGAGATTGATGGGGAAGGGGCTTCAGGGAATGACCTTTTGGGGTGACAGAAATGCTCTATATCTTGATTTTAGGGGTAATACATGGGTGTGTACTTTTGTTAAAACTCCTAGAATATACCCTTAAAATGAGCTCTGTAAATTGTTCTTCATTAAAGTTGTGCTTGCATGTAGTAGTTGCTCTGCTTTTGAGGGGCAAGGTCTTAGAGAGAGTGAAGGGAAACTTTATAAATGTGTCGACAATTTCTTCACGGTAGACAGTCTTCTTCTGTATTGGGCACTATGTCTCAGGTATTCCTGTGACTTTTGCATTTATATGTAAGCTGTGATGGAACATAGCAGGTTAAGGAGAAAAACTTAGGAATGAGGAAGGACAGAAGAGATGTGAATGATTTATTTGACAAATATTTATTGAGTACTTTATATGTGCCAGGCATGTATGTTCTAGGTACCTAATATATAAAGAATACGAATAGTCTTTGACCTTTAAGAGATCACAGTCTGATGGGTGCAAACTAAAATACAGTCTTATAAATGCTGTGATAAAAATATGAACAAGTTACACAGGGGCAGTAATTAATTCTCCCTTTTAGGTTTGGGACTGAGGAAGTGGTATTTGAATTTGCTTTTAACATTTACTGTCCTATGATTAAGATAATAGGCCTTGTAGCCAGGCAGACTCAGGTAGGAATTCTGGCTCTGCTAATTCCTCCCTATGTAAAATGGGGATCAAAATAAGGTATCATGAGATAACGTATCACGGTTTCAGGCATGTATATGCTCAATAAGTGATAACTTTTGTGTTAGGGTGGGCATAGGCTAAACTGCTTTAACAAAGATAACCAAAAGTACAGTTAGATATTTGTTCCTTTCTCATGGAGTGGTTCATGGCTGGTGAGACAGCTCTAATGTTTTCAACATATGACTCCAAGACCATCATCATTTCTCAGACAGTGGTAAGGAGGAAAGAGAGAGTTTGGGGAAAGCAATCTTTCCTTTATTATGGCATCTGGATGTTGCTCACATCACTTCTGCTCACATTCCATTGGTCTGAACTTAGTTACATGGATACCTCAGCAGCAGAGGAAGGTGGGAAATGTGCCCAGCTAAAATCTAGAAAGTTCTTTTACAGAGTAATGTATACTGGGGGTCAGTTAGTGATCTCTACATCAGTTGTGATCAAAGCAGTGGTAATGGCTCCCAGGGAAGAGAAAGGTGTAAGTAACAGCACAGACAAACAGTGTAAACTGGGGAACAATGAGAAATTCAGTAATGTGAGAGAGTAGAGTGAATTGGAACAGGGTGGAGGGGAAGATATGACTCGAGAGTCAAGATACAGCCAGACCATGAAGGACTGTACTGAGAACCTTGAACTCTGTCCTGTGGTAGTACAGTCCTATTGCAGGTTACTAAGCAGGGCAGTGAGCAATTAAAGGTTTTTAGGATGACTACAGTGGTCATCCTAAAAATCAAGGGGCAGAGTGTCTGCTAACTTGGCTATTGCAATAGGTCAACCTAGAGAGAATGGAACCATATACCAAAATGGTGGCCACAGGAATAGAGAGAAGGCTCTGACTTGAGATGCCATTCAGATAAGGAATCAATAGGATTTGGTGACCACTTGGACAAGGAGCTTAGTGATAGCGAGTAGTTAAGGATGACTATGAGAGGGAAGCGGCTGTGGCTCAATCAGTAGGGCTCCCGTTTACCATATGGGAGGCCCCGGATTCCGTTCCCGGGGCCTCCTGGTGAAGGCAAGCCCGCCCGCATGGCGTGGTTAGCTGACCCAGCGAGCACAAGCAGCAAGGGGGGCGGATAAATGAATAAATAAATAAAATCTTTAAAAAAAAAAAAGGATGACTGTGAGATTTCTTGTTTGGGTAACTGGGTAGATAGTATTACCATTAGTGGAGACAGGAAGCACATGAGGGAAGGAAGGTTTCTGACATGAATTAAAAGGTATGGCAGTGGATTATTTATTGGTGGAAGGCAGTGATTTTTTTTTAAAGATGTACTTTATCTTTCTCTCCCCACCCCCTCATTGTTTGCACGTGCTGAGTCTGTTCATCTTCTTTTTTTCTTTAGGGGACACTGGGAACCGAACCTGGGACCTCCGATATGGGAGGGAGGTGCTTAATCGCTTAAGTCACCTCCATTCCCTGCTTTTGTTGTGTCTCTCGTTATGTTTTTCCTTGTGTCTCTTGTTGTGTCTTGTTGCGTCAGCTCGCTGTGCCTGCCCTTCACGCCAGCTCGCTGTCCTGTTCATCCTCTTTAGGAGGCATTGGGAACCTCTGCTCCTGGCTTTGTTGTGTCTCTCATTATGTTTTTTTTTTTTTCTTCTTGTGTCTCTTGTTGAGTCATCTTATGTCAGCTTGCCATGTCTGCCCATCGTGCCAGCTCACTGTCTTCTTTAAGAGGCACTGGGAACTGAACCACAGACGTCCCATGTGGTAGGTGGGAGCCCAATCGCTTGAGCCACATCTGCTTCCTGGCAGTGGTTTTTAAAGTATTCTAGTTGACTACTCTCCTCATCTCCTCAGTATAACTTTTGTTGAGCATCCCCTAATACATGTTTACTTACTTAAACATTATATACAAGTACTATTATTCCAACATTTATATACATTTTAAAACATACACAAACCTAGAAAAATGGGTGAGATGAGATATATATATATATATATAAATTAAAGTTGTATTTTCTTCCTGCATCCTAGTACATAATCTTGGTTACCAAATGAGGTGTGTGCATCCCTCTTTGGACTCACTGGGCTATGAAAGCAATTGCCACACCTGTATGTAGCATTGTGGAGTAGGGAAGTGGTGCATTGTCTTTATCTTGGGGATGTATTACTGACTCTCCCTTTCTTCTCTCCCAGACTGTTCTTTCCCAGATCTGCTTTTTTTGTGGAACAGAAACAAAATGTCATAACTCATCACGAGCAATGTTTAGGAAATTTTAAAAATATCTGTGGTGATTTGCCCTAGAAGGTCATTATAATTTAAACGAAGCAAGATTTAACTATTTTGGCACAAACTTTGGATTGGTACAAAGTAAATTCCTCCTCAAAGAGACCACCTGACAGTTTCATGCCAGAAGTCCCAAACTGGCCCTAGAGGAAGGTGTTCACTTGGTCTGGCCCAGCCAGGGAGGATTACCTAAGAGTCTAGCCCAGCACCTCTTCTCCTTAAGATCATGGTGGGAAAAAGAAGAGTGAGTGTGTTAGGTTGATCCAGTGGCTGAGACTAAAGAGTTAAGGATGCTTACATTTTATATTGGTGCCACTGCTGATACGCTGCTTGTGTATATCCATGATCCTGCCTTTCTATTTTGATTTCCTCTTTGGTTCTATGTAAGACCAGCGATGACAGACTGTTGTACAGGGAGAGGTGGTTTTGTCAGATTTTAATTTGGAAAATGCAGAATTGGTCTAGTAGGAACTGGAGTAGAAGCTAAACAACTCTGGAGGTCTGTGGCAAGGGAAAGGGAGAGATTTAGGCAACTTGCACCCAGGCAGCCTGTTGACAGATTTCTAGGCTGACTTAGTGTACTTATGTCTCAGGTCAGACCTCAAAATTATTTTTGACCTAATTTCACTGTTTCTCCCTATTCATAATTTTGTACTGACAAAGTAACTGGCCTGAAATCCTTCTTTCAGGGACCAAAAAGACTGAAAAATAAAACGCTGCACTTGCTTTTTGTCATGATGAAATGGAATGAGTGCATAGGAGTGATCTGAGCCTGCATAAGTGTCACTGTTGTGTAAATCATTGTTCAGGCCACAGTGAAGTTAACAATTAAAATCTCTCTGGTACCAGAATCAGTGCCACCCACAATCAAATTGACGCAGCGAGCCCAAGAACTGAATTCACTGGAGTTGCAAATCGTAAATCCATCACCCTCCAGAGTAGAAGCAAAATCGAAGTCAGTGAGTATTGTAACAGGTTCCATATGTTGTTTCAAAGAAAGTCCTTAAAAATGATTATACTAGCAGATTACCGTACTTGTGTAGCCGAATATGGAATAAGAAGTGAAAGAACTGACAGCGTCAAATTCTTGCTTCTGTTTTCTGCCACATCTTTTAAAATAGTGGAATAATTGTTCAATGAGGTCCGGAAGGGCAGGGCAAAGGCAGCGTAATGGTCACCAGAGGCGTGGAGGAGCTGGCAACGAGGAACACAAAGGGAGGTTGGAGGAAGCCGGCACTCAGCTTTGGCAGGGAGGCCACAGATAAGGAAACACACATTTCCGATGGCCCTCTCGGCCTTTCCTCTGCTACTCTGCTGGAATAGTTAGTGTTTCTCATTAAGCATTGAAAATACAAAGCCAAAGATTGACATAGCCAAAATTCTGTGAGATTTTTGAAAGTCCATAGCAGAATGGAAAGGGAAGTTTTGTTCTGAGACAGACAGATCCGTTTCCAAATCTGGACTCCGCTACCCAGGAGCTGTGTGACCCTGGACAATTCTCTTGGTTTCTCTGAGCTTCAGTTTCATCAGGATGGGGAGCTAGTACTTATGGCACAGGGTTCTCAATGTAATGCTTCTGTGCATGTGTCTCTTCTAACACTCTGTCATTTTGAAATTTATATGTGACTCTTTCTCCTCATAGACTTCAGACTTCCCAGTGACTTGGATTAAAAACTCCCAGCATGTAGGCAGAGCAGGGGAGGACTTATGCTTATCTATCTTGGTTTCTCCTTCTCCATATATACCTGGCACAATGATTAAGCTATAGCTCAGTAAAATGTTAAGGACTTCCCCTTCATTTTTGTGCACAGCATGGTCCTGGGTGAGCTTTAAGCAACTCAAACATCATATACCTAGAAGTTAGTCATCTTGTTGCAGTAAGTTAGATTGGCCCGATGACCCCAGACAGGAAGTCAGGGAAGCTAAAGTTTATATTTACACAATTGCTGTTGTGCTAAGGGGTCTTAATCCAACATACAATCTCATTCACTTTCCATTTCGATTAATTAGAAGCAGCGAGGTCAATCAGTGGCAATGAAAAAAATGGGTAACAGTGGGAAAAGGCTAAGAAGGAAAAATAAAAGAGAAAAGAAACTGCAACCCAGTTGGAATGAAATGGTGACAGAGGTCTGTCCCCTCAGACAGATGCCGGAGTGGATTTCATACAGACTCTGAAACTAAAACCGACACCCAACTGAGTAGTCAGGCCCCACATTCCATCCACCCTCCCATTTGCTGATATCAAAATTGAGGCATTTCACAAACTTGGCTATCAAATGTGTCCAGAATAAAGGCAGATAAAATGAGCCAATTTGACCACAGTCACATCTGTCAAAACCCTAACCCTTAACCTTAATGAAAACAATATAGGATCAAACACAGAAGCCCTGCAGATGTACACTAGTCATTTAATGCAGCCTTTGAAAACACTGTGATGGATGGCTGGTATTCTGAAGGCCTGATGAGAAATCCAGGCTTGGCCCTGCTAGGAATATTTGCAATCTTAAAAAAAATGTATGTTCTAATTCAGCAACTATTTAATATATACCAACAAGTTCCTCTCCATAGGCTGAGTTGAAAAGAGTCCTGACTTTGTTGCTATGCAAAGCAATTTTCAACACTTTGAAAATCTGTTTGAGATTTGTAAATAGAATTTGGTTTTGAATTGCCTCCATTAGGCTTAGAGCTTTGGGTGCACTCAAAAATAATGTGAGGGTACATCCTTAATGGGCTATGGAGGTTAAAATCAACAGCTGTCTCTCATCCAATCTGCACATGAATGCAAGACACATTCCTAGTGGTCTACCCTTATAGTGCTGGATGTGAAAGAAAAAAAAAAAAAAAAAAAGGAAGAAAAAAAAGCTGGAGTGTCCTATATAGGGTTCAGTAGAAGTCATATGGGACTCTCATTAAAAACAGCAATTGCCTGTTCTCCAGTATACATGAAACATCACCAATAGAACAGTCTTTACTAGATTTAATTTGAAAATGTCACTGTTATGGTAAGCTCAAGCCTCTGGTAGCTTTTCTTAGAATTCTGTAAGGTATGTTTTTGACTTCGTTGTGTTAGCTCTGGGCACACAGGTCACTGGGGGTGATGAGCCCACAGTATCTGTGTAACAGGCAGAGTCGGGAAGCAGCATCTCTTGTGGTTTCCTTCTTGGTTTCATTGTCTCTTAATGTTCCTGTGTTCATCTGGGTCGCTGAGTTTTTGATCCCATATGGGACAGATTTTTCCATGTTATATCCCAGGTGCAGATCAAAAGAGCTGAAAAAATAATTAAAACCATGAGTCAGTAGTAGAACTTACCCTAAGATAAGGCACACTAACCCCCCCCCCCCCGCATTGTGGATGAACATCAGACTCTTTCCTTCAGCCTTAGCATCACTTATAGGGCTTTATTCCTATCCCAGGAGGAGGTCCCAGAGATTAAGATTAGGGAAGGAACAAGATGGTTACTTGGAAATAAAGATGCTGCTTTGCATATAAACTTTTTGCACCTACTTAGTCTAGCAAATTGGGGCCTGGCTATCGAATAGCACCAACTACATTGAATTGTTACTACATGAAACTAAGCAATGAGTCGTCTGTGTGGGGAAAGGTGTTGTCTGACCTAATGAAAGAGGAAGGATGTTTAACAGTATATGTGAAAATCGTGATGTCCTTGCTGCTGAGCGGGGATAAAGATTGGCCTAGAGCCAGGTTACTGCACATACCTGTCTCAGGAGTGTTTTCTTGAAAGAGATTTCCCCCCATTGGGACCTGTCATTTTCCCGTGGCTTAGTAAAGTGACTGTAATTAGACTTCTATTTATAGTAAAGTTTAAAAATTGAGAACAGACTGCCCTTTAACCTGAAATGAGAAAGGGCCAATATATTTGGTAGTTAGTTAAAATGATTTCGTGTGTTAACTGGGCAACTCAACAGATTTCCTTCCCTGGATCTAAAATATTTAGATTTTTGCATTCCTCCCATGAGCAGCCCAACTCTGAATCCTTGAGAGAACTCAGATTTCTGGGAATTCAGATTTTCAGCTTTTTTGTAAGTGGAACACTGACTATTAGAAGTGTAGCCATGTAGTGTAGTGGTGAGGGCACAGACTCTGGGGTCAGGATGGCTCCAGAGGAACCCCGGGGCTATTCCTTACCCTCTCATGGTCTGAGCTTCCCATGAGGCATTTCTGAGAGTGAGCTGATGCTTGTAAAGGTGCTAGCCCAGGGCCTGGCCCAGGGAATACTGGATGCCTGTGCTGGTGGTGCATGTCGTCGCTGTTGCTGTTGTTATTGTTGGGACCTAAAGGATCAGTTCACCTTCCTTCAACTTGGAGGTAAAAATTAGCCTGTGACTATTGAACTGGATGATTCCTAATGGCTTTTGCATTTTGCCCTCAGTTAGCCAGTTAAAGCTGGAGTTCACAGAATGGTGAAACATTTGAGCCTGGGACAGTCATGTGACTTACAGTTCAGTCTCATTTTAAGCTTTTAAATGACATTAATCACTGGGCTTTTCACTGTCATGAAAAACGCAGTCAATAAAAAAATTGAGTTTCCTAGAATTCCCTCTATCTCTCTTAGAACTCTAAAGGCGTCTTTGTGGTGTCAGCCTCTATTCTGTATAGTATTCTCTCCCTCTCCAATGTCTGTCTTTGAAGACTTGCTACCAGACTGCCCCCACTGAATGGAGACCAGGAAGGGAGTCCAGCTGTTTCCTTGTGTTGGCACTCTATGCTGAGCAGGAATTGCTGAGCAAAGAGCAGCATTTCTCCAGGGAGGTTCACAAGGGTAGTATAAACTCAGTCTGGGTTTTTCTTGTTTTGAATTGTTATTATTATTTAAAACTTCTGCCAAGTATTATCATTGAGAAAGGAAAGGTACACAAAGTCTGAAGTCCAACTGGACCAGCCTTTTGAAAGATATCAACTTGAATAAAGCAGGGATGCCTTGCACTCTTAATTTTCTACGTTTAATGTGAGATAGTTGCTTTCAGAGAAGGTCACTTCTGGCTCCACTATTGTGCAACCTTGCTCAGCATTCAGTGAAACAGTATATAATTAAAATTCCTTTGCAAATGGTTACCCAATTATTGACATTTGTTCCCAAAACACATCATAATGGTAAGCTAGTGAATTCTTTTTTGTGGAAAGAAAATAAAGCAAAGATTTTTAAAAAGGGTGATTGAACTTTTTTAAACATTGAAGCAATGTAATGAGTTTATGTTCAGTCCTGCTCCCAAAGAGCTTGCAGCCTAGCAGGGGAGAAAGCTGGGGAAAGCAGAAGAAAGCAATACACAGAACATAAGTGAGTTGCCTTATATAGACTAGAAATGCTGTTGAAATTCCATAGAGAAAGAGATTAATGAGAATCTGTTGCAGCCTTACCTCCTAGTATGTCAACATATACTGTTACTTCACATACCACCTATGTTTAGTATTGCCATGAAACGATCTGAAGTGCCTCCTTGCCCAGGTTCAAATGCTTCTGAGCACCAGGAATCTCGCTTTATGCCTGGGCTTCCTGCAGTCCTTCCTGTCTGAAATCCTTAAAGTCTGTCCATGCCCTTGTTTCTGTCTCTGCACAGGAATCCTTGATTCCTGACAGCTGATTCTTTCTCTGTTTTCAGTAGGAGTGGACAGGTGAGACCACTGATGTACTCCTCAGAATCTTGAGACCTTCTTGGATGCCCAGAATTGTTAATATCACAATAGAAATGATGATTAAGGAAGTCTACCCTTGATCATGGATTTGGATGCTAATGGTTGGTGAGCACTTCCAAATACCAGCTTTACAAAGCCTCAGCACACTTAAAATTGACTATAAGCCAGAGAGTTTGGAGTTGTTACTGAGAAGTCAAAATTCAGATATTATATCCATAAATGCCAAGGATTATTATAATATCATACTATTTGTTTGACTTGTGACTAGTGAATGCATAATAAAAATAAATACAATATGTGAGTGACTCACAGAAATCACCACCTTTCTTTGTTTTGTTTAGTAGCATAAATCCCCCAGCTCTATTGGTAAAATAATTCAATGCATTTTAGTTTTGCTTTCTATGTTGGGGGGTGATTTGAGTACTTTAGATCTTAGCAGTCTTGTAGTCCATCTATTCATACTAAAGATGAGGAAACTGTGGCTGAGAAAGGTGAAATGGTGTGCCCAAAGCTTAAATAAAGAGTTAACTTTAGGGAAGCAGATGTGGCTCAAGTGATTGGGCTCCCGTCTACCATATGGGAAGTCCAGGGTTCAATTCCCAGTGCCTCTTGGTGAAGGTAAGCTGGCCTGCATGGCAAGCCGGCCCAAGTGGAAATCTGTCACACGCGGAATGCTGGCCTGCATGGAGTACTGGCCTGAGCAGAGAGCTGGCACAGCAAGGTGATATAACAAAAAGAAACGCAAAAGAAAGATAATAAGAGACGCAGCAGACCAGGGAGCTGAAGTGGCACAAGAGATTGAGCACCTCTCTCCCACTCTGGAAGGTCCCAGGATCAGTTCCTGGTGCTGCCTAAAGAGAAGACAAGCAGACACAGAAGAAGACACAGCGAATGGACACAAAGAGCAGACAATGACTGCAAAAACAATGGTGGTGGTGGTGGGAAATAAATCAATCAATCTTAAAAAAAAAAAAAAAAAAAAAAGAATTAACTGTAGCCTTATGATTGACCCCAGTCTTCTGACTAAAATTTCAGTGCTCTTTATACTACGCTGTTCTGAAACTTAGCCTTTTAGGTGGAAGAGTTCAAGATAGTAGGAGATAAAGATAAACAAACCTGTCTTATCTGGACAGGACCTCAGCTCATTAGGAAGAAGAATGAGGATGATAGAAGGTAATGGCCAAAAGACAAAAAAAATCATGGGAAGGGACTAGAATAGGGCAAATGCCAGACAATTTCAAGATTAGAAGAAGGAAAAATTGAGTTAAAAAAATCAAAAGATTTCCTCAGGTAGAAGCAAGAGTTTATGTGCAAAAAGGGAAAATGTAGAAACACTTTGTTATTAATAAGTATGTTGGAATCTGCAGGGGCAAAAGAAAAGCATGGCCCAATAGATAAAGACAAGGAGCATCAAACCATTCTGGTAAGGTTCTGAATAGTAAACACTTATTTTTCCTTCCAAAAATATTTAAACAGAAGGAGAGGGAGATAGGCTAAAGATTTTGAGGGATGTCTCATATACTATTATCACAGAAAGGAAAGTCAAATTCAATAAAGTACAGATTGACAGACATCAGTGAAATTGCACCCTGAGCTTTTATTTTTCAAAGCTATGTTTCAAAAAGATTATTGATAGGAGTTATGGATAATTTTTATCAAATGGCAAGAACAGACATTAGTAATGGTAAATTTTTGTATTCCTAATTTGTCACATAATGCTTCAGTTTTCAAGATCAGCCCCTGAGAAGCTGTTAATTCACTTAATAAATTTTCCATGAATTTACTGCAGCAAATGCATATATATATATATGTATATATACATATATAATTTCCATTTATCATTTTTGTTTGTCCTCTTTTTCTATATTTACTTTTTTTAAAATCCATTTTTGAGTTGATATCTATTATCACCTGCCTTAGTTTGCCAGGCTGCTATGAAAATACCACACAAAGGGTTGACTTAAACAATGGGAATCTATTGACTCATGGTTTTGAGGTAGGAGAAGTCCAAAATCAAGTCAACAGCAAGGCAATGCTTTCTCCCCAAAGTGTAATATTCTGGTACTGGCTGCCAGTGATCATTGAGTTTCTTTTGCTTCTATGCTTGCCTTGTGTCACATGATGATGTTCTCTCCTTTCTTTTCTGGTTCCATCTGGCTTCTGCCTCTCCCCTGTGGCTTTCTCTCACCCTGGCTTCCTGTTTCTTCTCTTTATAAGGCTCCAGGAATCTGGATTAAGATGTATCCTCATTCAGTTTGGCCCCACACCTGAATAATAACATCTTCAAAAGGTCCTATTTAAAATGGGTTCATTTTTCTTGGATACATAACTCAATCAACCACATGTCTCTAATAAGAAAATTGCATTCCTATAATTATTTTGAATTCCACTGTGTTTTATTTAATTTTAATTTTAATTAATTTATTTTTTTAGGAGGCACCAGGGATTGAACCTGGGCATCATACATGGGAAGCAGGCACTCAACCACTGAGCTACACCCACTCCCCATCCACTGTGTTTTAGCTATAGAATAAGTGGTATATATCTTATTAAAATTTGACAATGCCATGTGTGATATTTTAAATGCTATATAAAAAAATACATTTCTAGTTTAATACAAAAAATTGAAATTAGAATATTACCATGGAATCTGAAATGTTTGCATAGTTAATACTCATTTTTTTTCTTTTAGTTTTTAGTTTTTTTTTTATTACAGAAGTTGTAGGTTAAGAGAAAAATCATACAAAAATACATTGTTTCCATTACACCCGCTATTATTAACACTTTGCACTAGTGTCGTATCTTTGTTACAATTTATGAGTGAATTTTATTATTATATAATTATAGTCCATAGTTTACAGTAGAGTTCACTCTTTGTGTTGTACAGTCCTTTTTTATTTTTTTAAACCTGACTCATTTCAAATGTCTTGTCTTTGAGTTCACTAATTCATTCTTCTGTCAGCTCCAATCTGCTGTTGAAATTATCTAGGACATTTTTCATTTCATTTATTGTGGTCTTCAATTCCAGTGTTTGAGTTTGGTTTCAAATTTCAAATTTAAAATTTCAAATTTCTTTTTTTTTCTTTTTCAAATTTCTCTTTATTGAGATTCTTATCTTGTTCATGTATCATTTTCCTGATATCCTTTAGTTCTTTCTTCATGTTTTCCTTCATGAAATCTCCTTGCGGATATTGTAGATTTATTTTTTTTAAAGTCTTTGCCTGGTATATCCAAAGTCTGGTCTTCTTCATTAATGGTTTCTGAATTTTTATTTTATTCCTTTGGATGTGTCATCATTTGCTGTTTCTTTGTTGTAATCTTTTGTTGTACACTGTACATTTTAATATTTTAATGTGTTAACTCTGGGATTTAGTCCCTGAGTTTCTGTTCCTTAAATTTGTATCCAGCTAGTGGATTTCCTTGAGTGCCAGGAGCTGACAAAAAAAAAACACCTTTCACTGTCTTTGCATATTGTCTCTGTGTTGGCAGATGCACTCCTTCAGAGTTTAACCCTCCTATGAGTAAGATAGCCTGAGGTGAAATTGAAGTGTAGGGTCCTGTCTTTTCTGAGGGTTTGTACTCCCTAGCTTATGGCCTTAGGAATCCTGTGCCCTGACTCTACCCCCACTGCACCACCATGCCTTTCATAGGAATCCAAGTAATTTCCCCTCTATGAAATAGACTTTCATACCCTACAGGGAGCTCTATTGTGTGTTTTAAAGCTGATAATCCTTTGCCTCTAGTTGCTTTGATTTAATTGTTTCTTATACTTTAGCTACCTGCAAGTGGCTTCTGCCTTCAGGGCAAATTCTGGGAGGATGAGCCAGAGAACAGCTACCTGGTTCAGTCTTACAGGCTGCCATCAGCTATAATGGCACCAACATACAGGGACTCCATTATCCTAGTATGTACATAGGGGTTACTATGTGGGGACCCGCAATGGGAGCACAGGCTCGCTCTACAAATACTGGGGAGGGAGTGGGAAAGGGACCAGCAAGGGCACTACAAGCTTTACCTACCATTTTTAAAGCTGCATTTTCTTCAATATGCCCTTTTCCAGTTACTGAAACACTTTAACTATTTTCCAGAGTATTGAGGAGGTTGACTCTGCCAGTTCAAAGATTCTAAGGGGCAATGTCACCCTGGAGTGTCATATACTGCCATCTTATCACAATGGTTTTCATTCACTTTTGGTACTTCGTGATCATTTAAGATATGATGCCATCAACTGGGTCCTTTGTTATGACCATGGAAAAGGTTGTGACCTTCTCCAGTCAATGATTATTTTTGAAGAAATAGAAGAAATACTTTATTATCCTATATATTTTATATATATATTAAATCATATGCATAGCATTAGTAAATATTTTTAAAAAGAGGATACAGACTTAAAAACACAAATTAAAAAAAAATATGTTTATTTAAGGAAATACATTCTTTCTCACCCACTTTAACTGCTACCAATTTCTAAGACAACTAAGATCTATACATTTTGATTTGAATTATCTTTGGCTTTAATTAACTTTAAAATTTTTAATTAAAAACACTTCAGCTTTGCTGGGGGTCTTAGGGATCTAAGACTTCAGGGCAAAGTGACCTCAAAAGCCCTTACAGCAGCTTTTCTCATCAGCAAATGGTTTCTCAATATCAAGTGAGAACATTTTTCTTCCATTCCATCAGACTTGTCTTCCCTTTTCTTATTTCACTTTTCTGCTTTTTATGCAGCAGAGAGCTACAATCATGCCCCTTTTACAATGAGAAAAAACAGTTCTCGAGCAATTTTCTGTTTTAATTTTTGTGAAGAAGTTAACTTCCATTTTCTCTGATCAGATCTTGCCTTTATGCTCAAATAGCTTCCTTTCCCCACCTCACTCTAACCTAAAGTTGACCTTGCTTTCTGGGGGTTTAATAAAATCCTGCTCTGGATATTAGGTATTTCATGATGACAGTTCTTCAAAACTGATTTCCAAAAGAGCTTGTAAAGTTTATGATATTTTAGAACAGTTTTTGAATAGAACTAAAGATTCTGTCTTTTAGGTTTATGTAATTTCATCCTATTGGATGTCACTGTTGAATGGGCTCATGTTATTGGTATTTGCATGGAAGTTGGCTTCTAAGCCTAGACTGTATGTTATGAGAAAAGAAGGTAGTAGTTCAACACTAAGGTGTGCAGCACATCAGAGGTAGAAGAAAGTTTGCCTCCTGTTATGGTATGCCTCCTATTTTAATTTTGACAGAAAAATGGCTCCACCAGATAGACTTCTAGCTCTTTTTATGGGAATAGGCACTACTCTATAATGCATGAATTTTTTAAAGGACAGAGGGGAACTTAAGATTTGAAGAGGAAAAATGTGAATCAGCAGTGGGACCAGTTATATCATTTGCGGGGCCCAGTGCAAAATGAAAATGTGGGGTACTCTTTTCAAAATTATGAAGAATTTCAAGACAGTGACAGTGGAACATTAAACCAAGCTTGGGGCCCTTCTGAACACAGACCCTGTGTGACTGCCCTGGTCAGAAGTTGGCATTGGAGTAAAAAGGAAAAGGAATGATCTATTTTCTCATTATGTTTCCCTTCCCTTTCTCTATTCTTCCCTTACTTACATATTCACAGGTGTGACCATCTCTTAAGGGGCACTCTTGTGCCAATTAGCTAAGACACAGATACTTAAGAAGCTTCACAATGTGTCCATGGGGGAAGGGACGCAAAAGGGAGGCCCCATTTCATGGGAGAGGGGGTGCAGAAAATCTGCTCAAGTGACTTAGTAGAGAAAGCATAACCTCTGGAACTCTGCAATTTTCTAGCAGTGTAGAAATGCTACTTAACCTCTCTGAATCTCACTTTTCATTGCTGTAATATGGTGCCATCTACCTTGTAGGGTTATTGAAGGGATTAGAGAGAATGTAGAAAATACCTAGCACAGTGACTGGTATGCAATGGGAGCTTACTTTATATTGTATAAGTGGTCAGTTGCTATGAGTGAGGCGATATACAGAGGATGGGTGAAAAAAGGGCTCAAATCCTAGATAGGGTGGAGAATCTCAAAATGCTTAATTAGCCTCATAAGTGCTGGTTGTCTCTCTGTGTCCTTTCTTAGTTCTTAAGAATTTTGGAATGGTTTACAACATGGAACTGCATTTTCCTCCCTAACAGGGTAAGGCACAATCTGAGGGAAGTCAGTACACAGTAGAGTTCAGTTTCCAACACTGAAAATGTGCCAACTTTCACCCATACTGAGGAGATGAGAAAGCAGCTGTGGGCAGACAGTAGAGTAAGAGCAGTGGGGTCGCTGGGGTAGATTACATTTACAGATGTTCCACTGTTTGCTTTGAGATTTTGTAGTTAGTCTATTTTATCCATTTAGTTTTCCATAATATAAAAAGGATAAAGCCAAAACCATTTTATGTAGTTTCTCTACTTTGTTTTGATTTACTATTTGTTGTTTACAGTATTATCTTCAATAACAACGATAGAATTTCCTTCCCTACTAATCTGGCTTACTTCCATTTTGTCTGTTTATTTTAATTTAGTTTTTTGGACTGAAATCTCCACATGACTTGACTTTGTTTATTTCTTTGCATGTATGTGTCAGTATCATTTATTAGCTTGTCCACTCAGAAGAATTTTGATCATTAATTGTAAAGATTCAGCTTCCTCGTTCCTAAGGGGAGTATACTAACTGCTTCATGTTTCCAAGCACTTCACAATGGTTTTGGTTAATAGTTTTCTTATAACTACTTTCTGCAAGTAGATGGGCTTGCTCTCGTAGCTTTCAGATGGAGCATGTGAGGCCCCAAAGCAGAAAAGTAGCTCCTTTGCAGAAGATTGGGTCACCCAAATCCTCTGATCCACTCCTTTTATCAATCCCTATTTCCATTTACTTTTATTTGGGCAGTAGGTTATGAGAGCATAAGACCTGCTTTTTGCAGACATGCTCAACTCCCTGCAGACTTTTCCACAAAAACTAGTTAATTGTTAACTAATGAGAAACTACAGCATGCAGTATTAGCTGTTTCGGGGTGCATAGTGAATGTTAGACTTGACCCTTTCTTATGAAGAGCTTATAGCCTGCTAAGTCAATAAAAAAGTTAAACGAAGATAAATGGTAACTTGAATTTTGCATCTGTCATTTGAATAGATTAGATCTACTTTCTCATTTTCACTAGATTCTCATTTATTTCCTGACTGACTATATTAACAAATTCATCAAATATTTATTTAGTGTTTACTATGCATATGGCACCATCTCTAGTCTCAAGGAGCTTTTATGACTAGAAGGTGGAACTAGAGTTGAAAACAAATCAATATAATAAAGCTTTATAGTTGACATGACAGAAATCTGTCTAGAGTACATACAGAGAGTAACAAAGGAGGGACAGCTCTATTCTCTTGGGGTAGGGAATCAGGGGAGGTGGCACGAACAAAGGATAAAGGTCAAGAAGCTAAATATGTTTGGGAACCATAAGTTCTTTCAAATGCCTGAAACAGAGTGCGGTAGAAGAGGCAACAGAGGATGAGATGGGAGAGGAAAAGGTGGAGAAAGACAGGCACAAAGGACCTTAAATGCCATGTTAAGGAGTTTGGATTTTATTCTCTAGGAAAGGTTTTAAGTAGATGAAGCATTATTATCAGATTTACCTTTTAGAAAAATTATCCTAAGAAGGATAGATTTGAGGGAACTAGAATGGAGGCAAGGAGATATACTTGCTGACCCAGGCAAGATCTGATGAAGTGTTTTTATTTTTTTATTATTTTCTTTTCTTATATAATAAACTTTATTTTTAGAGAAGTTTTAGATTACAGAAAAATTACATCAAAAGTATAAGGGATTCCCATACAACCCACTCCCTCCCCCTTACACGTTTTCCCCTATTAATAACATTTTATATTAGTGTGGTACATTTGTTAAAATTGATGAACAGATATTGAAGCATTTGCTACTAACCAAGGTTTATAGTTTACATTACAGTTTACACTTTTTACTGTACAGTTTTATAGGTTTTGACAAAATGTATAATGGCCTATATCCATCATTGCAATATCATACAGAACAATTCCAATGCCCTAAAAATGTCCTATGTTCCACCTGTTATTCCCTTTCCATCCCCTCAGAACCCTGGTAACCACTATCTTTATATTAATGTTATAAGTTTTTCTGTTACTACAATAGTAATAAGTCTATTTTGGTCCATGGTTGCATTCCCCCTTATGTTTGCTCATTTCTCTTCATGAGGATTCTGGGGTGATGATGCCTGCTCTGCTTCAGATTGAAAGGGGGCTTAGATCTTATGGGGCAGATGGAAGGAGCAGTTTTGCTTGTAATTGTAGATACTCTGTTTTTTGGGATAGGGGTTGTCCATCATCATTTTGTTAGTTGTCCTTGGAAAGTCTGGTGAACTGCAGAGTAGGAGCTGGCTGCAAATCTGCTGAGATTCAGGGCTCAACCAGCATATGAACAGACAGAACATTTAAGTCTCTGGGACATATATTTAATGGATATAGTGCTAATTATAAGTTCAGATAAATGGGGTAGAAGAATCATGTGTAGGGAAATTATATATGAGTTTAACTCTGTATTTTGGGGAGATAGATTATCATATATTCCAAATTAAAGCCCACCGATGGGGTCCTGATTTCATGGGGTTGTGTGCCTTGCCTATAATATCTGGACATCAGAGTCCTCAGGAGCACCACTGTTTGAGGCTTTGTTTATTGTGGCAGTTAGTGAGATCTGCCTGAGACATTCAAAATAGTAACCTCTGAAATGACCTCCCAACTCACTTTGAAATCTCTTAGCCATACAAACTCTTTTGTATTTAATGTTTCCCCCTTTTGATCAAGGTCTTTTTCCAAAAGCATCACTGGTTGATGCTTGATATTAATCCCTCAGTGCCAGGGAGGCTTATCCCTGGGAGTCATGTCCCATGTCTAGGGAAAAGTAGTGAGTTTATTTGCTGAGTTTGGCTTAGAGAGAGGCCACATTTGAGTAACAAGGCAGTTTTCAGAAGGTAACTCATAGGAATTAGTTATTATTAGGCTAAGTTTCAATTTTACAAGAATAAGGTTCATCAGTACAAGCATTAATAATGAGGGCTTGGCATATTGGTCTATTTTCTTTTATTAGGCATTGCCTGTGTACTCCAGAGATTCTTGCCACTCTACTTGAGAATGTAGCAGGCTTCCCCAGGTTGGGAGTTTAATATTTTGTTGTTTTTTATATGGGTCTCCAGCCACTGAGAAAACACCCTATGACAACATGGATACATTCATATTCCATAAAGGAATGCCCCAGGTGCATCCCTCTGGCATCCATCCCCCCAACACCAACACCCTGCACCAGTGACCCTCCCCTGACAGACATACCAAAAGAACACTCCCACAATTGTATTCTCAACCACAGCCCTAGGCCTCCCCAGTGTTCACCTGTTCTTTCCTCTAGCCCTTCGTCCAGCTCCATGGATAGCCCTCCCTCCCCACTAAACTCACATTCAAGCACCATCAAGCCAACTCACATTACTGCATCACCATCACCCTGTCAACTGCCAAACCACCACCATCCATCTTATCATAGATTCTGTCCAGAATGAGCATTAGCTCACCACTCTCTACTCACTTTATTTTATTTTTATTTTCTAATTTTATTTTATTTTTTTATTGTGGGTAAAAATCAAAATTTCCACAATACATACCAATATTTGTAAAATGATATATAAATATATATGCATATGTGTGCATTTGCTTACATAAATGTTATTTATATATATATGTGTGTGTATATATATATTTAAAAGGTGCTTAGATTACCTAGATATTACACAGAAATTACAGGGATTCCTATGTTCCCCACCTCCCACACCTCCCACAACATCCAACACAATTCATCAATGTGGCACATCACCCGAAATGGCCACAGTTCACATTGTAGACCATACTCTCTCCCACACAGTTCTGCATGGTATATGCTGATGTAAAATGGTCTACATCTGTCGCCGCAACGCCACTCAGGACAACCCCCAAGTCCCGAAAAAGCCCCTGTTTTTCAACTGCCCTTCCCCTCCCTGCCCTGAAAGCATCCAGTGGCCACCGGCTCCACCTCACTGTTATAATTTCTTCCATTGCTTGAATTACAATATGTCTACAACAGAATACCATTAAGTCCCCTCTAGTCCATAGCTCTTCCCCCAATCCTGAGGGGACTGGAATGGTGACGTCCACTCCACCTCCAAGTGAGAGAGGGCTTATATCCCATGGATACGATGGATGGGATTATCCTGCCTGCGGCTGCAGGCCCTCTCCATTCCCTGGGATGGCTGTTGCCCATCATCGTCTCCTCCCCAGGTGACTTGGATGAGTCCATTGAGCTGTAGGGTAGGAGTTGCAGCTCCACCGAGATTCCAGGCACAGCTGGCGCATAGGTAGGCCAGAGGCTCCAGTCCCTGGAAGTACACCTAAAAACTCCAGCATCACATATAGGTTTGAATAGAAGGGACTGTTGGACCATGTGCAGGGAGGACTTATTTGAGTCCAACTCTGTCACTCTCAGGAGCACAGATTCCAAAGTAGAGCCCACTAATAAGGCATCAATCTCTGGGGCTATCCCCCCTTATATAGGACCTGGGTGTCTCCAGAGCCCTCAGGAGCCCCTCTGTGTGGGGTGATATCCACTTTGCTGTTCTATGAGATCCTACTGAGGTGTGCGTAAGCATTACCTCTGGGGTGACCTCCTGACTCTCTTTGAAGTCTCTTAGCCACATGAACTCATTTCTCTTTACCCTTTCCCCCTTTTATTCAAGGTCTTTTTCCAATCGTGTTGCCAGTTGGCACTTGGTATTAATCCCTCATTGCCAGGGAGGCTCATTCCCGGGAGTCATGTCCATGTTGGGGGAAGGTAATGCATTCATATGCTGAGTTTGGCTTAGAGAGAGGCCACATTTGAGCAACAAGGAGGCTCTCAGGTGGCAACACTTAGGCACCCCATAACAGTACGCTAAGTTTCAATTACAAGAGCAAAGACTCATAAGGCTAGTCATCAATAACAAGAACCCATCAGTGGGCCATCCTCTTTTGCCAGACACTGCCCCTGCACTCAGGGGACTGTTGCTGCTCCCTTGGAGAATGTGGCAGAGCTCTCCAGGCTGGGAATTAAGATTCCCTCATTTATTGAGTGATTGTCTACCCACCGTGACCATGCCCCATCCCTTGATCATTTGAACAGTTTTATATATCTTTCATGTATATTCAGATGAGCTTAGTCCCATGAATCCCCCATCCCAGACACCCCCCACCAATGCTCCTCTGCAGCCCCCATTGTAACCCTTCTGTGATCTAAACCTTCCTTGAACATGAACCCCATATAATAACCAAATAAATTAATAAGAAAAAGAAATAATAATGATAAGCTTAAATGCAAGAGATAAGTACAAGGAAACTCAGAAGAAAAAAAAACTAAACTAAAAATAAGATATAATTAGTGGATTGGGACATTCAAAAAATGGGAAAAAAACAAAAATTCGTTTTTTAAAAAAATTATTCTTTTTTCCTTTTATCACTGTATTATCGGATGTCCAGTGTACCATGACACCTTCCCCCTCTCATTCCCATGTCTCCCAAATTTTCATTTAATTTTCAAAGAAGTTTTAGGTCACAGTAAAGTCACACACAGAATACTAGAGACTCCCACATACCCAACCTCCCTTCCCCTTCCCCACCCCATATTAAAACCTTTTTTTTCTTTTATGGATGTTAGCGTTGTTATAGCTGTTATACAGATAGTAAAATATAGCAACTAAACATTGTCACTGGTTTACAGTATAGTTTACAATTTAGACAGTACAGTTTAATAATTTTTGATGATATTTACCATGTCCTGTGTCCATTACTGTAAGGTAATGAAAAACCTTTCCCATGACCACTAAATACCCCTTTTAATCTTAACTGTTCCTTCTTCCCCATCATCCTGGGGCATATGACACTCCCCTGTCTTGACTTACGGCATGACAAGATTCATAGTTACATGCCCTGGGTATTCTAACCTGCCCTTCCTAATCTACCCATCTGTCAATCCTGCACCCTCAAACCCAGTAATATCACTACCCATCTGTCCTATCCTTCAATATGCAACTATACTCTATCCCTTTACCATAGACTATGTCCATATGGGTGATGGCTCAAAGCCAACTCTTCTCTTTCTCTCCCTTGTTAACCTATCTTTCAGACAATGGTTCTCAGAGACTGCTCACTTTCCTCAGTTCAAATCAGTGAGGTCATATATTGTTCATCCTTCAATGCCTGGCTTGCTTCACTTAACATAAGGTCTTCAATATTCATCCACGTTATTCCATGTGTTAGCACTTTATTCCTTCTTACAGCTGAGTAATATTCCATTGTATGTATGTACCACATTTTGCTTATCCATTCGTCTGTTGATGGGCACCGGGGCTGATTCCAACTTTTGGCAATGGTGAACAATGCCACTATGAAGATTGGTGTGCATATATCTGTTCGTGTCTTTCCTTTCAGTTTTTCTGGGTATATACCCAGCAGTGGAATTGCTGGATCATACGGAAGATCTATTGTTAGTTTTCTGAGGAACTGCCAAACTGTCCTCCACAGTGGCTGGACCATTCCACAATCCCACCAGCAGTGGATAAGGGTTCCTATTCCTCCACATCCTCTCCAACACTTAGAGTCTGCTGTTTTTTTTTAATAGCTGCCATTCTGATGGGTGTAAGATGGTATGTCATTATAGTTTTGATTTGCTTTTCCCTGATAGCAAGCGATGTCGAGCACTTTTTCATGTGCTTTTTAGCAATTTGTATTTCTCTACTCACTTTATATCTTCTGGTAACCTAGGATATTGAGTCTGCTCAATATCCTTAGTTCATCAGTGAGATCATGCATTATCTGTCCTTTAGTGAATACTGAGGTTTTGAACAAGTCAGTGTCAGATAGATTGAGAAAGATGTCAAGGGAGTAGACTTCACTGAATTGGTATCAATTTTTAAATATTACCTTCCCAGCAACTACTGATGAAACTGAGGCCTAAGAAAGTAACTCAGTCAATAACTGTCAAAGAAAAGCTTACTTTCTGCTTCCACTGCAGTTTGGAAACACAGTTATTGCAATATTTATCACACTATGCTGCAATACATATATAATTACTTGTTTACAATCTTTTCTACCCTGAAGCTGTTAGCTTCTTGAGGCTAAGAACCTTGCTACTGAATCATTTGTGTTTGCCTAGCATGGAACCGGGTATCAAGTGCTCAGTAGATGTTTGAAGAGTAAATGAATGAACATGTCCTGATTCCATAGCCATTACTTCCTCCACATGCAACACATGGCATAGAAATATGAACACTACTTTGGGTTTTTGCCTTATGTCCACCCATTTCTCTCTCTTCTCCTGAGGAGGCCAGAGCAAAGTTGAAAAGAAGATATAACAGGCAGATGATACTTTTTGTTTTACTTTAAAATTTATGTCACTGCTGTCATTATCAAATTGTGTCCCTACCTCCAGAAATTTGCATAAAAATACCAATAATGAGTATTTAGAATATAAAAAGTAACCATAAAAGTTGATGTCTATCATGATACTGTCTTCCATGGTCTCTACTCACCAATCAAATGTGATAATTTGCTTTCATAGCTCTTTTTATGTTACTTAATGTTTTCACCTGGGCTACACTTTATTCTCCCACACAGGTCCGTAATGCCTCCTGCCTGGCTCTTCCAAGATGGAGGGGAAAACTATGGGAGAACCTACTCAAGTGGTGTCTAAATTCAAACTTTCTAGCAAAGTAGAAAGTACTGGACACTGGCTGGTGGAAGATCATGCTCGGATATGGGAAGTTTTAAAGACAGAGGAGGTAAGGCAACTCTAAAAGACACAGCATATTGGTGGATTTGCTCATACCTGAAACTATAATTCTTAATGTACCCTGGACCACAGGCTTTACAGAAAGATACCAGCCCCCATTTTTAACATTTGCATTATGTGGTACCTTTGTTACAAATGATGAGAGGTATTATAATTGTACTATTAATTATAGTCCATAATTTATATCAGGGTTCACTGTTTGTGTTGTACAGTCTTATGATTGTGTTTTAAAAAATTTTATTCTAGCAAAATATATACCACCTAAAACTTCCCCCTTTAATCACATTCAGAATATAATTCAGTGGTGTTAATTACATTCACAGTGTTGCATTACCATTAGCACTATACATTACCCCAAATTTTCCATTACTCCAAACAGAAACTCCACACCAATTAAGAATTACCTCCCCTTTCCCTACCTCTACCCCAGCCTTTGGTCACCTTTGTTTAATTTCTGGCTCTATGAATTAGCTTATTCACATTATTCCACATGTGTTTGAGATCTTACAGTATTTGTCCTTATGTGGCTGGCTTATTTCACTTAACATGATGCTGTCAGGGTTCATCCATGTTGTTGCATGTATCAGAACATCATTCCTTTTTTACAGCTGAATACTATTCCATTGTATGTATATACCACATTTTGTTTATCCTTTCATCATTTGATGGAAACCTGGGTTGCTTCCAGGTTTGCCATCTTTTGGCAACTGTGAATAATGCCAATATGCACATCAGTGTGCAAATATCTGTTTTGAGTTCCTGCTTTCAATTCTCTGGGGTATATATCTGGAAGTGAGATTGCCAGGTCATATCATAGTTCTATACTTAACTTTCTGAGGAATTGCCAAATTGTCTTCTATAGTGACTGCACCATTTTACATTCCCACTAACGATGAATGAGTGTTTCTATTTTGCCACATCCTCTCCAACACTTATTTTTTGTTTTTATTAATAGTTGCCATTCTAGTGGGTATGAAATAGTCTCTCATTGTGGTTTTGATTTTCATTTCCCTAGTGGCTAATGATGTTGAGCATCTTTTCATCTACTTTTTGGTCATTTGCATAACTTCTTTGTAGAAACTATTAAAGTCCTTTGCACATTTTTAAACTGGTTGTCTCTTTGTTGTTGGCATTGAAGGATTTTAAAAATAAATTCTGGATAGTAAACCCTTATCAGATATGTGGTTTCCAATATTTTTTCCTTTCTGTAGCTTGTCTTTTTACGTTCATGATGAAGTCCTTAAAAGTACAAAAGTTTTAAATTTTTATGAAGTCCTATTGGTCTATTTTTTATTTTGTTGCTAATGCTTTTGTTGTAAAATCTAAGAAACCATTGCCTAACACAAGGTCCTGAAGATGCTTCCCTATATTTTCTTCTAGGAATTTTATTGTCCTGGTTCTTATATTTGAGTCTTTGATCCATTTTGAGTTGATTTTTGTTTATGGTGTGAGGGAGGGGTCCGCTTTCATTCCTTTGCATATGAATATCTGGTTTTCCCAACACCATTTGTTGAAGAGACTACTATTTCCCAAATAAGTAGACTTGGTGCCCTTGTCAAAAATCAATTGGCCAAAAATGTGAGGATCTATTTCTGAACTCTCTATTTGATTCAATTGATCTATAAGTCTGCCCTTGTGCCAGTACAATGCTGTTTTGACTGCTGCAGCGTTGTAGTAAGTTTTAAAATCAGGAAGTGTGAGTCCATCAACTTTGTTCTTCTGTTTTGAGATGTTGGCTGCTCAGGCCCCTTTACTCTTCCAAATAAATTTGATGATTGGCTTTTCCATTTCTAAAACAAAACTGTTGGAATTTTTGTTGGGAATGTGTTGAATCTGCAAATTACTTTGGGTAAACTGACACCTTGATAATAATATTTAGTGTTCCAATCCAATAGCATGGTATGTCCTCCCACTTATTTAGGTCTTCTTTGATTTCTTTTAGTAATGTTTTGTACTTTTCTGTGTAAAAGTCCTTTACATCCTTGGTTAAATTTATTTCTAGATATTTGTCTACTTTAGTTGCTATTGTAAATGGAATTGTTTTCTTGGTTTCTTCTTCAGATTGCTCATTCTAGTGTTTGGAAACACAACTGATTTTTCCATGTTGACCTTGTACCCTGCCACATTGCTGAATTCATTTATTAGCTCTAGTAGCTTCGTTGTTTTTTTTTTTTTTTTTTTTTTTTTTTTTCAGGATTTTCTATATAGAGGATCATGTCATCTTCAACTAGGGAAAGTTTTACTTCTTCCTTTCCAATTTGGATGCCTTTTATTTCTTTCTGCTCACTTTGGGTTTAGTTTGGTCTTCTTTTTCTAGATCTTCCAGTTGTGAGATTAGGTCTCTTATTTGAGATCTTTCTTCTTTTTCAATGTAAGCATTTAGAGCTATAAATTCCCCTCTCAGCACTGCCTTTGCTGCATCCTATAAATCTTGGTTTGTTGTGCTTTCATTTTTATTCACCTCAAGATTCTCTAATTTCTCTTGTAATTTCTTATTTGACACATTAGTTGTTTAAGTGCATTGTTTAGTTTCCAAAAATTTGTGAATTTTCAAGTTCTCCCTCTGTTATTGATTACTAGCTTCATTCTCTTGTGGTCAGAGAAGATACATTGTTATGATACTGATATCTTTAAATTTATTGAGATATGTTGTGACCTAACATTTGGTCTATCCTAGAGAATGATCCATGTGCACTTGAGAAGAACATGTATTCTGCCACTTCTGGGTAAAGTGTTCTATATATCTCTGTTAGGTCTGGTTGTTTTAGAGTATCATACAAGTCTTCTATTTCCTTATTGATCTTCTGACTAGATGTTCTATCCATTATTGAAAGTGGTGTATTAAAATCTCCTGCTATTAATATAGAATTGTCTATTTTTTCCCTTCAAATTTATGAATATTTCCTTCATATATTTTAGGCCTCTGCCATTAGGTGCATATATATTTATAATTGTTATGCCTTCTTTTTGAATTGACCTGTTTACTAGTATGTAGTGGCCTTCTTGCCACTTGTAACTGTTTTTTACTTAAAGTATATTTTATCTGATATTAGTGTAGCTACCCCAGCCCTCTTTTGGTTGCTGTTTGCATGGTATATATCTTTTTTACATCCTTTCAATTTCGGACTACCTACATCTTGAATTTAAGGTGAGTCTCTTGTAAGCACCATATAACTGGGTTATGCTTTTTTTTTAAAAAAAAAAAAAAAATTATTTATTTACTTTATTATTATAATTTTTAAAATTTTATCCCCTCCCCCACCCCCAGATGGTTCTCTTGTCTGTTTGCTCATTGTTTGCTTGCCTTCTCCAGGAGGCACTGGGAACTGAACTCAGGACCTCCTACATGGGAGGCAAGTGCCTAAAGGCCTGAGCCACATCTGCTCCCTGTGGGTTGCTGCATCTGCCGGCTTGTGGCATCTGCTCATTTAGGCATCTGTTCATTGTGGCAGGTGTGGTGTCTGCTTGTCCTCTTTAGAAGGCACGGGGACCTGAACCTGGACCTCCCATGTGGTAGGCAGGTGCCCAACTGGTTGAGCCACATCTGCTTCCCTGGATTATGCTTTTTTATCCATGCTGCCAAACACTGCCTTTTGACTGGAGAGATTAATCCATTTACATTTAAAGTAACTATAGATAATGCAGGACTTTCTTCTGCCATTGTGCTCTATTGTCTTTGTAAGTCTTATGCCTTTTTTGCCTCTCAGTTCTTCCTTGAATACTTATTTCATATTTATTTGATTATTTTTATCATTCCATTTTGAGTTCCTTCTTATTTTTTTTCTGTATTTATTTTTCATAGATTTTCTTTGTGGTTACTATGGGGCTAAAATTTAACATCCTGTATCTATAATCATCAGATTTTATTTGATACCAACTTATCTTCAATAGCATATACCATATATCTTCAATAGCATATACCTCCCATACTCCTCCATGCACTCAACTTTTTGTTGTATTTGTTACAAATTATATCTTTATACATGGTATTGATTTATTATTACTATTTATTCATTTACATTTTTGAATATGTAAGAAGTAAAAAGTGGAGTTACATATGAAAAAATACAATAGAATAGTACTGACATTTGTAGTTTTCCATATGGTACCTTTGGTGGAGGTCCTTATTTCTTTCTGTTGCTTCAATCCACTGTCTCGTGTCCTTTCTTTTCAGTCTGAAGAACTCTCTTTAGCATTGCCTATAAGGCAGGTCTAGTAGTACAAACTTCCCCGGCTTTTGTTTATCTGAGAATGTCTTAATCTCTCCCTCATTTTTTAAAGACAGTCTGGATATAAAATTCTTGGTTGGAAATTGTTTTCTCTCAGCACTAAGTATTTTATCCCACTGCCTTCTTGCCTCTGTGGTTTCTGATGAGAAATTGGCACTCAGTCTTATTGAGAGTCCCTTGTACATAACACATTGCTTTTCTCTTACAGCTTTCAGAACTCTCTCCTTGTCCTTTGACAGTTTGACAGTTTGAAAGAAAAAATAATTCAAAAAAGCAAAAATTGCCTAAGAGACCTGTGGGATATCATCAAATGTACCAATATATGCATTACATGAGCCCCAGAAGGATAAAAGAGAGAGAAAGGGCAGAAGGAATATTCAAAGAAATAGTGGCAGAAAACTACCTGAACTTAGCAAAAGATGTGAATATGTACAACCAAGAAGTCCAACTAACACCAAACAGATAAACTTGAAGAGAAATATGTCCAGAATTATTTTTTCTTTCTGCTCCTCAACCTGACTCATTTTAATTGTCTTGTCTTTGAGATTATAGATTCTTTCTTCTGCCAGCTCCAATCTGCTCTTGCAACCCTCTAGGGAATTTTTCATTTCAGTTATTGTGGTCTGCAATTCCAGTAGTTATAGTTGGTCCCTTTTTAAAATTTCTTTCTCTTTATTGAGATTCTTACATTGTTTGTTCATTGTTTTCCTGATATACTTTAGTTCCTTCTATTTTCCTTCATCTCCTTGTGCATATTGAGGATCTTTTTTTCTAAAGTCTTTGTCCAGTGTATCAACAGTCTATTCTTCGTTGTTGATGTTTTCTAGATTTTTATCCTCTTCCTTTGGATGAGCCATCATATCCTGTTTCTTTGTTTGTCTTATAATCTTTTTTTGGCATACTGTATTTTAGTATTTTAAAGGGTTAACTCTGGGGTTTAGTCCCTGAATTGTCTGTTTATTGAGTTTATATCCAGCTAGCATTAAGGCAGAGATTTCCTTGAGTGCTGTTAACCAGCAAAACCAAGCAAACCAATGCAAAAACACCTTTCACAATCTTTGCAAATTGGCTTTGTGTTGGCTGGTGTTCTTCTTCAGAGTTCAGCCCTCCTATCAAGAAGGTTGGCCTGAGGTGAGTACAAAGTGCAGGGTCCTCCCTGTCTTTTCTGAGTCTGTGTGTTGTCCTCAGCTTGTGTTTGCTAGCGGTATTAGGAGTTCCCCTGCTTAGAGGAATTTGAATGCTCCTTTACTCCCTATGAAATAGACTTTCTCTCTGTCAGTTGTGCTCTATTCCAAAGCTGTTTGCCTTAATTGTTTCTTATATTGCTTTAGCTGTCCCAAGCTGTTTTTGACTGGAATGCAAATTTGGGTGGTGGGTGAGTGAACCTAAGAGTCAGTCTTTCCCAACCAGAACAAGGCCAGGGACCCACAATGGGAGCACAGGTCAGCTCCACACTGTGCTAGGAGGGAGTGAGGGATGGGCCAGCAAGGGTGCCAGAAGCTTCTCCTATGGCTTTTTGAAGCTCTGTTTTCTGATTTGACACTTGCTGTGGTAATGCAGCCATTTAACTGTTTCTATAGGCTTAAGGAAGGGTACTGTATTTATGACTCCTCTGACGCTTTTGCATGAGGTGGGTTGGAGCAATGGCCTCCCTCAGAGCCAGGGTCCCATTGAAGTGGCTGACCAAATGCAGTGAACAATTATCAGATTGCACACACCCAGATCCTGGGAAACAAGATCTTTATAGCCCACCCTGGCAGCAGCAAGCTGTCTCAGGGGCTGGGTTTGATGATTTTACTGCTGCCAGTTGTGAGGCTGGGGATGGGGAATGGTAACCATTGCATGGAGAGTGAAATTCACCAGTATTTATCACAACAGTTTACCAGCCTCTTCTTCCAGCTCTTCCCTGATGCTGCACAGAGTTCTACTAGAGCAGGGGTTCTTAACCTTTTTTGTTCCACAGACCCCTTTGCCAGTCAGGTGAAAACCACGGACCTCTTTTCAGAATGTAATGGCAGATAGTTTTATGACACTCAACATCGGCATGTCTTTAAATTAAATTTTAGAATCATTCAAAACTACGTTTTACAACTTTCCCATAATTTCAATACCTGATATCCTAACATGGTTCAAATCTGTTCAAACGGTCATATTAGGCAAACATTTAGAAATTCGAGTTTTCCCATGGCATCATAAAACCATCTCTGCCATCCTTACCAGCCTTTTTGCAGGCAGTTATCTACTGTACTCAGAACATGCTATAAATAAGTAATTTTTAACTCTCAGATAGACATGCAGAGTATAGCAGTAGATCAAGATTTGTGTCCTTTCTGGAATTCAGTATCTTTCCTGGAATTGTGTATAGAGTCTCATGGATTTCAGAACCTACCTTGAAACCTAGCAGCAAAAGGACAACTTATAATGCATGTGGACATTTTCAGATATCGCTAGCATCACAGATGGTTATATCCCTCAATATCAGCACCTGAAAGACATAAACTTTGATTGCATGGACCGACAAACTCAAAATGGGCGTGCCTGATTTACAATCGTACCCAGCGTGTCTACTCATGCTAAAAGTAACCTACTTTCAAAAAGTTATGGATTCTAATTTAAACTGACCAGTTTTGTAAAATTTTAACAATCAATGAAAACAACTTACCTACCTTCACTTATTTGTTAACAAACAATTGTAGACAGGGAAATACTTGAATGTAACACAATCATTGGGCAACCAAAGTGAGAATGCTCAGCTTCACCGTTTGGTAGCTGAACAACTACTAGGCATTGAATTGCCAGCACAGATTAGGTAACAAACAGATTTCTCCAGCTGGAGGAAAAAGTACACGCATTTCCTCTGCACAACAAAGGCAGCCACGTTGTCTGGATGAAATGTGCAAGTGACTTTGTGTTTGTCACATAAGACAATTTCGAACTGTCATTTTTCATGTTTTGGTTATTAATTATAATGTTATAACTGTGTTTCTTTCATATGATTGGTTACCTAAAATTGCAGCTGACGTCACAGTTAAATTTTCAACACAAAGTGGCTTGGTGGAAATCCTAATAATCATGCAGCATGTGTTGAATGTGTTATGTATTTCAGGTGTGTTTTATTTCGTAAGGTTATATTTTTCGCTTTGTATTTTTAAATTTTTTATTATAATAACATTGATTATAACTGTGCAGAGTGAAATTTTATATTAACTTGTGCCATCCCTGTGATTTATCCTCGCAAAATGGCACCCCTATACTTCAAAAACATCAAAGTCACTGCTTGGGAGATCTCTTTCTGTTTATTACCTACTCTGTGTTGCTAGATAACTGGCCAACTATGTCACACAATAGTTTGTACACAGCAAGACTGTGATGACATGTGAGCTAGCGTTGGGACTAATAACTACCATAATTTTGAAGTATGGATGAGCATAAGCGATTTTTCAAGATATGCAACAACTGTAATGTGATGTGAAATGAATACTACTGTAATTTATTGCATACATTCATAACTGAAGGAAATGCTAGATTTCAGTTAGAAGTCAGAGAAAATAAAGATAATAAGTTGATTTTTTTTCAGTTCAAGCTCACAGACCCCCTGAAATCTTTCCAGGGACCCCTGCAGTCCATGGACCAATTCTCTCCTTGAACTCATTCTTAAAGGAAAAGTAGAAATTTGCTCAGAAAATGATATTTTGTAAGGGAAACAGAATACATTGCTAGAAGAGAGAAAACTGTGTAAAGAAGAGTGTTAGAGAGGATGTACTGCAGTTTGGAGTACCTGTTGCAGAAGAATAATGGCAAGAGATGAAGCTGAGTGAAATCAGATAATGAAGAGCCTTATGTAACCTTACTCAGAAATTTAGAAATTATCCTTTTGGTATTAGGGAGTAATGAAGAGTTTTAGGTATGGGTGCTGACATGTTCCAGATTTGTTATTTTAGAAATGCTACTATCAGACATGTGAAGAATGGCCAAGTATGCTTCGAAACCACTCTAGCCCACATTGGTCTTTCTCTTCTCTGTCTAAACTATGATAGTTAGTCAATACTTAACCTGGGGATTACTGTGGGGAGGGGGGAGGTGTTCTCTTTTTTATGGTGGGAATTCCCTCTCTCCATTTAGACTGTCTTAATTCTACTTCTCTTATAACCCCCAAAGCACTGGCATATTGCTGGACATGGGCTGAAATATATACCTGATGATTGATTGAGCAATCATATTCATGATTTCATGATAATATGTTGTTTCTCTAAATTGTAACATCAAAATGTTTCCATTTCTGGGTACAAGGGTGATTCATTTGAGTCACCATTGGATAGCACTAAGTGGTGGTGATTTTTTGTGTGTGTGTGTGTGTTGCTGATTTACATTGCATTTGAGTCACTCACCACAAACCAGAACTATCTGTGTTCAAGGCCTTACACAGAACACAGATAAGCAATGTTCTCTGTGGCTATGGAACAGAGATATTCTCTGTGTGCAATTTAACTAGTGAATGCCTGTTTGGAGACTGGACATATAACCTTTTCCTTCTCTATCCAGCTCAGAACTGGGGCCCCACATTGTAACATCACATTCTTGGAAGAGGAAATAGTAATGTGTTCATCATGCATGCTTTAGATATTAAATCATACTCAGCTGAGGGACAGGAAGAGGGAGAATTTTTTTTAAAAAGAAACTGGATGACAATTTGGACAAGCAGTGGGAATGCATTGTGTTAAACTCTGAAAAACCATCTCTTTAGTGAACTTAACTTTAAGGCTGCGGTTTGGTGGCAGTGCTAGGGTTCTTCTTTATGATTCTGAATGACTTTCTTTTAATCTCTGCCACAATTTTTTTTTTTTTGACAAATTGAACAAATTTTATTCAGAATATATAAAACAATCAAAATATAAGCAATACAATAGAAAATGGGAAAAAACTGAAGAGACATAACCTAAAGGAAGATATATTAATGGACAATAAACACATAAAAATATGCTCAACATCATTGATATGAGGGAAATGTGAATGAAAGCTACAATGAAATGTACACAAGAAAGGCTAAAATTATAAAGACTGGCAGAGCCAAATGTAGGTGAGTATGTGGAACAACCATAACTCTTATACATTGCCATTTGGAATGCAAAATGGTACAATCACCTTGGAAAAAGATTTGAAAGTTTATTTTTAATCTAATGCACACTTACACTATGACCCAGAAATTCCATTTGTGAGTTTTTACCTTAGAGAAATGAAAATATATTCATAAAAAGACATGTAAAAAATGTCAATGGCAATTTTCTTTATAATAGTGTAATACATGAAACAATCCAGGTGTCCATCAAGAGTAGAAAGGATAAAACATTGCATTAAATTTATATAATGGAATATTACCCAACAATAAAAATTGATGAAACACCGATATACTCCTGGATGAATCCTAAAAACATGATGTTGAGTAAAAGATGCCTTACACAGAAGAGTGCATCATGTGATTCATATGATTGCTTCTATGTGAAGGTGCCACAATTTTTAATATAAGATAAAGGGATAAAAATTTACTGACTAGGAAGTTATTAATATATAAGAATGCATTGAAACATGAGTCTCTGAGATGAGTGAAGTAGACATATCGTCAGTGGTAAAAAAAAAAGTGGGCTTTTGGGACTGAAAAATATTCAATTGGGGTCTGTAAGGAAGGGAAAATATTTATTGAGCATTTACTCTGGGTCAAGAACAGTACTTGGCACTTCCATATTCATCAATCTATTTCTCACAGTTATAGGTACATTTTTGTTTTACTCATAAAGATACTAAATATTAAAGATGAAGGGATATGCCCAAAGATACATAGCTGGTAAGTGACAGAGGAAGATTCGAATTCAAGTTTGTCTCTCTTCAAAATTTTATACTCTTATTTCCTCATGAAGTTGTCTACCAACATTGTTTAAATCAATCTGATTCTACATTTGGCTTCCTTGCTTAGACCTCAACCAATCCTGACCAGAGCAGCAACCTCAGCTCAATAACAGGTACCAATCTTGCTTTCCTAGAGCTTGGATCTAGAATGTCTGGAGTGAATAAACTCCTGTGTGCCCATTGGGTCATACCTTCTTCCATTTCTCAAAGTATTGGCCCAGTTTGTGTGACTGGGCTTCCATCTCATTTCTTTCATATGGTACCCTGCTATCACCTGGAAACTGCACCCCTGCCCTTAATTCCATCCCAGTTAAATGGAGCTCTAGAATTCCACTAAGCTCTTTGCAGCTGCCTATTTTGCATGACTGAGCTCTGCTCTGCAGAATGAAAGCTATCGGAGTCTTAATTGTGAACAGTCTGATTGAGTTTTCCTATGCCTTTGAGACACTGTTTACCTAACAGTCTATCACCATAGGGGCACAAACCTGTAATCATGGCAGTCTCTTTAGTTCCAATCTACCCACTTATGTCTTCTTATTCTTTTCTACTGGCCCTTGTTGTCAGAGCCCCAAGTTGCATGTGTTTAAAACCATTTGAGTTATGGCATGATGCTTTCAATAAGTGTCATAATCTAAAGTGGGCTACTCAGGATATCAAAGCTTTTGTTCTGGTTAAATTTTCAGTGTTGGTGTTAGAAGGCGCTTGAGTATCACCACCTAAGGGAAGAGGTCCCTGGTAGTAGCTTCCTGTATGGTCACATAACACCTTTCTTATTTGTCTCACAGGACTCATCACCAGAATGATATTTGTATGTTTATATATTGCTATCCCCTAACTGGAATGTAAGCTCCCCATTGGTAGGGCCTTTGTCTTATTCATCTGTATTTGTCAAGTATTACTCAAAGTGTCTGGCATATAGAAGGTACTTAATAAATATTTTTGAATAGAGAGATTGTATATTATATGGACTAAGGATGGATGCTGGGGCCTGACTGGCTGTGTGATCTTGGGTAATACCTTAATCTTTCTGAACTTCAGTTTCCTTATCTGTGAAATGGGTATATGTACTAATAGGGTTGTTGTGAGAATTAATTGAGTTACAATATGTAACGTGCTTAGAACAGTGCCTTCCCTGTACATGATAAACAGTAGATGTAGACTTTTCTTGTTGAATGAGTCAGTGGGTGGAAGAGTAGAAAATGTTATACCACCTTACCCCACCCATTGTACAAAAGTTGCTTTTAATACCTGCTGCCTGAATTCAAGATTTTCCCCACATACTGGAAAGCCATACACTCTAGAATGCATTCTGTGTTTTTAAATGCCTGCAGAATTTGAACTGGCAGACACAACTGCCTGAGTCCACTGAAATTACCCTCACTAAGATCTGTACAGGGAGATCTTTCAGGAAGGAAGATAACTGGCCCCAACTAAATAACATTGTGTTGTGATATACCAATTATTTTGGGGCAACCAGATGTGAGTGTCAGAACCACTAAGTTCTACTCCTTCCTTCACCTGTGTTTGGTGGGGAATAGGGGAATGGCATTCCAATTAGCAGTGTGTTCCTTAGGAGAAATGTTCATGAACCAGGGTTAACAGGCTGGTTTATAAACCTTATCCAGGCTGCCGTTTCAGTTTGCTCAAGTGACCATTATTTGAATGGGAAAAGGCCAATCCCTTGAAGAAGATAAAATAAGACAGGACTGACATGTAGAGAGCTTTCTTCTGTAAAAAGCTCTTAAACATTTGGAGCAAATTTAGCCCGTTCTGCTTGGCTCCCAGTCCTGGAATGAACTTTGCCTTTACCTTACCAGACATGAACATTTCTTTGCCTTTTCTTATAGAGAGCAAAGGAAACCCCAGTTAAATTTTGTTTTAAAAAAAGAGAGAAGAAAAAAAAAAAACAGTTTCTTGAGAGTCTGGAAATCATTCACTCATGGGGGTTGCATTAAGCCATAGTCTAAGGTCTTCAAGAAGTAATAGTTCTGATTCAGCCCACAGCTCTCCAGAATGTGTTCCCCATGAACCTCAGGGTCTCTTTCCATATCTCTGAAAGTTCCATTGTGTTAGGAGATGCTTGGTATCAGGAACTAAAGAGCCAAAGGATGCGGGGAGAAGAGCTTACAAACTGAAATGGTTCCCCCAAAGGGAAGGGAAATATTTTCTGTTCTTTAGACTAATCTCTCCTTTGAGGGGGCGAATATGAGGGGGAAATGACATTATTAAATTTGTCTTTGGCTTACAAATATGGGGTGTTTGGGGAGAGGTTGAACACCTTTCCACATCTGTAAGTAGCTCCTTTAAAGGCTCATCCTTTCTCAGGGGCCCCAGAGATGCACTAATTAAAAACCTTCACTAGAACTCTTCCCCCATGACCTGGCATCTGAGCAATATCTGGTATATTTAATGAGAAACCCTGGTCTAGGAATCTAGGGAACTTTGTAGAAGATTCCTAAGAAAGGAAATTTCAGAAAGGTAGAAGGGGAGAAATGTGGCTGATAAGAAAGGGTTAGAATCTTTAAAAAAATTATACTCTGATATTGCAAAGCCTTTGCAGAAGCTGTGGTGTCTGTTTAGAACACTGTTGCCTCCTCTTTCCTACCTCATTCCTACTCATACTTCAGATTCAGAAAAATTTCAGAAAATTTCCCTAATCTCCGCAGACCATGTTGTGTGCCCTTGTCATTTTTTTTTCTTCCTTTTTTTTTTTTAGTACCCTGTGCTTCCTTTATGTACATTTATCACATTGTATAGCAATCACTTGTTCTATTTTCTTCTCCAGTAGACTGTCAACTCCTAACATGAGGAACTGTGTCTGTCTTACTGAAAAAGTTATCACTGCAATGTTGGCATATTTATTGAATGAATGAGTGAATGAAGGGACAAAATAACAGATAGCTAAATAACTATCTTGGCTTGATGATGCTTCACCCAAGAGAAGCACCCAAGTGACAGGATTTCTGGGGATCAGTGGAGTTTTCTCTGACATTATAAAAGAGCAGGCCCAAGGCTCAGAACCATGTTTTATTCTGTGGCTTGTACTTACCAATAACAGGAACCATTACAATTTTACTGGATTTCTGAGAAATCTTCAACATATGTGTATAGTGAAAACACAGTGACAACAAAAGCAAATAGCCTGATGGGAAGAGTCCTCAGTAAGCAAAACTGCCTCTCCCCCCGCCCCACTCTTATTTATACTTATGGCCAAGGCATGCTTACAAACTAACTCACTGTTGCCTTAAAACATTAATTTTAAGTAGGATGGATGTAATGCAAAACCAAATCTGAATCATTTCAGAGTCTAAATGAAACTAAAAATGGCAAAAAAGAAAGACTTGAAACACTGTGATGGAAGAATCATACTATATCAAGATGGGAGAAGTTGTTATTTCGAGGACTAGTTGAGAGTAGTAGAGGTAAGGGAAAGCAAAAAAAGTTAGGATTTCAAATGGAGACAAGAAGTATTATCATTTACTGAGAGAAGTCCCAATTGCTGACAGTACTGTCACAAAGAGAATGATTCCCAAACACCCTGACTTCCTGGAAGAAGTGCAGCAAGCCCCTTGATGCAAAATACACGTACAAGAAAGACAAGTATTCCCTGTATGGGCTGAGAACAAGGTGTTCTCCGTTTTCTGAAGGGAGGCAGAGACCACAACGAGGAAGGTGCAGAGGCTTAACTGCACCAGACCTGAACTATCAAGCCAGGTGGGTGCCAATCATTAGGCAACCATGAAAATTTGAACTGGGAAGATTAATGGAGAAAAAAAGACAAATTATTCAGCCCTAGGTTTCACACATTTTGTTATTTGTAAAAACAAAAATATTTAACACTGAGGAAATCATAAGGGACAGCCAGTTTTTAAATGTGACTCATAAATATCTAGTTTCCTTGTAAAGCCCACAACCACAACGTTATTGTAGGACCAGGAGAAACTTTCTCAATGTGCCTTATCATCTGTCATCCTTCATCTATGGGGGTCTATTCAGTCTTTTAATGCTATTTTCTTAATTTACCTTGATGGCTGCATGTTTCTTTTGTAATGGAGAAATTTTCATGGCATTATATCATAACTTAAATTATTATTCTCCAGCTAAATTAACAGAATGCATACAAATGCAGTGTCCTGGTTAACTTAATTTTCTGTCCATTTATAAATTAGAAGCACATGGCCCATAGTATGTACTTGGTGGTGTTAAATGAAGGGATAAATAACTTATGTTAAAGAACATTCTCTGGCTCAGAAAGTGCGAGTTCCCTCCAGACATGGATAGAATTTGAGAATCTAGGCAATAAAGGGAAAATTCCCATGGATTTTGGATTTAGATAGGATTTGATTGGAACATGGTTCTGACACTTTCTGGCTGTATTACGTTAGGCAGGAGTTAACCCTCTAAGCCTCAGTTTCTTTATCTATAAAATGTGGATAATAATACCCTTATGGGGAAGTTGAATATTCTATGTAAATAAAGCATCTAGCACAACGATTGGCACATAACAAGTGCTTTATAATATTGTTTCCGTTTTTCTCCACTCTAGTTAACTCAGGAGGGATCACAAACCATTTTAGTTTGGGTCCTTTGAAAATAGTCTTAAATAGACTGGAAGCAAATATGAAAAACTGTTAACAGTTTTCAATTCCAGGTGGTGATAATATCAGCATTATATATATATCTACTTTCCTGGGTTTTTAAAAAATTTATTGAAGTATATTACTCATACATGAACATACATAAACAATAAGCGTATAGCAATAGTTGTGAACTTACAAAACAAACATACATAACATCATACAGGGCTCTCATACCTCATCCTACCATCAATACCATGCATTGCTGTGAAACATTTTAAACTAATGATTAAAGGGGAGCGGCTGTGGCTCAATCAGTAGGGCTCCCGTTTACCATATGGGAGGCCCCGGGTTCGGTTCCCGGGGCCTCCTGGTGAAGGCAAGCCCGCCCGCACGGCGTGGTTAGCTGACCCAGCGAGCACAAGCAGCAAGGGGGGGATAAATGAATAAATAAATAAATAATCTTAAAAAAATAAAATAAAATAAACTAATGATTAAAGAGCATCCTCAAAATATTACTACTAACCAAAGTATTTTCCTCCAACCCACCCTATTATTATTATTTTTATATCATTTATACATGAACATACATAAACAATAAGTGGATAGTAAAAGCTATGAACTTACAAAGTAAATATTCATAACATCATACAGGGGTCCCATACATCAACCCTCCACCAACACCTTGCATTGTCGTGAGACATTTGCTACAAATTATGAAAGAATATTGTTAAAATCTTATTCCTAATTATAGTCCTTTTCTTACCTTTGGTGTATTTTTTTCCCCCAACCCACCCTATTGTTATTTTTTAAATATATTTTTATGACAGAAATTGTAAACTTATAAAACAATCATGCACATGTGCAGAATTCCCAAACACCACTACTCTATCAACACAACACATTGCGGTGGAACATTTGTTACAAATTGTGAGATGATATCATCTGATTATTACCAGGTCCAAAGCGTACATTTGGCATTCATTTTCCATACTCCCCCATTATCAACACAGTACATCTTTGGCATAGATGCAAGAATATTACATTATTACTGTTAACCACAGTCCATAGGTCACTCCATTTGTATTTTTCCCATGCTTCTCCACAGTTCCACTACCCTGCAATAGTGATGTACATCTGCTCTAGCTCACAAAGGACACTCTTACCATCAACCACAATTCTCATCCACCTCTAGGTTTACTGTGGTATTCAGTCCCTAGATTATTCTCTAGCTTTCTGTCAATTGGCATTTACATCCCTAGACTACCATTTTCAGCCACATCCCCGTTTATAAACCAGCTGTTACTCACTATAATATGTTACCATCAACTCTGTACATTTCCACATTTTTACAGTAAAGCTAATTAAAACTTCTACATACATTAAATATCAGTAGTTCATTTCAGAGCTCCTCTTATCTCCTTTAAGAACCCACCACCTACCCCCAGGTCTTGAAGATATTTTCCTACATTTTCTTCTAGAAGCTTTATGGTTCTTGCTTTTATATTTATGTTTTTGATTCATTTTGAGTTAATTTTTGTATAAGGTGTGAGATAGGGGTCCTCTTTCTTCCTTTTGCTATGGATATCCAGTTTTCTCAGCACTATTTGTTGAATGGACTGTTCTGCCCGAGCTGGGTGGGTTTGATAGGGTAGTCAAAAATCACTTGACCTTAGATGTGATGGTCTGTTTTTTAACCATCAATTCAGTTCCATTGGTCTATGTGTCTGTATTTATGCCAGTATCATGCTGTTTCTACCACCGTAGCTAGGTAATATGACTTAAAGTCCACAATAGAGTCTTCCAACTTCGCTTTTCCTTTTTTAAGAAGTTTCTGGCTATTCAGGACCCCTTACCCTTCCAAATAAATTTGATAATCATGTTTTCCATTTTAAAAAAAAATACTGGTGGAATTTTTTATCGGGATTGCATTGAATCTGTACATCAATTTGAGTAGAATTGATATCTTAATGATATTTAGTCTTCCAATCCGTGAGCATGGAATGTTCTTCCAATTATTTAGGTCTTTTTTTTTTTTTTTTTTTTTTAATTTCTTTTAACAATGAGTTGTAGTTTTCTGAATACAAGTGCTTTACATCATTGGTTAAGTTTATTCCTGAATATTTGGGTTTTATCTGTGAATATTCTAAACTCGCCATCATTTTTAAAGGACAATCTTGCCAGATATAAGATTCTTGGCTGAAAGTTTTTCTCCTGCAGTATCTTAAATATATCATGCCATTGTCTTCTTGCCTCCTTGGTTTCTGGTGAGAATCAGCACTTAATCTTATTGGATATCTCTTATATGTTCTGCATTGCTTTTCTTTTGCTGCTCTCAGAATTCTCTCTTTGTCTTTGGCATTTGACATTCTGATTAGTATGTATTTCAGAGTTGGTCGATTTGGCTTGTTTTGGATGGGAGTACGTCGTGCTTCTTGGACATGGATATCTATGTCCTTCAATAGGGTTGGGAAATTTTCTACCATTATTTCTTCAGATATTCCTTCTGCCCCTTTTCCCTTCTCTTCTCCTTCTGGGACACCCATGACATGTATGTTTGCACATCTCTTGCTGTCATTTAGTTCCCTGAGACCTTGTTCAAGTTTTTGCAGTCTTTCTTCATCTGTTCTTTTGTATGTTCACTTTCAGAGGCCATTTCTTCAAGCTCATCAATCCTTTCTTCTGCCTCCTCAAATCTGCTATTATATGATTCCAGTGTATTTTTTATTTCATTTTTTCACCTTTCATTCCCATAAGATCTGCTATTTTTATATGTATGCTTTCAAATTCTTCTTTGTGTTCATCCAATGTCTTCTTTTTTTTTTTTTTTTTTAGTGTTACTCATTTCTTTATTCCCAGAGTAATATTTAGTGCCTATCATCAAGTATTTGAAGAATAAATGTATGTTGAATGACTAAATAAAAAAGGATGAGATAACATCATCAGACAATTGCCAGTAATTATGGCCTATGGCATATATTTGTTATATTTTTTCCATATCCTCCTATTATTATTAACAAAATCTATAACAAATAGTGAAAAGAATGTAAGGTATTGTGGGAGCAGTATTGTATGGGAATTCTGCATATTTCATGATTTTTTTTTTTTTATGGGTAAAAATCAAAATTCTCACAATACATACAAACATTTGCAAAATGATATATAAATATATATGCATATATGTGTGTTTGTTTACAAAAATGTTGTTTATATATATATATATACATATATTTTAAGAGGTGCTTAGATTACCCAAAATATTACACGGAACCCACTGGGATTCCCATGTTGCCCACCTCCCACACCTCCCATCACATCCCACACAAACATCTCCCACAGTGTGGCCCACCACCCTCAATGAACTTACACATCCTGGAGCCTTGCCACCAACCATAGACCACAGTTCACACTGTAGACCACACTCTCTCCCACTCAGTTCTGAGTGGTGTGTGCTGATTTAAAATGGCCTACATCCGTTGCCACAACAGTACACAGGACAACCTCCAACTCCCAAAGAAGCCACTGTATTTCAACTGCTCGTCCCCTCCCTACCCCAAAAGTGTCAAGTGGCCACTGGCTCCACCTCATTGTTATAATTTCTTGCATTGCTAGAATCACCATATGTGAACAAGAGAATACCATCAAGTCCACTCTAGTCCATAGTTCTTCCCCTAATCCTGAGGGGACTGGGATGGTGATGTCCCCTCCAACTCCAAGTGAGAGAGGGCTTATATCCCATGGATATGGTGGGTGGGATGATCCTGCCTGCAGATGCAGGCCCTCTCCATTCCCTGGGATGGCCATTGCCCATCGTTGTCTCCTCACCAGGTGACTTGGATGAGTCCATTGAGCTGTAGGGTAGGAGTTGCAGTTCCACCTAGATTTCATGCACACCTGGCACATAGGTAGGCCAGAGGCTCCAGTCTCTGGAAGTATACCTAAAAACTCCAGCATCGCATATAGGTTTGAATAGAAGGGATTGGTGAACCATGTGCAGGGAGGACTTATTTGAGTCTAATTCTGTCACTCTCAGTAGCACAGATTCCAAAATAGAACCCACTGATAAGGCATCAGTCTCTGGGGCTATCCCCCCTTATATAGGACCAGGGTGTCTCTGGAGCTCTCAGGAACCCCACTGAGTGGGGTGCCAATGTCTTCTTAATATCCATAATTTCCTTAGCCATCTCATTGAATTTATTAAGGAGATTTGTTTGAACATCTATGATTAGTTGTCTCAACTCCTTTATGTCATCTGGAGGCTTATCTTGTTCCTTTAAATGGGCTATATCTTCCTGTTTCTTGGTGTGGATTTTAATTTTTTGTTGGTGTCTTGGCATCTGGCTTATTAGAGTATTTATTCTGGGTGTGGTTTTTCTCTTTATCTTAGGCCTTCCTGCCCTTTCTCACTTGCCGGTTGTGTAGTAGGGGCCAAGGATGTAGTTGGTGCTATAAGCTATGGAGGCTCAAGCTGCCCTCATTGCCCCAAGGACCAATAAAGCTTCTCCCAACTTTCCCCTTTGCCAGGGGTAGGGACAGAGGCACCGCTGTGTGGAATAATCCAGTTCATGTAGGCCTAGATTGTAGTTGCCCAAAGAGACTGATGAAGCTTCAGGCCCTTTTCTCCCTTGCCTGGGGGGAGGATGGAGCTGCAGGTGTGGGCAGCAATCTGTGCAGTGCAGGTCCAAGATGACCACAGTTGCCCTGGTAGACTTCTGATTATTCAGTCTGTCCCAGCTAAATGTACCTGCAGTTACGTGGATAGGCTGGTGCAGGGCCTGTCAGCTCCCTCCCTGCTAGGGTTGGGGCTGAAGTCTAGGTTAGGGCTGCAGGCCAGTCTGGGTGAAAGAAACTGATCTCTACCATCACCGTGATTTTCAGTCAGCCCAGCTTCCCCTCATGCTGGGGGTGGAGTCAAACTGGTGGCTAGTGGCTTCCTTCCGACTTGGACAGGCTCAAAATTAGCTGTTCTTAGGGTTATCCTTTAGCCAGCAGAATTGACTAATCAGTAGCTGAAATCGGTGGCCAACTATCTCTTCCTCCCCTGTTTTTGGGAAATGGAGCTTCCAATTGCTGCCACAGAATAACTCCTGGGGTGGCTTGCACTGCCAAAGTAGGATGATCACCGGCCTCTGCGGCATGGACAGTAATTTCCCCGAGAGGCTGGCGCAGCTCCCCCCAGCTTCCTCCCTGCCCGAGTGGGCCTGGGGCTGGCTAGAGCAGCAATCTGATCTCGATGGAAAGAAGCCGGTCCCTACCAGCACTGTGATTTTCCGTCAGCCCAGCTTCCCCTCATGTAAGGCGTGGAGTTAAGATGGCGGCTACTGGCCTCTTTATGACTTGGACAGGTTCATGCTTTAGCTGTTCTTAGGATTATACTTTAGCCCGCTGTTTACTAATCAGTAGCTGAAGTTGGTACCCAACCGTCTCTTTCTCCCCCATTTTGGGAAATGGAGCTTTCAATTCCAGCTGTGAAACAGTTCCCAAGGTGGCTTCTGCCTCCAGTGGAGGATGGGCACCGGCCTCCGAGGCGTGGAGTGCTCTGCTTACATATCTTCTCTGCAGATGGGCAGTCTCCTCCTTCCATTCTTCCAAGGATGTTGCAGGATGCACTTCTGGTCTTCTGGAGCACCCAAACAAGTGCTCTAGATAGCTCTGGGTGATCACCAACTGCCCCGTAGCAGGAGCTGATTCTAGGAGCTCTTTACTCTGCTGCCATCTTGCTGGTTGTTACTTTCCTATTTTTTTCAATTCTCAAAATTAAACATATAAAAACAAAAATAACATATCATAAAGAAAACATTTAAAATTAGTTCTTGTCTGGGAAGCGGCTGTGGCTCAATCAGTAGGGCTCCCGTTTACCATATGGGAGGCCCCGGGTTCGGTTCCCGGGGCCTCCTGGTGAAGGCAAGCCCACCCGCACGGCGTGGTTAGCTGACCCAGCGAGCACAAGCAGCAAGGGGAGGATAAATGAATAAATAAATAAAATCTTTAAAAAAATAAATAAATAAAAAATAAAATAAAATAAAATTAGTTCTTGTCTTAGTGAATATATTAAAGTCAATTGTAGGAAGCAGATGTGGCTCAAGTAGTTGGGCTCCCATTTATCCTGGTGAGGGCAAGCTGGCCTGTGCCCATGGAGAACTGTTGCGGCAAGATAACGCACGAAGGGAGACAAGCAGACACAGAGGAAACATGCAGCGAATGGACACAGATCAGACAGTGAGCACAAGCGACAAGGGGTGGGGATTAAAAAAAAAAGTCAATTGAGGGGAGCATATGTGGCTCAAGTGGTTGAGCACCTGCTTCCCACTGGGAGGACCCAAGTTCAGTTCCCAGTGCCTCCTAAAAAAAACAAAAATAAAACAAACAACAAAGAAAACAAACAAGAAAACCAAGGAGGGAGCCAATGTGACTCTGGTTGAGCACCGGCTTCCCACATACGAGGACCCGGGTTCAATCCCTGGTCCCCAGTACCTCAAAAAAAAAAAAAAAAAGAAAAGAAAAAAAAGTCAATTGACTCATTTACCAAACAAATATAAATGCATTTTTTTTTTTTTTTTAAACGGCATCATACATGTGATCAGGGCAATGAAAAGGAAACACAAGGTTGTAAGGGAACATATATGAGGCACATTTTACCTGGATTGGGAGGTCAGAGTGGGAGAGCTAAAAATAATTAATGATGTGTAAGAGAAAGTGATGTATAAACTGGGACCTAGAGGGTGAATAGGAGTAAACTAAACCAAGGGATCTGGGGGTGGGGGTGGGGGGTCCCAAATAAAGGGAAAAGCATGTGCAACGACCTAGAGGATAGAGGAAATGGGGAATGAAGAGTAGTTCAATGAAGGATAGGTTTCAAGGTTGGAGACATGTGGAGAGATGAGTCAAGGAGTGCAGGGGTCAGATCATGAAGGGCCATGTGGACGTCATGCTTCCTAGGGAGAGCTCGTTCACCAAAACAACAAGACCCCCATCTGCCATCCTTGGTGGAGTCTCCACTTCTGTTTGAAACTTGCTGATGCTTAGGAACAGAAAACTCAGGCCTTGAATTTTGATGGAATGCTGTCTTTTGGGGGCGGGGACAGGGATGGAACCTGAAAACCATGTCACTGGTTTTTAATGGACAGAAACTTAATTTAACTACTTCAAGTGCATAAAATGAGCAGAGAAGTTCCATTTCCTACATATTTTCAACCTAAGAACTTTCACCAATGGATTGAAGCAGTCCTGAGCCAAAGTGCACCAGCTCTGTAAGCCATCAAACAGAAGATATTAGAAGTAGCTTTTTAAATGTCCTCTTGGACTTAGAGAGAAACAGACTTGATGTTTGGGAACCTAACTTTTAAGTAGATGAGCTATATAATAGAAAGTTGACTTTGTCGTTTTCCTTAGACTGCTGATGTCCTCTTGTATCAGATCACGTTTGTGTTTCTGATCTTGAGGTTAGTCAGAGTTTTTGAAACTAATGAATAATTTTATAGTCTGGAAGATTTTTCTTAACAACAACAACAAAAACCAGTGGTATTTTGTCCATTATCTCATGTAGCTAGGATGACTTTATATATAGGCTTGGGGAATCTGGAACATAGTATCACTGTAGCAGAGATGAAGAAGGATGATTACATTCTAACGACAGTCATTCACAGTATCTGATCACATTCAAACACAGGACAATTACACATGGTTTCATAATGGAAAATAAATGGGCCAGACAACTCCATTTACACAAACCATCTGGTGACCTTGCCTGTGACTCCTTAGGGAGGGAGCTGATAGGAAAACCGATGATCTGAGATTATGATTTGTCCAAAGTTGCAGAATAACGTCATTCTACTCTAATTCCCAACTGTTGTCCCTGGACTTGTTTTGTAACAATTGTATAAGATTCTCTAGGCTTTCCAAACACTAGTAACATGATAAAGTTCCTTGCTACTCTTTTTTAATTTGGGAGTATACTTTTTATTATCTGAGCTCTTCATGATAACAGTCTTCCTTTCCTCTACTCCCTGCCTTGACCTGCCTTTCCCTCCAATTGATACTGAGAAAATTAACATTTCATTTGGAAATAGGCTGTTTGAAGTTGGCAGATCATATTTACAGTTTGTTGTATGTGTCCAAGAAAAATCTTTAAGATACAACTCTGAGTAGTGTCCTTTTCTCCAGTTGTATTTTCCCCCCATATAATAAACTTTATTTATAGAGAACTTTTTGATTGCATAAAAGTTTCAATGAAAGTATGGGGGATTCCCATATACTTCACCCACATTTTCCCCTATTAATAACATCTTACATTACTGTGGTACATTTGTTACAATTGATGAACAGATATTGAAGCATTGCTACTAACCAAGGTCTATAGTTTACATTATGGTTTACACTTTTCACTGTACTGTTTTATGGGATTTGACAAAATGTATAATGGACTGTATCCATCATTGCAATAGCATGCCGAACAATTCCAATGCCCTAAAAATGCTTTATGTTTAACCTACTCTTCCCTCTTCCTCCACTCAGAACCTCTGGTAACCACTATCTTTATATCAATATTACCAGTTCTTCCATTTTTCCCTCTTATATAATGTGATCAGCAGTTCAAAGCAGGATCTATTTATTCTTGGCTCAATTTCCACTCCCAGTGGTTGTAACTTTTAGATGTATATGTGGAATCTTGTTCTCAGAGGAAGATCTAAGGAGACCTGTTATAAGTATGAGTTAACCACTATAAGGCACAGCTGGTGCAAATCAGCATGATGCAGCAATAGCTCAGGGTTACTGACAGAGCCTGTGTTTAGAATTATACAGTAAGGAAGAAAAGGGGCTCTGTCCTATAGGATAGAGAAGAAGGAAAAGACTAGGGAGAGAGAAGGGAGGATATTAAAGATAAACAGGAGAAAAAAGACATTAAAAGAGTTGGAGTTTTCCCAGTGACCTTATAAACAAGTAGTAAAAGGAAAACTATATACTATGTATACTTTCATTAAGTGAAATGATGTCCATATAATAATCCTTCACAGTTTGGAGGGATTTGAGGGGACCTTATTTTATATAATATGTTACTGTCCTTTATGGGTGTAAACAGAGAAGCCATGGGATGGCTTGGTAGCCCATGGAGAACTAGGATGAGGTTTGTGAAAGACATTGGGAAGAATAGAAAATCTAGCCTGAAAATTGGGTATGGATTCCATTCACCCCAGCTAGATTCTCTGTCTTCAGCCTGATTTGATTATGTCATCCATCCATGGTATAACCACATGGCTCAAGTTTTGGATCCAGATATACATGGTAAGCATGGGTCTCTCAACTATCCCAGATCACTACCAAAATAGGCCCAAGCTCTTAAGAATACAGGTGTCTTTCCCTGAGGCCTGGCTTCAGTGCTCTGTTGAAGATGAATGAGCAGTGATAGGTGAAGCAGTTTCTGAAAGAAATGGTGATGTACCAGCCTGCTGGCAAAATTGTATACCTGGCCCTGTTGGATCTGGGATCCCTCCTTAGACTCTTTTCTCAGTCTGTCAGAGGACACCTATAGGAGACTGAAGGGATGAGAGGTGAGACTTCCTCCTGCCCCAGAGGACAGGTTGGTACCCATAGGGAGGGAGCAGGAGAGTGGCCCATTTCCTTGGATCAGGGATTAAAAATAGTGGTTATCTGTAGTATTGCAAAATTTCTTATCTTAAGATCAGAGAGGATACAGGTATAGATATGCTCAGATTTCAAGGCGACGGTGTGAGCTGGCCCCCAAAGTCAATTCTAGGTCAAAGAGTGAGTGGGATAGCCCCCAAAGTTAGTTCCAGGTCTTTGTATGTGCTTCAGATATTGGTGAATATGGTATTTAAGATATTGATTTTGTTTGTGGATTGTGTTAGAAACTTTTGAAAATGAGATGTTGGAAGTATGAGGAATAACTGTAAATTTGTATATTTTTAGGAATGGTGGGAAAGCATCAGTGTTGATTTTAAACCAATTGAAAAAAGAAGGTATTTTATGTATAATGTGTGGGTGAAGAGCATATTTGTAAAAGAAGAACTGGGGCAATTCAAAGAACTATCAATTTATAAAAGAGAAAATTAGTATCAAATTAGCATGAAAAATGCTCAGATCAAATAGTGACTAAAATGTTGATTCAGTTTAGTTTTTATATAAAATAGTGAAATACAAAGGATATAGAATTTGATAGAATTCACCATGATTTCGGTGTCCTCTCTGAGGACATACCTGTAGACAAGTAGAATATTCTTTATGTGCTAAATGAAACAATTTTCTTCAAAGAATTGTTTCAGTGGAAAAATAAAAATAAATTCATAGTATGCTAGCCTTTTTCTTAAGAAGAAACGGGCTCTCTCTGCTGCTTATTTTCTGTCTGGTAACCAGTCTAGCAGTTGAGCAGATCTTTGAGATCTGCTTGGTGTTCCTCCTGATCCCTCTGGAACAAAAACCAGGTGATATAATTGTAATGTTTCTAATGTGCTTTGTGTCATTTTTTTCCAGGAGTATGATAAATTTGAACTAATCCATCTATTCTAGTCTGGAGCATCCATTTTTGAAACATCTGTTTGGTTTGAGGGGTACAGGATGTGGCCATGGAACAGATCAAAGCTAACTGGCCCTCAGGGTAAACAAGCTCATGGCCTAGGCCTCATTAGCCCCATGCTATAGCTAGCCAAAGTAACCTACCCTGGGAGAAGATCCACTTCTCTGAAGTAGCTCCAGCATTTAGAAATGATCTAAAAAAAAGTTTATGATTTTGTTGGCCCACCTCTTCTGCCCCAGTGATGAATGATTCAATGGTGAATGAGAATAGGAGAAGAGTCTGTGCTAATAACCCTGGGATTGGTAATCATGGGATCACCATCAGGTAGAAAAAAGCTAAAGTCATACTTATTTTATAGGATTCATATGCAGGCCAATGTCAGAGGATGTTTTACTCACAACCTTGCTCCCTAATGAAGGTCACTGAGTTAGGTTTTGACCAATAGAAAACCTTCATGTGTTACCACAACCAAAAGTTGTATGAAAGGTGAGATATTCAGTGCAGTGGACTCTTTTGAGTCTCAGTCTTTCCTAACGCCTTCACACTGTCTAGATAAACAATCACATATACCTTTCTACCAGCCACAGTAACCGTGCCTGTGAAATGGATTAATGAAACTGTAGTTCAAGACTGTACCCAAAAGCAAAAGGGTTTTTTTCCTTCCTCTTTCCCAGGCCCAAGAAAACAAAGGAGTCATGCTGTTCAGTGGAAACGGAGCCACCAGCAGTTCTTGAGGCCTGTTTTCTGCTGCTGGTTTATATTCCTCACACTTCGAGACCTATTGCTAAGTAGGTTTGTCAACATGCCCTCTGAGGACCTCTTTTCTAGCCTTCCAATTGGCCAGTGGGGTGGTAAGGGGATAAGAAGAGTGCAGGGATACCTCAGTGATATTGCAGGTTCAATTCCAGGCCACTGCAATAAAGCAAATATCTCAATAAGGTGAGTCACACAAATTTTTTTATTTCCCGGTGTGTATAAAAGTTATGTTTACACTATACCATAGTCTAAGTGTATAGTAGCATTATATCTAAAAAATGTACATACCTTAATTTAAAAAATACTTTATTGCTAAATATGCTAACCATCATTTTAGCCTTCAGCGAGTCATAATCTTTTTGCTGGTGGAGGGTCTTGCCTTGATGTTGATGGCTGCTGACTGCTCAGGTGGTGGTTGCTGAAGGTTGGAGTGGTTGTGGTGACTTTTAAAAATAAGATGATGGTGAAGCTTCAAGAATTGATTGACTCTTCCTTTCACAAATATTTCTCTGTAGCGCGTGGTACATTTTGCCCACAGTAGAACTTCTTTCAAAATTGGAGTCAATCTTCTCAAACCCTGCTGCTACTTTATCAACTAAGTTGACATAATATTCTAAATCCTTTGTTGTCATTCCAACAATGTTCACAGCATCTTCAGGACTAGATTCCATTTCAAGAAACCATTTTTTTTGCTCATCCATAAGACACAAGTCCTCATCCATTAAAGTTTTATCATGAGATTGCAGTAATTCAGTTACATCTTTAGGCTCCACTTCTAATTCTGGTTCTCTTGCTATTTCCCTCACACCTGCAGTTACTTCTTTCACTGAAGCCCTGAACCACTCAAAGTCATCCATGAGGGATGGAATCAACTTCTTCCAAACTCTGTTAATGTTGATATTTTGACCTCCTCACATGAATCATAAATGTTCTTTAATGGCCTCTAGAATGGCGAATCCTTTCCAGAAGGTTTTCAATTTACTTTGCCCAGACCCATCAGAGTAATCACTAACTATTACAGCTATAGACTTATGAAATGTATTTTTTCAATAATAAGACTTGAAAGTTGAAATGACTCCTTGATCCATGGGCTGCAGAATGGATGTTGTGTTAGCAGGCATGAAAACAACATTAATCCCACTGTACATCTCCATCAGAGCTCTTGGGTGACCAGGTGCATTGTCAATGAGCAGTAATCTTTTGAAAGGAATCATTTTTTCTGAGCAGTAGGTCTCATTATTGGGCTTAAAATGGCCTGTAAACCATGTTGTAAACAGATGTGATATCATACAGACTTTGTTGTTCCATTTATAGAGCACAGGCAGAGTAGATTTAGCATAATTCTTAAGGGCCCTAGGATTTTCAGAATAGTAAGTGAGCACTGGATTCTACTTAAAGTCACCAGTTGCATTAACCCTTAACATGAGAGTCAGCCTGTCTTTTGAAGCTTTGAAGCCAGGGATTGACTTCTCTCTAGCTATGAAAGTCCTAGATGGCATCTTCTTCCAACAGAAGGCTGTTTCATCTATACTGAAAATCTTTTATTTAATGTAGTCACATTCATCAATGATCTTAGCTAGATCTTCTGAATAACTTGCTGCAGCTTCTACGTCAGCACTTGCTGTTTCTCCTTGCAATTTTATATTATGGAGATGGCTTCTTTCTTTAAACCTCATGAACCAACCTCTGCCACTTAAAACTTTTCTTCTGCAGCTTCCTCATCCCTCTCAGCCTTCAAAGAACTGAAGAGTGTTAGATCAGGCCTTGTCTTAAGGGAATGTGTGATCTTCTAACCAGACCACTAAAATTTCCCCCATATCAGCAATAAGGCTGTTTTCTTATCATTTGTGCATTCACTGAAGTAGTGCTTTTAATTTCCTTCATGAGCTTTTCCTTGGCATTTGCAACTCGGCTAACTGTTTGGCACAAGAGGCCTAGCTTTTAGCCCATTTAGGCTTTCAACATGCCCTTCTCACTAAGCTTAATCATTTCTAGCTTTTGATTTAAAGTGAGAGACGTGCGACTCTTCCTTTCACTTGAACACTTAGAGGCAGGCCACTGCTGGTCTCTGACAATAGGGAGGCCTGAGGAGAGGAAGAGAAATGGGGGAACGGCCAGTTTGTGGAGCAGTCAGAACACACACACATCTATCAAGTTTGCTGTCTTATATGGGCATGGTTCATGGTATCCCAAAACAATTACAATAGTAACATCAATGATCGCAGATCACCATAACAGATATAATAATGATGACAAAGTTTAAAATATTGCAAAAATTACCAAAATGTGACACAGACACATACTGTTGAAAAAGTGGCATTGATTGACTTGCTCGATGCAGGGTTGCCATGGAACTTCAATTCGTAAAAAATGCATTATCTATGAACCGCAATAAAGTGAAGTACAATAAAACTACTCTTTCTGGATAGCTAGGACAATATTTTAGTCCCTTGTTTCCTCAGGCAATGGCTTGTTCCTCTTACCAAAGTACATTTTCCAAAATAAAATAAGTAGAAAAATTTACATTCTACTAAAACCCAAGATGGGGCAATTATTGCTCTTCTTCTTTCCACTTCCCCCTCCACCCTAACATACTAAACTCTTTTGCAGAGGCCAACTTCTTCCTCTCTGTGGATTGGAATACTTCCTCTTTAGTGCAACAGACTGGGGGTATTATAGATCTCTTTGCTAAGAATCTCTTTTTTCTTCCCTCTTTGGCCACACACTGAATTGCTATTGAAGACACTAACTTAGAAGCTCACTAGAATAATAGTAGAATATTTGTTAGTATTTTTTTTTTAATACCAGGGAGTACAAATAAGAAACCTAAACTGGCCCAGTTTAGGTTTCCCAAATGCCACACCACATTGAGCTGTTCTTCCTCCTTCATCTCAAGTCCTTTTACTTAAAGTTAACTGCTGCTAACTATTTCTTAAGATTCTTTCCAGAAGATATGATGATGTATATGCCTAAATGTATGTAAGTACCCATCTCCACATTTAAGTATTTTAACACATACAGGATCTTACTAAATGCACTGTTTGTACCTGGCTTTGTTTCACTTAATGATGTGTCTTAGAAATCTTTCCATTTTGGCACACACAGATCCATCTTTTTGACCATTGCATAGTAAACCATTATAGGAATGTGCCATTTTATTGAAACAGTTTCTGTACTGATGGATAATGTTTTTATTTATTTATTTATTTATTTTTGAGGCTGGGGATTGAACCCAGGACCTTAAACATGAGAAGCAGGCATTAGACCACTTAGCTACATTCACCTCCCTTGGATGTGCTTTTAAAATTATGACAAATAATGTTACAGTGAACATCCTTTTACATATGTTTTGTTGAAATGTTCTGTGTCTATTCATAGGGTAAACTCCTCTTTACAACATTACTCAATTAAAGATAATGTGTTTTTAATATTGATAGATATTGCCAAATTGTGCTCTAAAAAGGTTATGCCATTTACACTCTCAAGAACACTGAAATTCATTTTGAATGGAAATAAAAATAACATTTTCCTGAAGTTACATAGCTAGTTTCTGTTTTTGTTCCTTAAGTGCTTTTTTTTGTTTTAGCATCTGGAAATCTGATGTAAAAGTAAGTGATGTTCAGATCATCTCCCCAGAGAGGATTCATTCAGCTCTGAGCCAATCAATAGAGTAGCTCTTGTTCTATACCTTAAAAGTTAATGTCCAACCTGTGCTGGGCCAGAAAAGGATGTGGGTTTTAGTGATGAAGACTGTCCACTGAAGGCACTCTGTCCCATTACCTACTGCAAGCAGGACACTAGGGCTCCAATTCCAGGAAAAGCATCCCAGAAGAGAGGGCTTGACCACACCATCTCAAGAAACAAAGGATTTTGAGAGGTTATCACCAACTCTGCTGCCTTAACATATCCCCATCAAGTCTGGCAGGCAAGAGAGAATCTTCTCTGATGCTTCTAAATGAAACAGTGGCTGTAGGTTCATCAGAGAAATGGAGCTCAATGCCCAGACAGGGAAGCCGGGAGAAATGACTAATCACTTGAAAGTACTTTGAAGTGTGTTCAATCGTAGTTAAATGCTTCTTCATAAAACTTGATTTTTGATGCCTGTCTGGCATCACAAGACTCCTGACTATTGGGCCTTAAGCCCTAATGTCCTAGGATTTGGCATCATGTATTTTTGCTGTCAAATGAAAAATTTCACATGAAAGAAAGCCACTCAGATGTTTAATATTATAGGGTAATGCAAGGAAGAACAAACACTTTGATAGGTGGAGTATAATGATTTTATTTTTGTGGTAATGTGCTCCACCTACCTTATGAGGACTTTGTGAGGATTGTTGCCACATTTTCTAAACTATCTAGAGCTTCTGAGAGGAAAGCTGGAAAATGAAAGTGAAATAATGATGCACAACCTGCTTAACTCACTCCTGTCATATTGTGCCATAGGTATTGGTAAATAAAAGAGCAGTGGGATCTCCATGCCTAGATCTCACCACTGTACAGGGAAGAAGAGACTGAGCATTATACCACACTCAAAAATTAACTTGGCCCACCTTATCCATAAGCAGAAACACCCACCTGTCAGCTTGGTTCTCCTACCTGTGCATTTTCTACTGCCCCTGAATTCCTGACAGATAGGCCAGGGAAGGTCATGCTGTGTTCCCTAGGTTCCTATGTTTCCTTCTCTCAGTGGTGAAAGCTAATGTGCCCCTTTCACATACATGTGGACCCAGTAGGTGCTAAAAGGAAGAACTGAAGGGATTTGAACTGGGTGACTGAATTTATTCCTGCTCTGTTTTGGGGAACCATCATACCTTAACATGGATGGCCAGGGTTTCAGAGAGAGGAAGGAAAGGGAGATGTAAAGAGAAAACTCAAAATAAAGAGGACAAGGGAAGAAAATAAGGAACGTACATGGGACATATGTTCTATATATATCCCAAGGGACTCTCAGTGAATTTCCTTAGAGTCCGTAGGGACAGAGCCCTTATTACCCATGCTTCAGGAATGAATGTGAGTAAGCTAAGCAGGCACTTGACACTTGTGAGCTTGTTCAGTTATAATCCTTGATGAACCATTACTCATTTTGTGAAATTGAGCCAGGTCTCTCTTTCCCTCTTTCTCTCCCTCCTTCTCTCCTTCTTTCCCTCTCTATTGGCTATTTTGCTTTGCTGAATAAATAATCAGACATGGGTCTTATTCCCAAGAAGTTTCTATTCTAAGAAGGATCAGACATTTAAAATAGAGATGGATGTAATAAAATCCATAATGGAAGAACAAATAATGATCCACAGGAGTTCCAAAAAGGGAGGTGTAATTTTCAATTGGGGGTGGGGTTTATGGATTGTCCATTTTTGAACTTAATATTTTTTAAGGGTGCCTAAGTAAGTGGGGATGGAATGGGAGAAAGCCCTTACTGGGCTGAGGGGTTGGCGGGAATAAATCAGGGAAGGCAGTAAGCATGGGGGCATGAACAGAGAAAAGTGATGAGGTTATTTTGACCCAGGTGAAAGGTACACAAGTATAGCGAAAAAAATAGATAGGGTAGGGCTCTGATCTTCAGGGCCTTGAATGCCCAGTTGTCATAGCTTAAGATATTGTTCAAAATGGCCTGGCTTGTGGAGCAGCTAGATCTGTCCATTGGGATGGAAGAGTAGTATGAGGAAATCCACCCTGGCAGACAAAGCATTAGAAGTTAGGTACAGAAGAATGGCAACAGATGACAGGAGGTCAGCCAGGCAAGTAGTTGGAATTGGGAGGTGGGTAACAAGTCCCAAAGAGGGGAGGTGCTGGTATTGGGAAATATAGGAACAGGTAGCATTTAGAAATGTAATCAGGAATAAAGCAATAAGCAAGTGTCAGCAATTAGCAGGCTCCAGCAGCCAAGCTCAGGTTTACTGGCAAAGTTCCAAGCTCTGGAAGGAAGAAAGAGCAGAATGGAAAGTGAGAAGCAGGGCCCCAGACCCAGGGGAGCAGGCTGATTTCCAAGTCAGGAGTCAGACCCGGAACACAGAGCCTCCTAGCTGATGCTCCATTCCAGAGTGTTAAGACTGAGGTCTTTTCATTCCTTCTGCTTAAGGTCATACCTGATCTAAGAAGTTGGGTCCACAGGTGGGAGTGAAGGGGCCTGCTGTGTGGAGGGGAGGATGCAGATGCTGGAGACACAGGCAGGGTCCACTGCTGGCTAAAGAGTTCAGGTTTTATTTGGGAGGCAAAGGGGGAGAACGGAAAAATGCAAAGCAAGGGAGTGCTTTAATTAGAGCTTTATTTTGGGAAGATTGGTTTGATCCCACTGTGCAAAATGAACTAGAGCTAAGTGCCTCCTCACCTGTAACTAATTGTTGCCATTCTCCTTCCCGAATACTTCTCCAATGTGTTCACGCCTCTCCATTCCTCTTTCCAGTACTAGGGGTTAAATAAACTATATTATTAAAATTAATTCCACCTGCTGCTTGTTATTTTTTAATGTTGCTTCTAGAAAAGTTAAAATAACCTAAGTGACTTGCATTATATTTCCATGGAAAATATAGGGTGCTGCTCTAATCCTTTCTCCATACTGCATTTTAAAAATGTGAATCCTCTCATTGTGTGATATTTTCTGTGGTCTCTGTGGCCTAAGTATAAAGTCCAAATTCCTTAACCTGGATCCCAAGCTCTTTGTTATCTGGCCCTTACCTCATCTCTCAACAACCCTTCAATCGTGTCCTTCCTCCAGCCCTATAAAACTATTTTCAGTTCTGTCCATGAATTTGCTGTGTTTGCTTTGGTATCCATGCCTTAACTCATGCAGTTCCTTCTCCTGAACTGAACCTTTCTCCCTCTTTTCACCTGCTAATGTTGGCTCATCATTAAGGGCTCATCTTTAGAGTAACTCTTTAACTCCTTGACTCTGAATTAGGGGCCCTTCCTTGATAGCTGGGGCCTTAACCTGTGCCTGCTCCATTATAGCATTGCTCACATTCTTTGCAACTTCCTATTTCCTTGTCCCCTACTTCCTCTAGCCCATAATTTCTTCGAAAGCAGGGACTCTGTAAAGATCCCCACAGCATGCCTACCACACAGCACAGTACCTGGATCATAATGAGTGCCCATCAATGGTTTGTTCCCTCACAGCTGTACCAACAAATGGGGCAGTTGTGCCAGGCAATATGAACCTGAACCAGGGTAGCAGGGCGGGAGTGAAGAAGAGAGCAGTCCAGCGGAAGGGAAAGTGTGAGCACAAGCTTAGAGGTTAAACGTGAGGTCATCAGAGACCAGGCGGAGGGAAGAGGGGGCCCAGCCCAGTCACGCCTCCTGGGCACATGTGTCCACTGCATCTCTCGTCACCCTTTCACAAGGCTTGACATGAGTTGTATTGATGGAAATCCAGAACTTCACCAAGTGTAGGGTGGTTTGTATGAGATTTAAATCTTTTGGGATAGGTCGGATGGCATACAATTTAGTCACCACAGCTTGATTATCATCTACTTGCAGGTAGATAATAAATATTTTTGGTAATGGTAAACACTAACATTTTCTGTCACTTTGCAGTGTATAAAATGCTTTTACACATATTAATTTATTCAATCTTCACAACTCCTCCCCATAATAGATTTATTACTATTTCCATTTTATGGCTTAAGAAACTGAAATCTTGGGGTCGGATGTGGCTCAACTGGTTGGGCGTCCGTCTCCCATATGGAGGGACCCGAGTTCGATCCCCGGGACCTCCCGGTAAAAAAAAAAAAAAAAAAAAAAAAATTGAAACCTCAAGGCTACACAGACAATAATAAATGCTGAAGTTAGATCTTGAACTCAAGTCTTTTGACTCCAAATATTCTATTTTCTATTTTCAAAAGAATTTACTATGTGTAAGGCATATTGGTCCCAGATCTAAAGTAAGAGAGCATAGTAAAGGCTCTGCTAAAGTCATTAAAATATTTATTTATCTGACCCTTGACAGAGGATTATATGAAGGATTATGGGATTACACAAAAGAAAACAAAAGCATACCTCATGTTTCCACGGGACATACCATCCAGTTAGTATTCTGTACTATTAAGATGAATTAGTAATATGTAAAGAAATATAGCTCACACTGGCATGCAGTGTCCAAGAACTGGAGATATAGCACCATTTCTTTTCTCAGGAAGAATGTACAGTATCAGCCTATTTGGTATGTTTTGTGAACTAGGGGGCCATTCCCAGGATTCCATTTCATTGGTAATTCTTCTAACTCCCAGGCCTTTCCTCATTTTGTTTCCTTCTGCCTGGATTGCTCTTTCTCTCCCCCACTCCATTCCTTTTTCTACTGCTGCTGATTAACTCCATCTCATGTTTCAGTTCTCATCTTAGAGATCATTTCCTTTGGGAAACCTTCCCTGAATCCTACAGGTTTAGCCTGTGTAATCCAATAGCAACCTTTCTTCCAGCATTTATCATACTGTAATGCAAGGGCTTTGTCTTCTTCTCCTTCTAATCCACTATATCTATGAAGCAGGGACCACACCTGTCTTATAAAGGTTATTTTTGCATGCTTAGCACAGTGCCTGTTGTATAGAGGACAATCAGTAAATATTCATCACATGAATAAATCAACAGGTAAAGGAATTGTTCAGAGCCCAGAACAATTTCCAAATCCCTGATCGGTACATCAGAATAAATCTTGGGCCATTATGATCTAGCTTTTGGCTAAGTGACTCTCCGACCTCTAATGATTTCTGCTCTATTTAACAGGTATATTATATTAATGGGATATAGGTCTGGCTGTTTGCAGCAGAGACCCAAATTTATAACCAATTAAACAAGAAGGAAATTTATTCCTCTCCAACAAAACGGCCCCTAGATAGGCAGTCCACGACTGGTATAGCAGTTCTACTCTGTGAGATAATAGTCAGAGCCAAGCTTTTTCTATCTTGCTGCTTCGCCATCCTAGCTAGGAAGATGCTTTTATCCACATGGCTCAAGGGGCTCAACATCACATCCCTAACCATGGCAGCAGGATGGAGGAATGAGGGAACTAAAGCAACTCTCTTCCTTAAATAACACAACCTAGAAGGTGCAGTTGTTACTTTCATTCACAATCCATTGGTCAGAACAGTTACCCACCTCAATTGGGGCTAGGAAATATGCTCTTTGGCTGAGTAGCCATGGGCCCAACTAAAAATTCTGTTTCTATGGAAGAAAGAGAGTAGAAATATTGGGAGACAAGAAGTAGTCTCTGCTATAGCAAAAATCCTAGGAGGTCCATTTTAACCCTGGAATCCTTGGAACCTATACCCACGATGAATATAATTTCTTCTAAGTGCCCCAGAATTGACTCTTGGAGCTTCTAGGATAGCTTGGAGTCTAGATTGTATTTATCGAACCAATCATATTGAAACATCCTTCACTCCTTGCCCAATTTTCATCCCCAAGCCTTTAAGGTGGAGACAACTAAATAATTATGCCAGGTTGGGCGTGGATGCCAGCTGGTCTTCATGCTATGGTCGTGCAGCCTTCAACTAAGGATGGTATGGTTTTCTGAGGCACAGAACACACTAAATTCACTGCAGGGCATCCTGGCAAGTTAAAGGACAGAAATTTCTTGGAACAATGTTAAATATATTACCTATTTGCCCTATACTTTAACATTGCATCATCATTTTTAAAATAATGCTTTCTCTTGGGCTTATGCCATATTCTGGAGAAAAAAAAAATCATTGGATTCTATAACTAAAGCTCAAGATGAGAGTCAAGGAAGCTTTTTTTCCCCAAACTACCCTGTCAATTTCCCCTTTCCCCCCCCCCCCCCTGGGGGCTTGGCCCCCCCCCCCCCATATTCCCTTACCATACATACACATACACATGCACACACAGAGAAACACTATCCCTGAAGGAAAGGAGAGAGGAGAGAGCAAAGAGGAGAGGAAAGGGAGAAAAACCAGGGTATGGGGAGAGCTGTATATAGCTTCCTAAGACTGCTGCTATTTACCCATCTAGAAGAAACTGAATAAACCAAGGTAACCACCCTCTCATACCACCCCCAAACTAAATGCAGTTTCATTCAAAACAGGATCAGCATGGGTCAATATGAGTTGATTCTGCCAATTTAACAAGAACATAACAAGAACTAAAGATCTGTCTAAATTTGTTCCTGGCAAAAGCAATCTATGAGCTATTTTCTGATTTTTAAAAGGACGTTATCTTATTGATGTACATTCCACAATCAACTCTCTGAAGTGGTGAATTTCACTTTTCTTTGTGTTTTTTTATGCCTCTCTACGTGAGTGGTTATCATACTGCATCATTTTGTTCAATTATTGTGAAAGTCAATTTCCATTATATGTTTTTCTTTTCTTTTCACTTTCTTAAAAGTTTTCCTTTAAGGCAGAAACTTTCCATTCTTGGTTTCATCCAAAAGACAAATATTTCTGGGAAAACACTGAGTTTAAGCTATTCAGCAATTCTGGTGTTATGTAACTGACCACACTAAGACTTTCAATTAACTTTGGTTACATTTTGTTGGAGCATGCCATGGAGTAGAAAAACTGGTGATAATTTTTCAGAACTTTTATATGGTTTTAAATAGTGAAAACTCTTTAAAAATATATGCAATGTCTTAATGATGATGGAAGAAGGAAAATTCTTGTCATTTGAAGTTTCTAAAGTCCATTGGTTATATTCCAAGACTAATTTGACTGTGTTTGACTTTGAGAATTTTTAATTGCAATGAGGTTTTCTTTCAGCATTAGTTTCTATAACTTGTTTCTCCTTGTTGTCCTTTCTCTCTTGAGTTCCTCTCTAGTTATTTTTGTTTCATCTTCTGTTTAGACTCTGCTTTTCTTCCACGAAGGAGGAGTCATGTGAACTCATGATTCAAACAACTTCTTATATATGAATTAATTTCAAATTCACCATCTTCATTTCTAGACTTTCTCTCTCCTTCCTATCACTGTTCAATATCTCTATTTTCCTTAAAAAAACACACACACACAAAAACTGAGCTGATCATATTTTCCCCAAAGTAGAAAGCCCTTCCCATTTTCTCTTTATTTTCATTCCCTGCCACAGTCCTAGTGCCCCAGTCTTAAACCTTGTAGTTTTTACTTTTTGCATTCTCCTTTCATTTACTTGTAACATGCTGCGTATCATCAAGTTGCAACATTAATTTTTCCCAAATAACATTCAGATTCATTTCTCTCTTTTAAATTTCTTGTCCTATCTCAGGGTAGATGTTAGTTACTTGGTATTTATATTACTGTAATAGCCTTCTATCTGCTGACTCTACCTATATCCTTTATCCACTTGAAGGTAAGCTATGGATGAATCTTAGAATCATCTTGTTTACATTGTTTTGTCATTTCATTTCTCTTTTAAGAATAAATTCAAGAATCTCCACCAACCAATTACTTTATCCAAACTTCATTTCCCTAGATTATGGGTCACTTCTCTAGCCAATTATCATCTCTGGAGGTCTCTTAAGAGTGTATACCACCTGATCAATTTTCTCCGTCCTCTCAGTGCCATATGCGCAGTCAACCCTCCTCTCACAATCTGTACTTGCTGATCTGTGGCTTTGTAAAATCACTTTTCAGTTGTTTCCTTTATGTCCTTTCTTTGCTTCTAGAGAATAAGCAATTTTAAAATAGAGACAATATCTAAGATATATTTATATCATTCAACTATAATTACTAAGCACTTACTGAATTTATACCATGGCATTAATCTGTCTACTGATCAATGTAACAGGTATTTATTAAGCACCTACTATGTGTTAGGCATTATGTGAGGTGCTAGAGTAAGTAGTTAGAAAAAAACTGACATTACCTTTGTAGAGTTTACAGTCTAATGGGGAAAACAGACGTTTGTCAAATAATCATACTAGCCAATGTAAAATTACAACTGTAATAGAGCTACAAAGAGAGGAACATGGTGCCATGAGAGCATATAATAGGGGAATTTAACCCAGATAGGAGAGGAGGAGAGGGAGGAATGCCCCCAAAAAGGAGAGCCACCTCTGCAAAGGCTCTGTGACACTAAAGAAGACCTGGGTGGCTAAAGCCCAGAGAGCACAGGGAGAGTGGACTGGAAGCAGGCTGGAGAGGTAGGTGGGGGCCAACCTGGGCAAAGCTTAAGGATAAGAAAAAGATTCAGGTTTTCATCCTTAGAGCAATGGAGAGCCCCTGGAAGGATTTAAGCATAGGAGAGGGGGTATGCCCGGATTTATGATTTGAAAGAACATTCTGGCCACTGAATGGAGGGTGGATTGGGTAGAAAAAAAATACAGAGCACATTGTTTTTCTGCACTCAGTAAATGTTATTCATTGACATATTTTGTGGGGCTTATGGTCCTTGCTGTGGATGTTTGACTTCAAGCTGCAAAATCTTGAGCTATTCAGGATATGGGTCTGAATTTTAATACAGTCTTCAGCAGCTTTTGCAATACATAGACCTGACATATAATAATAGTATTAATAACAATAATAGACATCAATTGGGTATTAACTAGGGTGACAGATAGTGTGCTAAAGGCTTGATGTGGATTATCTCATTTAATTCTCACTGTGAGCCAATGAGGAAGGTGTTTATCTCACTATTTTTTACAGGCTTAGAGATGTTAAAGACTTGCCCAGATAGAAATGGTGGATCTTGGACTCCAATCTAGGTGTCTCTGACTGCAGAGCCCTCACTCTTAGCCACTATGTTATAGCAGCTCTAATTTAGTTGGGTTTTCAGTACCATTTCAATAGCATTAGTATGGGAAAAAGGAGGCTCCTTTATCCCTGAAAAAGATACAGTTTGGCTAATTGCCCAGGAGCTCCTTACTTCTAGAATCTTGGTCAAAGCTCTTCATGACATTGGGTTACCCATCTACTACTCTGCAGACTGTTTTATTATATATCACACAGACCAAGCATTATGTCTGAGCTGATGTGTGTTTTGATCTTTTCAATCAAGCAAACAAATTTCTGGCTGTCTGTCCTATATTCCTTTATAGAAATCTATAATTAGTTTTAAGTATTAATGCTCATTAGCCTAAGTTACAGATAGTACTCCAGTACCCAACGTCCTGCTCAGGAGAACATCATCAACAATTACTAGTAATTTCCAACACTGGTAAACTATTAGTTGAAAAAGGTTTGCCATTGTGGCCAGAAGAGCCCTGTGCCTCTGGCCTGCCATCTCTTGAGTTTATGTTTCTTCTGCCTTCATTTTCTAACCCCTAGGGCATCCTCTTCTTCAGTTGTAATAGGTTTGTTTAAAATTGACTTGTAATTTGCTTGTCTAAATAGAAGAATCTAATAAACAGAGCATCTGAAAGGAAACAGATGAGGAAACCAAGGCTGTGAGAAGTGAGAATCAGGCTCTTGATGGACAAGTTGTCTAGAGCCAATATTTAAATCTGGCTCTTAGATGTCAAATGTCTTGTCCCATCATTTACTCAGGCACATAGGTATTACTCCATGCCACCTTATATCATAGGTACATGCTGACATAATTTTAATATATTTCATTTCTTGCATCTAGAGAGGTAGATAAAATCTAGGAAAGAGTGGTGCCATAGGGGTCAATGAATAAGTGAATGAATGAAGTGTGTAAACTATATATTTCCATTGCCAGATAGATTCCCTTAAAGAATCTGCACACCACCTCCTTGTATTTGTTCTTACCAGGTCTCTATTTCTTAACCCTAGTGAAATCGTAAAGCAAGAAAGTGTTTGTTTTTTTTTTTCATCCAGTATGGGGTTCTTCCATACCTTTTTTCTCTTTTCTGTTATAAACTAGGACCCTTCTAATGCTACTGTTAGTGACCAGCAAATGTGGCGACACAAATCTATCCCCAGCCAAATCCTAACACTTCTCTGATCCCTCTTTAATAAAATTTGACTGGACTTTCTCTTAGCACCATGCTAGGTGATAGGCAGGCTAATCTGGTAAATTCAAACTTAGTTATAAATGGCTTAATGGTTTATCCCTCCCACGTACTGAACAGCAGGACTTAACCTAACGGTATGGATAATAAGTTAATACTGATCAAAATGCTTGCAGGTGAAATATTTTAAATAAATACAAAAAACATTATAGACTGTAACACTTGGTTCCTCTATCAAGCAGAAAATCAGCCTTTTTTTTTGTGGCTCATCATTTGGACAACATCACCTACGTTACTAGGTACAACTATCAATAGTTATTCTTGGGAAATGTCTCTGAAACTTTAATGTAATACAGTGAGAAGACATTTCAGATTTGTCAAAATTGCATATGTTCACAGCTTTTCAGTGCAACTGGGTAAATACAGTTTAGGAGAAAGTGCAATAATGAGAGAATAGAATGTTTTTTGATCACTTACCATGGGCTATATGATTTGCATACATGATTTCACTTAATCCTCATTCAAACTCTACGAGGTAGATGTGCATCTCATTTTACAGATGTGCAAATTAAGGCTGAGGGAAGCAGTGGCCAAGTTTTCTCTTACTGTAGGCATGGATTTGAAGCTGAATCCTCTTGCCTTCCAAGCCTGTGCTTTTTCCATTACACACCAGGCGGCTAACCAGGGGATTGGTGAAGTAGAGTGGAAGGGGGCAAAATCTAAAACCTGAGTGGGGCCTGGTGAGTTATAAGATGCCCTGTCCTGGGTGAGGTTGAAGAAACTGCTTATTATCTCTCAAGTGGTAAGTTTTCAGTAATCCCAAACTTTAGAGCCAACAATCAGGTTCATGTACTGGTGAAGTTAATCCTATGGGTTGCTTACCTGTCTGCAGGTGCATGTGGTCATCTTTAAGATCATTAGGTTCTCCAGGGATTGGTGTGGGGGCCATGAAAATGGCTTAAGAAGCTGGGAGGTAGGGTGTCCACATATTTTTCCTCCAGCTCCTGGAAACACTCCTTTTGGTCATTTCAGAAGGATCTTGTCTATGGGCCTTGTTGTTGTTGCTTAAATTTTAGAAACAACCACTTCAGTTTGATTTAAAAAAAAAAAGAAAAAGAAAAAAAAAGCACTCCTCTCTCCCCACAGTCACCAAGTTCAGTAGATTCTGGTTATATGAAGGGAATTTGGCTGAATAACTTGAAGATATTCTCAAGTGTCCAAAAGAGCATTTACTCCCCTTTGGATGCACTCTCACTGCCATTCTTTATTCTGCTCAGTACATTAACATACGTGATTCTCTAACTATTCAGCAGATAATATATTTATTATTAATCAAAGCTCTGCCTTATGCCTTAGCATGGTAATAAGTGGGAGGCTTAAAAAAAATTAATGGCTATTAAATTCATTTGGGGGGGGGGATGATATAAATGACAAAAGCACTAAAGGCTTGTGTAATTGGCATGGAATTCTGGCATATGACAAGTTTGATTACATTATCATTTGGTATCTCCTGCTATTGATTTATTAAAACTGGCTCTAAAAAAGGTACTAATCTTTTGTTCTGACAGCAGATCAGTCTGTTCTGATAAGGCTCCCTCAGCCAGTCTTCTCTTAAACGGCTTTTCCATGCAGTTAGTATCCCACTCCCACTGTGTCGCTGTGTCACAGGACTCGCAGCACCTCGAGGGCCATCGTTGGCCCCTTTGCCAGCTGTCAGTCCCAGCAAACCGCTTTCCTGTGTTGTCCCCTTCCCACCCACAATGAGCCGTGTAATGGGTGACAGAAAGCCCAGAGCTATTTCCTGTTGGTAGTGTGCTGATGCAGGACAGGGCACAATCCCTGGGTCTGGTTTTTGGAATATCCGGGTATCTTCCCACCAATTCTGCTTTTGTCCCAATGAAAAATTCCTGGGCCCCAGTATTGCTGCTTTATTGTTAAGAGTCTTGTTGGGGTCACTCTGATTTATTTATTTATAAGACTCAACCGCTAATAGGTAGATAATAGAAGTTTTTTTATGATCTTCTCCCATCCTTTTTGCACTTCCCTCCATTGTTTCTTTCAACGAAGAAAGAAGACACACAATCTCCCCAAACCACAGAGGGTTCCATTTTGGCACCTGGTGACCATCAGGAAAACATGATAAACTTGAAAGGGTTGTTTCCAAATCACCTTCAGAGCTGGGGAAATTATTCCATGGTAACTTTATATATGGAATTTAAGAATGGGAGCGTGCTCGCAAGCACAAACAGGAAAGCCTTACATCACGAGTAGCGTGGGGAGGAGTCTGCTGCGCCCTCGCTCGCTCCCTCGCGGCGTTCCCTTTGTGGCCGGAGTCGCGCGCACCAGCGGCGGCGGCGGCGGAGGCAGCGCGGCGCGTCTGTGCGCGGTGGCCGCTCGGCACCGCGAACCAGAGGCGCCCGCGGGGTGAGCGGAGTAGAGCCTGCGTTGCCTCGGAGCAGGACGCATAATGCGGCGTTCACGTACGGAAGAGAAAACTGAGAATGAAATTGCTTTGGAAAGCTAAAATGGTAACGAGAGCTCTCTAATTTCTCCCGAGGCTTATATGGTGGGGAATCTTCTCCTGCTTTCCCTGGGAGTGTTTTGGACTCACTCGGAGTGAACGGAGCACTCCGATCTCATGCTTGTGAGCTAAAGCTGCCTCACTCTTCTTTATATGCCTCACTCTGCGTGCTTCTCTCCTTAAACGATACTAACTTTCTCAGCAATTGCCTTTTGGTGAGTCTGGGGCAGATGTCTGTCAGGAAAGGAAAACTTTTAAGGAAAAAGAACTGTTAGATTGGGTGTACCGCGGAGCGCTTCTGCGTCCCAGCGCCTAACACAAACCTTAGGTTTACTTGGGGACATGGAAAACTAGGGGGTCGCTGAACAAATTTTAATTGAAGCTGCATGATGATGTGTTGCTTTTTCTGCACTTGCCAGATTATTTGACGGAAATAAAACTTTCCACCCCCGCTAACTTTTTGGGTTCCAAAACAATAAGAGCAGAAGAAGACATTCAAAGCATTTCACTTGCGGAAGAATGAGGACTCTTGGCATTTTAAACACTTGTTTGTGTCTCAGTTTAAAATGTAATTTACTCAAATAACTGAGCCATTTTTAAAAGGTACAAGTTTTTTCTACAATAGAAAAAAAAAAAGTAAATCAAGGGGACAAAGTTAATCAAGACCAAACCACTGTTTCTTTATGAAGAAAGAAAAAGACTTAAACACACACACACACACACACACACACCCGAAAAACTAAGATACGTGAACAAGAGCCTAGGAGAAAACTAAATGGGAAAGTGCGGAGATCCTGATACTGCAGGAAGGGGCTGTGGGCCAAAAAAATCTCAGCATTCCCTCTATCATAATGTGTCTTGTATTGCTCTCATTGTAATATTTATTTTGAACAGCCCATCTTGTGCCCTGAGTGCTGTTATAAGCAAGCAGCTGGGATAGATTGTGGTTAGCAGAGAAGAGGAAAAAAAAAAAAAAAAAAAAAAAGACACCTTTTCTTTCTCTTTATCCCATCCCTGGCAGAGCTCGATTCAGGACTGGGGTGAAGAGGTAGAGGAAGGAGCTGTTTACCATGTCACCCTCAAAAGAGTCCAGATCCAACAGGCTGCCAATAAAGGAGCAAGATGGCTAGGGGTGAGTAAAACTGGAGGGACTGTTTGTGAACTTTGGAGTTCTAGTGTTGGTTGTTCAGTGAATATCATTATTATTTAGCAGAGTCAAGCTTTTTCTTTCTTTTTTTGGCTTTAAAAAGGAAACTGTCATTGACCAAGTGCACTACTCTGGACAGGTCTGTTTTTGTATTTGATGTTTTCCGAAGCATCTCCACCAGGTTTGTCAATAATTCAGAACCTCTTAGGAACATTTTGAGGTATCTGGCGAGTAGATTGGGATGGCGTAGCAGAAAATGACACACAAAGTAACAGAGCCAGAGAGCAGCATTAGGTTAGACAACAGTCAGATCAACTGTGCCCAGATGGCACCTTTTTTTCTCTGTATGCTCTCCCTATTGAAGCCCCTTTCCTACTCCTATACCTCTAAGAAGTACCTAGAGTGCTCAGGGAACAGACCACACCAATCTGCTTTCTCTGGAGGGTGGCAGATTTCCCATTACCTCCTTTCAACAGCCTTCGAGGAGGAAAATACTTGTTAAGTGCCCTAACTTAACTTCACGTGTAGAGTGCTGGGCTTTTGGAGAAATGCTATTCCCATAAACAAGACTCTTCCACCGAAATTCTAAAATATGGGGTGGAGTCATGTGAGTTCTTAGTTAACATCATGTGAATCCTTCAGCATATCCCAAATAAAAGGAATGTGAGAAATGGAAAGCTCCTGACAAGGATCACTACTTGGGCAAACACCAACATGTGGAAGAAGGAAGGAATTCTTGATCTGGAGATAGAAGTAGTCCTAAAAAGCCTTAAGAAAGAAAATAATAGTAGCCCTACATGGTAGAGGTGGTGGAATAGGGAGGCTAGAGTGTGGTTTCACCTGGCCTCATTCTAGCCATACCCAGACTTGGTGTGGGCTGGAGAGCTATAAAGATCAGGCACTTGCATCCAATCTTTTATTTTATTTTATTTTATTTTATTTTTTTTTGAGGTATCTTTATTGGCTTCGGGTTGCAGAAAATTGAGAAGGTTTTGAACAGCATTCAAAGGTAAAGTGTGAAGGAGGACAGGAAATAAATTGCCTAGGGCCCCAGGTTAAGACTAGCGGTAATGTGTGACTTGTAACTCCCGGGCATTTAAGGCACGGTAGCCAGCTATCATTTCTTCTGCCTGGGAACTGCTGACACAGGCATTCGCTGCTTCGGCCCTCCCCAGCTCCTTCAGCTCTGGGCTTTTCTGCTACTGTACTTTGGGCCTAGATATCACACATGAGGGGCAGTAAACCGTTATTGATATCTGCAGCTGTGGCCCAGAAAGGTAGGAATCTTTCCAGTAAAAACTAGAAGTCTTCATTATCTAGTATTAGTACCTTACCCAGATTATGATTTTTAAAATTATTTATGTACAGCTCTGACAGGAAAAGCAGATCTAGAGTTCTGCCATGTCATACCTTTGTTTATGGTGATTGTGTATATGGATTTTATTAAATGTGGTGGTGATGTGGTTTGGCCAGTCTGGCTATATCAGAATGATTCACAAGTTCTGAACCATGTAGTACTTTCAAAAGGGTCATTACATTTTCGGTGCTGGGTTGTTCCTGTCTTTCTAATCAGACTGATGCTGCTTAGGTGATGGTTTTAGTTTGCATCCGAAAACAATAGCAATGAAAGAGTAAATCATGGGAAATGGAATGGCTAACTCTATAGGCCCCAAACACATAAAATACCACTTATTTACACATTCACAGTTATTTAGTAATTCTCAGTGACTGTTCTATTCATTGGACTCCCCTTCTTCTCTTCTGTCTCCCTCTCCCAGTTTTCTCAAATTGTAACTCCCAACCTCCATACATAAATAGATTGGGCATTTGATCGATTGATAGATATAGGGTTCAGAATTAGCTCAGCCCTGGATTTAGTAGTAGATCTGAAATACTGAGATGGAAGATAATGTAAAATGATTGGTTCTAGTTGATGGAAGAATTCGTACCTTCCCCTTCAACAGAGTGATTGGCTGCTACTATCCTATTCCTTAAGAGCAAGTTGCCAGAAACTTACCACCTCTGATCCCACTTGTTTTCTTGTCTTAGGTGTCCTATTGGGAAGCTCTGTTTTAGTTCTTGGGAATTTCAGACTTAATTAAATGTGCCTCAACCAGTTGAGCCATAACAATTATGAAACCTTTCTCTTTAGGACTGAATGACTTCTCCATGTTTGTTTTTCTACATTCCAGTAATAGAATTCTTTCAAGTAGCCAGTTTTAGAGTTAGCTAGAGATCGAGCTGAGGAAGTATGACAACAACTGTATAAGGAAGGTGGTATTATTATTATGACCCCTTTTCTTCCCGATGAGGAGACAGGTTAAATTGCTTCCCAGGGCTCACTCATCTAGGAAGTGGCAGAGGCTACATTCAAGCTCACATGGTTAGCTACTTGCTGTCAAGAACCTTATGGGACCTTAAGGTGGTTTCCAAGGAGCAGAGGAGAACGTTGGCTCAAAACACGCGGATGCTCATGGCATGCTTTTCCCCTATGTGTTGAACCTGGTCCAGGGCTTAACAGATGTGCATTTATTTTCTTATTTATGTTTTGAATTGAGATATTTGTTGTGAAGGTGTCTAAGTGATAAGCTCTCCGTTTTTGATGTGTAAAGAATGGTGCACCACAGATATATTATGTAGAATGTGAGGGTAGGCATAGCTCTCATCACATATCCATAATGCTTATTGCAAAAGCCTAAATGATTGATTACAATTTTTGTGTTTTCTAGTACTCAGATCTTAAAATTAATTAAGATTCAATTTTTGGGAAGGATAGTAAGATTATTACATGTCCTCAGATGTCAAGTATCATATAATCAAAACCATTTAGGTCATTCTTTTTTATTTTGTTTGTTAAATTGTGTCCTTAGTTGATCTTTTAAAGTCAGACCTTCTGTCTTTGGCTGCAAAATAAACAACCACGTATGGCCCAGGCCTCATTTACTTACACATGCAACTGTAGACTTGCCCATTGATAGTGAGGTTATGTTGGGCAACTTTCAAAACCCAAATGTTATTGAAATGCTGATCTATTTTTTCCTTTACAGTTAATCTTGGGCAGGGATAATTTTGCCCAGCTATTGCCTTCAAAGAAAAATGCCTCTGATTTGGTCATCGAATCATAAAAGCTCAGGATTGGAAGAGTCATTAAAAATTAATTTCACCCAACCATTCCATGAGCTTGTAGAATGTCTCGTGATTTTTGGAAGAGTAAATGGTTAAAACTGGCTATTTGTATTTGCTTCCAGCATTGTGGTTGTATGTCCACAGTGATATGTAGAAGTGCATTAAGATCAGTATTCCCTGGAAGCAGGAAATGTATTGTTTTAGGTAGAACACTCAAAGGGACAGTGGAAAAGAATCCAGCTCTTAGGAAAGACACTTTGGTATCAGGACCCCAAGCTGCTTTCTTCAGAAATGACAGACTTAGGTTCCAGAAGAAAGCATTAACTTAAGATAAGGTCAAAGTGGGGATATTTATTTCACAAGTAGGGTTGGTAGTGCTAGGTAACCTCTGTGAGGTTTGTGAGGAGTAGAATAGTCAGTGCATAGTCGCATTGCTTTTCTTAGTTCTTACATGGTCTTTGTGGTAGGTCCCCAATGTCTCCTTTTCCTACATCCAGTATTTATTACACACTGACTCCTACATAGCAGGTTCTTATTATTTATTTTTACTGGGAGGGCCCGGGGATTGAACCCAGGTCCCTCCCTATGGAAGATGGATGCCCAACCATTTGAGCCACATCCACCTCTCAGCAGGTTTTTGATGAAGGTTTGTTGGGCTGAATTGAAATGCTTGCTAGCAGGAGATTGATAAAGATAACATAGTAGGACAGGAGAAAACAGAGTATATTTAGAAATAAAAGAAACTTAAATCTGTTATAGAACCTAGTGTTTAGAGTAAATTGTGGCCAAACTGTGGGTTATGTAGGTGCAGTGCTAAGAGAACCACTTGTCACATCTGGATTGAGAAGTTGACTCTTCCTTAGAAGCTTTGGTATTCATATTGCCTATAAACAGCATGCAGTTGCTTGAGTTCTCAGCAAACTTCCCTTGGGGGAAGCTTCTCTGATCTCCCAGGTCCTGTATCTCCCTGTCATGCAGTTACCTCACTGTTGTAATTTCCAGTTTACTTGTTTGTATCCCCCACTGGACTCTAAGGTTGGTGAAGTGGAACTTGTAGTCATCTAGTTAGCAGAAACCCAGTAAATACTTGTTGAGTGAATGGATCAAACATCATCCCTATTTGGGGGACTGATCTTGTCTTGATAAATGTGAATGTATGGTTGTTTCTCATTTAAAGCAAAATAGCATGATGATGTTAGCTTATAAAGCGGAAGGGGATGTGGGAGCATGGAAAATCAATTAGGTAATGATTAGAGTTATCTTATATCCTCTCTGGAACAAAGCAGGGTGCAAACAAAGGTAGTGATTATTCATTTTAACAAAAAAAAAAAAGTGTTCATTACAGTGAATTACAAGAGAACTTCCTCAGTGCCTTTTAAAACTAAGAGAACAAGTTTTCCTTGTCTTATTGCTCAATGTTGAACAGAGACAGGCAATGCATGAGTTAAAAAGTGTTGGCAAGCATTTCAGCTATGTTTGGTTGGGTGCTGGATTTTAGAATTGTAAGGAGATAAGCCCTAGAGGAGCCTTTAGTTTACAGTTGGTCATTCTTGTTTTCTTCTAGGAAAACAGGCCCTTGGGCTGCATTATTTGAGCATTGGAATGTTTGATTTAGTCTTTAGAAAGTAAGTTTCACAATTTACCAACCATCTGTAAATGAACCAAACTTATATTTTTCATTTCAACTTGGGAATATGTTTCTAAAATAATTAATCTGATGATATGGTAGTAGCCTATACCAACCAAGAAAATATAGTAAATTTAAATTCCTTGAGATATTGTTATTACATGGGGCCTTTCACTACTTTCAAAATCTGTTGGGATCTGTGTGAGGAATATTTAGCATATAATTAAGAACATCCATTTCAGTTCACGGAGCCAGGAAGTACCCAATTGAGTTAAAAATACATGTCTACCCTCTGCAAATACATAACAGTATAAAAATGAGGCCTATTAGCTCCTTATTCTTAAAGTATATGTGCTATTCAATCCATATTATGAACACATTTCATTCTTATTTCCCTGAAATAATAAAGAAACCAGCCTCTTACAGTTTTAAATTTATAGGGGAAAAAAAAAAAAAAAAAAGAGAGAGAGAAAGAGAGAAAGAGATCAGGTAAATACAGTGCCTTTCCACTTTAGTACTTGGCTGAAATTTGTCACTGCCTTATCTGGCTTATTTTGGTTTCCTTTGTCCATCTAATACACAACCCTTTAAGTTTCCCTCTCCAGAATCTTGTGCTGGCCGTCATACATATTTTATGTTAAAATATGCAGAACTACAATAAGTAAACCATTGTTTTGACTTCTACCATAATGTACTTTAACAGAAAAAAATTCATTTCTATAAACAGAGTGGTGGAGAAAGATAATAAATGTTGCCACAATCCACTAGAGAAGCAGAGAAGCTCAGCTAGCTCTGTGTCTGGTTGCTGGTGGGTGTGGCTCTCTCCAGAGTTGATTTGGAGTTCTCTGGAGTTTTTGGCAGTTGCTGCATTATTTGCTAGTAAACACATCCAGCGTGAACTCCCTAACTACTATTGCGTGTCTCTCTGTATGATTCTGTCTTATATATTTGAGTCGGGTCCTACTGTGGGCTTAAGAAAATTCAGCCTTTTAAAAGTGACAAATAAAATGTCTTATTGATGGTTTGCTTTCTATAATAAAGTGAACTGATAAATATGTAAGTCCTACTGTGGGCTTAAGAAAATTCAGCCTTTTAATATTTGAGTCGGCTGACTTAGCCTTCCATAGTATCTATTTGTTCATCAAAAACCTATTTTGTGAGACATTTTCGGGACATTGAAATTGTCCTGCATGACATTGCAATGACGGATACAGGCCATTATATATTTTGTCATAACCCACAAAATTGTGCAGGATTGAGTGTAAACTGTAATGTAAAACTATAGTCCATGGTTAGTAACAGTGCTTCAGTATGTGTTCATCAGTTGTAACAAAGATACCACACTAATGAAAGATGTTGTTAATGGGGGAAAGTGTGAGAGGGGTAGGGAGTGGGGCTTGTGGGAATCCCCTGTATTTTTTGTGTAACATTTATGTAATCTAAAGCTTCTTTTTTTTTTTTTTTTTTTAAAGATTTTATTTATGTATTTATTTATCCCCCCCTTGCTGCTTGTGCTCGCTGGGTCAGCTAACCACGCCGCGCGGGTGGGCTTGCCTTCACCAGGAGGCCCCGGGAACCGAACCCGGGGCCTCCCATATGGTAAATGGGAGCCCTACTGATAGAGCCACAGCCGCTTCCCCTTAAGCTTCTTTAAAAATAAAAATTAAAACTTAAAAGCCTATTTTATGCTAGACATCACGTTAAATTTTAGGAATACAAAGTAAAATAAAACGCTCTTTTTTGCTTAAGGAACTTAACAGGTAAATGGAGGAGATAGAAAATTAAACTACCAATTATAATATATTGTGGTAAGTGTGATCAGTGCTGCACCAGAGATCTGCACTGGGAGCCCAGGAGGAAGGCTTCACAGAAGAGAGGGTCCTTTCGTGGGGAGTTGAAGGATGAGTAGGAGTTAATTGAGAGTGCGTGGGGCACTGGGGGCAGGCCATTGCAGTCAGAGAGCACAGCATGAGGAAAAGTGTGGGGGCCTGAGACTCTGTGTGAGGCCCAGCATGGGGAGAGGGAAGGGGGCCTTGTGGAAAGTGGCAGGAAGGAGGCTGGAGAGAACATCATGAGCCCTGTTGAAGAGAACCTGATGGGCTAAGCTAGGGAATTTGCTTTGTCTGGAATGCTGGGGTAGCCATCGAAGGATTTCTAGCAGAGTGGTGTAATTAGACTTCCGTTTTAGAAAGATGACTGGCAGCCAGAGGGAGGCTGTCTTGGAAGGGAGCCAGATTGGGATGCCAGAAACCAGGGAGGAGGCTAAACTGGTAATGAGGTGAAGAAAGGGATGAGGACATGAACCGAAGCTGTGGCAGCAGAAGGAAGAAGAGAGTGGATTGGGGAGAGAGTAGGTGTTGGAGGTGGGCGTTAGAAGTGAGGGAGAGGGATAACGAGAAGAGCCCTGGCAGGCATGGATCTTAGGCACCTGATGTCAACGAGCAGATCAGCAAAAGCCTTTTTTTGCTTTTCTCATTGGGTGAAATGTACTTGGGGCTTCAAGTCAGGCTTTTTCTGTCTATACACTAGCAGTTGCCTGCTTTTCCGTCAGAAGTCATGCAAAATAACCAGACCCAGGCCTGCCTGATGTGTCATGTCCACAGACAGAGTCTCAATTTAGGCTCATCATGAACAAGGCAGAAAACACTGCTTGGCCTCTCAGATTCCAGAGAACTTTGCAGAGCTGCTAGTTTCTTTTTATAAAAAAATGTCTTTTGTTCCCTAGAAATGAAACAAATTGAATCTGTAGGCCACAGAGAGAGAATAAATAGGGAACCCACAGGACTTTGATTACAGAGTTATATTTTAGACAACAGCAGTTAAACTTACAACTGTGTTGTTAAGGACACAGAAATTTTATGGTTAGTGTCCTGGTCTTTTCTCCCCCTCCCTACTAACTGTCTTTAAATCTTCTTTGACACTATTTTTCCTGGCTGCTTGCATTCCTGCTCTTGGTGGCTTATTCTGATTGGTAAATCTACTTGTATAAAAGATAAATTTTAGTAAGATCTAATACTTCCCTAGTTTACTGCTATCACAATCTGAGTCTCTCTTTCTTACACACACAGTCACACACACACACACACACACACGCATTCACAGACTCAGTATTGAAATTTCTTTTTCACATTTTATTTTTTAGGTTTTGGTACACCTTTATAATATCACTCAGTTACCCTCTTCTATTTGATCCAAGGCTGACTTTTACACATTGTACGTACTTGTGTCATTATTATGACTGTCTGAATAACTTTTGCCCTGTTTAAGAATCGTCTTCAGTTTTAAAAAGAATAAAAACAGAGGCAGGAAGGAATAAAGGTAAAACAAGCTGACAGCATTAGATAGAAGACCCCACCTTGTAGGAAGCTCAGTTAGTCTCATGTAGAGAGAGAGAATGATGTTGTTTACTGCCCATCCTTTTGGCTTAACACTATATAAGCACATTTGCCTTCTCCCTAGTGTGGCTGTGTATTATGTTCTGATGGTTTGTGTCTCTGCCAGGCTTGGCTCCTCCAAGCTGTCTTCTTCATGTGTGCAGCCTGTGACCTCGGAGGGTAATGATGGTGGTGGCTGGGAGTGGGGTGGCGTGTTGGTAGTTTTAGATGTATTTTTTAATCTCCATAGACTCATTACCCTACATTTTCTAACATATAATTTCTTGTGCCATCTGTGGTCCATTCATTTGAATTCATTTCAACACATTTAATCTTATCCTGTGTAAACTTTCCCAGAAGTTTTCTTTGTTTGCTCTTTTCTGCAAAGAATTGAGCAATTCAACATTTTTCTTTGGTTTCCTCCTGATATAAATTCCATTTTCATTTTTAATAAAAATGAAGCCAAGGCTGAGTCCTAACAGTTTCATAATTCTAAGGATAGTTTGGAGGCCAAAAACAAACCTTTTCTACTAAAAGTGGGATGTCTTTAGTGAGTTGTATCAACTGGTCTGGACTGATATCATCTTTGCAACCCTCTTGCTAGTAAGTCTTCCCTAATTATATGCAGTTCTCACATCCATAACTTCTGTTACCGCTGGTGATGGAGCTAGAATCTGTGGACAATTTTTATCTAAAAAAAGAATATTTAATAGATATAGATAAAAATAATTGAAGCTCAGTAGGACATTAGTTAAAAATAAAGTTCTTTATAGTCATGACTTTTCCAATTAAAATTACAACATTTGATATTGTATATTGAGGTAAGTGCTAATCCCAAGTAGAAAACTCAAGAAATCAGAAGCATTTGTTTAGTTTGTGAAACACAGGGAAAAGATTTGCCATTTTTTGGCAAGTCCTAAGGTTGACTCCTCCTAATGATGCAACACAATAAATAGATCCATTTTTAAAATGACATAGCTAATTATTAACAGGGCCGAGAGCCATCAAGGCCTGGCTAGGGGATTAGCACATGGCTCTTTCTCCTCCATTGGGGACTTCTCAGGAGCTGCCCCCTTCTGGTTGCTCCTCCTTTTCAGGGGGACTTCCAGCAGGAATGCCACTTCAGGGAAGTAGCCCCACACACTGGTTAAGAGCCAGCACTTTGGAGCCAGACAGACCTGAATTCAAAACCTGCCTCTGCCACACGTAAGCTCTGTGGCCTTGAGCTATGAAGTTATTTAACCTCCCTGGCCTTAGCTTCCTCACCTATAAAGTGGGGATTATAGCAGTGTCTTCCTGACAGAATTACAGTGAGAAGTAAATGAGATTATGGATGAGAGGTGCTTGGCTCATGCACGGAGTGGCCGGGCTCTCACCAGCACCCTGTGGTCAGGGCCCTCTGTTCAACCCTGCCACGGAACCGTGTTGAGGCATAGGTGCTTTTTTTCACATGTGCCCCCTGAAGCTTGGTGGTGTCTGTAAACCAGATTGCTTGCTTAAGAAACAGTTTTAGCAAAGGTTTTTAAGGCATGTTCCTGACATCAGTCTCACTTTGAACATCTGGGAAGCACCACGACGGGATTTAGTGATCCTTGTTTGTTAGAAATAAGGTCTATTGTCATGTTTTCTCTGGCTGGCTGCTTGTACAGTGTAAGTCTGAATTGTTGCTTGGCCTCCAAGCAGTTCAAATTCCTTCATTTTCCTATAGAGTTAAATTGTTGGTGTTCTTATTTGTGAACTTTATTTTCCACCAATATTTTGCTACTTAACAATGGACCATATTCTGTTTTTTATATTTGCTATTTTTGACTGAGAAACCGGAAGGTAGGAAACCACTTTTCTAAAAATTGCTCTGTAATCATTCTTGGTTGGGCATAATTTCGGAAGTTAGTAAACTATGCCTGCACCATGAATCCTAAGTCTTGTATTAAACTGAATAGGAAAGACAAAATGTATTATTGTGTCACATGTTGATTAGCTAATGCAGTACTTGAGCACCAATACTTGAGAATGATCTGAATTGTTCCTGAGAATATCATTTTCAAAATGAATGTCACAGTATCTTTCAGAGTCAGTTTCCTCACCTGTGAAATGGGACTAACACCTGCTATTCCTTTGTCTGTGGTTTTTGTGAGAAGCATGAGTTAACATATATAAAAGTATTTTTTAATATGTAAATTGTTATACAAATATAGGGATATTCTTATTCTTGTTTTTATTTAACCTAAATCAATCAATACCTCCTTCCTTCCTTCCCTCCCTTCCTTCCTTCCCCTAAAAGTTTGATGGGCATATGAGTCTATTCATTAGTCTCTCCTCTCTTCCCTTATCCCAGAGGGAATCTTTTACATACTTTTCCTCTTACTTATATAATGATGTCTTCATGTTCAGCAAGGAGTAATGTTTCCTCTGCCACCCCCATTGTACTATTGGTATTCTAAGTGCATTGAGAAATCAGACATCAAGGCTTCTCTCTATAGATTGGATGTGGGAAAAATACCCAGTACTTACAGAATTCTAAAGACAAATTCAGCAACTGTCTTACATTTGAAAACTTTCTATTTTCTTTTTCTATCCTAATTCCCTCCACAATGATTTTTCTTTCTTTTTCCTTATTAAAAAAAAAAAAAAAAAAAAATTTTATTTGAGAGAAAATGGCTAACTTTTTGATTCTCCTTTTATTTCTGGTGCTTTTCATTTGTACCAGAATCCCCCAAGTTGCAGAGAAAATTGGTAAAGTTAATGTACCACGGAATGGAAATTGCTTCCAGCCTTTCAGGGCTGCTGGAAAATCAACGCTTAGTTTGAAGCTAAATCCTGATGTTGGACTTGAACTCGTGACCTAATGCCAGAGGCAAGAATGTTACCAACTGACCCACACTGACCCTCATAAGATGTAGGCATTTAAAATACTTCCTTAGAGTAGTTCTATTGTTACTTTCTGTGTTTTCGTCTCTCTTTTAGCCTTTTCCTGCTAGGAACACAATTTTCAGTTTTTAAGATAGTTTTTTCTCATTGTATTTCCACTTGCTTATTACAGCTGCTTCCTTCTTGCTTTCCATTTCTCCTGAGTGAGTTCCTTTTTTTGTTCTTGTTCCTTCCTGTCCTTCTTCTGGATTAAAAATAGTCTCCAGGAGCTCTGGCTGCTTGGCCATGCATCTTGCCTTCCTTCTATTCATATGTGGGCCATCTGAGCATCTTAAGATCCTTTCCTGCCCTCCCAAGAGACTTGAACTGCAGCATCCATTCCTGTCTGCTTCTGTTCTCAGCTGATTTATGGGGCTAACTGACCCTTGTACTCAGAGCTGTCTCTGAAAATGAAATTTCTTGTACAGAGATACTTAATAAGTGATTTGTTCATGTTAAATGTTACTAACAAACATTGAATTCTCTCTGCATCTGCTGCCTCTGTGTATGGTGCTAAAGGAGAAGGCCCTCTTACACTTTGACTCAGGCACATTCTTATGCACAAAGCAATGATACTGTGATTAGGTAAGCCCTGAGAACTGGCTTTCAGACAACATTCTGCTGAGGATATCGCAGAAGGAACTGTTGCCATTTTGCTCCCACAAAATAAGTGTGTTTCAGGGAGGTAAAATTGATAAAAATTAAAATGTTTCTTCATGTATATTCTTTGGTTAGAGTTGAAGGGTTAGCATATTCTTTACCAAAAATGACTTTACATCCAATGTTGACCTAGATAATCCACAAATTAGTGTTTGCACAGGGGATAAAAGCTTGTAAAATTTTAGATGCTGGGTCAAAAAAAGTGCTGATGCTAGCAGCCCCGATTTCAGTCCCTAGCCCTTGCCCGAACTGCGTTTTTTGCTAAAAGTTCCAGCAACGGGGTTGGTGATCTCTTCTATGTGGCAAAAAAAGTTTTGAAAGGATTCTTTCCACCTGTCTCTCCAGCCCCTAATGTTGTTGTGTCTCCTTGAAAAGAAGTAGTCCTATTCATATTTGAGAATCCAGAGTTGAAGATTTCATTATCCATGGTGAAGTCCACTAGTGAAGTCCACGCTTATATGCAGCTCTGTCACACCTTTGTGTCAGTGCTTATGCCATTGTATTTGCCTGCACTGCTTTTCTGTTCACTGATTTCTTACTGAACTCCTACTTGTCTTTCAAGTCCCAGATCAAATGTCATCTTTATTCTTCTGCTTTTTGTGACTTCTCTTCTGGATTAATCAGAAACCCTTTATCTGGGTTTCCTTAGCACTTTACCAAAAACTCCAATATAACACTTATCACACTGTATCCTAACTATTGAGCATGTGTGCATACTCGTGTGTGTGTGTCTGTTTCTCTTTGTCTTATTCATTTGAGTTGAATGAGGGGTTGGTGACCATATTTAATTAACCTTTGTATTCCCATCACCTGGGACAGTGTCTGAGTCATAGTTAGCATCTTATAAATTGTTTGACATTATCTCTGGTATAAAATATGTATCTTTACTGACTTTTTTTTCGCCATTTGGTGATGTTCTAAATTATCATTTTTTTGAAACAAAACAGAAAATATTGAATAAATAACATAGATTTAACTTACATTTTGTTTCAACTGACACAATGAAAAAGCTGCTTTTTATCTCATCTTTGTCATCATTACTTGATCTACGTATTTCATGATCTTATGAAAACTGACCTAGCTACGATGGTGGCCTTTATAGATGGGATGATATAGTAAATTTAGAGTTAATCCATAAATTTCTTTGTGACAAATAGCTTTGAGTCACAGTTGCTTTCTTGGAAGGAAGGATCCCTGGGGACCCAATTTTTGCTTCGAATTGCAAAGTTATTCTATTACATAACTTATTATAACTATATATTATATTATATAACTGTGTATAGTGTATTTCTGTGAAGAGATGACACCTTCCATGACAAGGTGATCCCTATAATGAAGCATCTTGCTCTGAGAATCATGGGGCAGGCTTGTTGTATAGACACTTGGCCTCCTTTCAGTTTGCTAGTGGCTCATTCCTCTTACCAGGGCTCATCAGCAAAAAGAGACTTAAAATACAAGTGACATAAATTATGTAATATTATATGTATGCTTTTCAATTTCATCAGTAAAAACTTAACTGCCTTTTCTCTCTTACCCTCACAAAGCTTACTTCTACTCATTAAGTTGCTACTTCAGACAAAACATAAAGCCTATATGGTTTTTTTTTTTTTCAGAATTACATTTATCGTTAGGTGTTTTCATTCAGACTGTACCAAAGTAATAGGCTCTATCAGAATCAAGTTTCCTGATTGCCTTTTGTCAGAGCACATTTTTCTTACCTTATTTCTTTGTATAGGGGATTCACTATCATATGGGTTTACGCTGGAAAAGAAGGAACTTTTTTTTAAGTAACGTAATTCTGAAAAGAGTGATGCAACAACATTAAATATTTTTTTGAAAAAGAGAAAACCATTCCTAATCCTACTGCTGTAACAGCTCTTTTCACTTTTGCTTTTTACCTTGCAGTCCTTGTTCACAGGCACACTTTTTTTTTTTTTTTAAACATAGTGGCAGTCATGCTATTCATTTTTGTAATTAGCAAGAAACATTTTCAGAACAAATTCTTTAAAAGTGACTTTCAAGTTTTACTCTTGTGACATTTATTCTGATGCCATAGACAAAGAACTGCATTTGGACTTTGTGTTTGAGTTGGTTCAAGGTGATAATGGGGCTTATTGGTTAATAAGCCACATTTCTGTTCTCTTTTTCCTTGTGAAATCTCCCATCCTTTTTCAGGGCTGAGGCGCTTGCAGGAGGAGCCTGATTGCACAATATGAGATGAGGTCATGTGAGTGAATATGCAGCACAGTTTAGAAGGAGTGGATGGCTCATCTTCTTTCCACTTCTAGAAACCATTGTGGGTTCAGCTGCTCTGGGTGGGGGTGGTTGGTGTGGGACTCTCTAGGACTGTGCTGTTCAGTATGGTAGCCACTAGCCACCTGTGCTTACTGAGCTCTTGAAACGTGGCCAGTCCGAGTTGAGGTGTGCTGTAAATGTAAAATCCACCCCTGTTTTCAAAGACATAATAAGAAAAAAATCATGTAAGTGATCTCAATCATTTTTTATATCAATCACATATTGAAATAATAATACTGGGAAGCAGATGTGGCTCAAGCAGTTGGGTGCCCGCCTACCAGTGGGAAGTCCAGTGTTCAGTTCCCAGTGCCTCCTAAAGAAGATGAGCAAAACAGCAAGCTGATGCGACGGCCTGGCATGGCAGGCTGACGCAGTGAGCTGATGCAACGAAGAGACACAATGAGAAAACACAGAGATACAACAAGTGGGAGCGGAGGTGGCCCAAACCATTGGGCGCCTCCCTCCCATATGGGAGGTCCCAGGTTTGGTTCCCAGTGCCTCCTAAAAAGAAGACAGGCACACAATGAACAGACACAGAGAGCAGACAGTGAGCACAAACAATGGGGATGGGGTGGGGGGAGAAGAAATAAATAAATAAAATAAATCTTAAAAAAAAAAAGAATGACAATACTTTGGATATAATGTGTTAAATAAAATTGTTAAAATTAATTTCACCTGTTTCTTTTTACCCTTTTTTAACATGGCTACTAGCAAATTTAAAATTACATATGTGGGGGGCGGATGTGGCTCAAATGGTTGGGCGTCCGTCTGCCATATGGAGGGACTTGGGTTCGATCCCCGGGACCTCCCAGTAAAATAAAAAATATATATATAGAAGGTGCATGGGCTGCCAGACTCTGTGTGCCGGTGACCCGCCAGGCCCCAGGAGCCATGCAGCAAGATGATGACGTAATAGGGGAGAGACAAGATGAGATGCTACGAAAGGTCCGGAAACCAAGAACTGAGGTGGCGCAGGCAGCAGAACACCTCTCTCCTACATCGGAGGTCTGCAAGATCAAATCCTGGTGAAGACTGGAGGAGAAGGATGAGAAGAGATGGCAGGAGACAGACACAGAGAATTGCCCAGTGAATGGACACAAAACAGCAAATGGGGAAGGGGGGCTTTAAAGTGGATAAAATAAATCTTAAAAAAAAAAAAATTACATATGTGGCTTATAATATATATCTATTAGACAACATTGTCCTAGGGCCTTGCTTTACAAACTGCAGGTTGTGGCCTATTTAGTGGGTTCTAAAATCAGTTTGGTGGGTCAAAACTCAGTATTTTAAAACTGGAACAGAATGGAATAGAAAATGTCAGAATGCATGGCAGGTAGTAAAGGCATTATTGTGAAATTTTTTGCTTTAAAAAATGTGTGTGTGTACTGAGTCATGTACATTTTTTTTTTTTTTTTTTTTTACTATGAATCATGGTTAAGGAGTTTGAAAAACACTGTTCCAGCATAGTCCGTCATAAGTCAAGGCATCATTCAGAAGCCTGCTCTGCTCTGTAAGAGGGCAGGTTGGTACTGGGGACACCATATAGATTTTAGGTCTAGTTGATGGAAGCTATTCTATAAATCTTCAGCTAAACTAGACCCTGCATGAAGGTAAACCTGAGCATTGGTGCTCATCCTAAAAACAGTCACCACTCGGGAGACTGCCAGAGTGAAGAATGAACTAGGGGTGGCTGCAGGTCTGTCTATTGAGGTCCAGATTAGCATCAGAGGTCCCATGAGCCTAAGAGTATTTTTTTTATCTGATTAGTTGTTTCTTGGAGACTTAAAAAAAAAAAAGTATCATGGGCGGTGATACTTTCTAAGAAGCAGGGTAGTTTCTTAATGACCTTGGAGCCAAGCTGGATTGGACAAAGGTTACCTATGACTCTAAGGTCTGTCTCTGTTGAAATCAGAAGAAGCTGTATTCTAATCTAGGATTATCTCAGTCCTTTCCCTTGACAGAAAGTATATCTTTTCAGTACCCAAAATGTAGGGGCATTCATTAGGGATATGCCCTTGGCTGGGTTCTAAATAAAGGACATGTAAAGCTGCAGAGAGAGAGGGGAAAAAAGCCTCCAAAAATGAAGTTTATGGGGTGGTATGGGCCTTGTGTTCACTCTGACAGTTGTAAAAATTCTTTGGGGCTGACCCATTTTTCCTTTAAAAAAAAAAAAAAAATCTGGCAGGCTAGAGTAAGAAATGTAAAACATGTGACTAATGCTTCAGCATTTTCTCCTGGAGCCAGATTCTTTAAAATTATACCTTAGACATGCTTGATGTTTTAAAAACAATTGCCCACACAAGCCACCAAACATTTGTTTCTGGAGCTTGTAGATTTAGAGGGCATTTGTTTTCAGGAAAGAATCCAAATCACAATATTCAGGAGTTACTGAACCAAAATCTTCTTTGGAGATTTTGCCCTGGTGAATTAGATTTCCCTAAGAACTGGCAGAGGGCCAGGCAGCCTTTTGCCTCTATTTCACTTGAGTATTTCCAGTACTGTTGGTAGCCACCCAGAATTTCTGAGCGAGTTAGATTAAATGCTCTTCAAGGTCCCTTGTAGATGAGAAGTACTATGATTGCAATGATGGACTGAATTGGCAATCAAGAGCTCAGTTAAGTTGGCCTCCCATTGTTTTATACTTATCACAAATACTTCATTCATTCACTCACTTATTCATTCAAATTTGAGTCCCTGCTATATGCCAAATATTGTTCTTGGACTTTTTAAAGAAAATCATAGAATTTTATTACACTTATCACAGTGGATTTGAGAGCCTCCAGAGTCTAGTTCCAATCTTTCTTTCTGATTTCTTGTCTCACCTTAACACACTCCACCCTTCAGCCTAACTCTAGGCTATCTTCCTCTCCCAGTGTCTTTTCCCCCACTGTTGCCTTTGTCTGGAATGCCCTCCTTTTCCTGCAGCTCCCTCTGTTAAAATCCCACCCATCACTCAAATTTGAAAGAAGCTCACTTTGCTTCTTTCTTGAATCCTTTCCTGTTTCCCAAGTGGTAGTAAATTATCCCCCTCTGCACTCCAAAGCACTTTGTACTGCTCTTGTGACTCTACATGTAATCTTATATTTAAGTCGAACTGTATGAAATTGACATTTTTGGAAGTGAAAAATGGTTGAATATTGGCAATTTCATACAGTTTGATATTATATTAGGAGTATTCATGTGCAGAATTTACATTAGGATTTTTGGCAAATGTATTATACTGATGGCTTATATTTAGTTAATATCCTTGGCCTTTTATTTTTTAAAAAAATATGAATTGTTATTATACCAAGTCTCATTAAACCTGCACTTGGAGAGTTGATTTAAAATAATCTCAATATAGAAAATATTTAATTTAATTTTGTTAGTCCTAGCTAATTTTTTCCAGTTTTTTTTTCAAAATCTTTAAAAATTCTGATTCAGTAAGCCAACATTTTAGGTATCAGTTTCAGTTCAGTTTAATAAAGTTCTAAATAATTAACCACTCCATTTATTAAAATGATTTACTAGACATGGCCAAAGATGAAGCTTTGTATTATATTGCTAAAGACATTCCCCAACTCTAGTCAAAATTCACTAGTTAGCATTGCTTCATGATTTAGAATTCCTGGACTATTTGCTTTGGAAACAAATCTAGTCAACTTTGTAATTGCATAGAAATCTAGCCACACCATTGAACCGCACTGTACCTATAGAGATCTAAGGAGGGCATTAGTGGAATGGTTTTCTGAAGTCTACACACATCATATTTATAGCATTCCGTGCTACCTGCCCAGCATAGGAATAGGGTAGAAAGTTAGTTTGATATAATTTTTTTTTCTCAGTGATTTCATGTTAGTTCTTAGGTGATCATTGCTTTCTTTAACCGTCTTGCATTTGGGTAGCATTTTTGGCAGGCATATTAGTCCATTGTTTTCAGTCTACCTTTTTTCCTGTCTAAAAATTGGTGTATTTTCCTTTCTCCAGCTTTCAGACACTTCTGTGATTCTGTGCTTCTGTGAAGATTCCATTCAGCAATATTATGATCACATCTTCTGGTTCTTTCAGAGCCTTTATCTGGCCCTGGAGACATGAAATCGCTTAAAGGGCTAAGTGCTTTCTCACTATCACCTTCTCTATCTTGGGCTCTAGTTTCTTCTTCATCATGAAGGTCCTACCCTTTCCAGTTTAAAGATCATTTTCCTTGATAGGGAAGATAGAAGTATCAGAGGAGTGGAGTAGTTCTGCTTTCTCTCTATCAGTTAACATTGCCCCATCTATCAGCAATGAGCCCTTCCCTTCCTTATTCTTGCTCCTAGTTTAGCTGGAAAAAGCCCTTTTACTTGACCTTAACATATATATATCTTTTACAAGACTCAGTTTATTATGAGGCCTGGCTTTCATGTTACTATGCTTTTAGATATGTATACCCTAAGTATACAGCCTTAATTATGGGACCCTCTTCCCATTTCTTATAATTTGAAAAGCCTGTGCAACCATCTGATTTCTTTAGATGCTTTCTTTTAATTCATATTAGAGCTATTTGTCCCACCTTTCTTAGTTCATCTTCCCTGTTAGAGAAGGTTTATATTAACTTAAAAAAAACAAAAAACATTGCTTTCCTAACATTTGGGATATATGTCTGATACCTTTAAGAGAACAAAAGCACTTTCTACCAAGGTTCCTAAAAACTTTGCACTAATCACTTTTTAATTAATGATCACAATTATGTCTGGAGTAATAGTTGCTTTTATTTCCTCCTTGCAGCAGAGTAATGGAAGAGACCTAGAAGAAAGCATCATTAGTTTTTGGTGACTGCTTATATAGTGAGAAGGAAGAGTCAGTGATAATGCTAAATTTTTTGGTGTGGTTGAACTAAGAGAAAGGTGGTGTCCATAGCAGAAACAGGGGTTCTAAGAAGAAGAGCTTCACTGTGGTGCTGGTGGGAGAGCATGTTAAGGTGGTGATTTCAATTTTAGATGGTGCTGGTTAGGTTTTCTGATTAGAAGAGATTTGGGATGAAAGGAACATATTTGGGTGCTACTTTAAGCAATGAGAGTGAATGATATAGAAAAAATGGAAAACGGAGAAAGGTTGAAGGTTGATCTTGGGTAATGCTCACATTCAAGAGGCAAGAAGGCAGAGAACAGTTTTGCATAGAAGTCAGAAAAAGCATACTCAGGGAGCTAGGAAGAGAAATAGGGTAGTTCATGATCATAGAATATGGGGAAACCCACGTTTAAACGTGTTTAGAAGTCTATGTGTTCTGGGGGGCGGATGTAGCTCAAGCTGCCATATGGAGGGACTTGGGTTCAATCCCCAGTACCTCCCGGTAAAAAAAACAAAACAAAACATATATATATATATATATATATATATAGAAGGCGCATGGGCTGCCAGGCTCTGTGTGCCGGTGAGCCGCCAGGCCCCGGGAGCCATGCAGCAAGATGATGACGTAACAGGGGAGAGACAAGACAAGATACTCCCAAAGCTCTGAAAACCAGGAACTGAGGTGGCGCAGGTGGCAGAACACCTCTCTCCTACATCAGAGGTCTCCAGGATCGAATCCTGGTGAAGACTGGAGGAGGAGGATGGGAGGAGATGGCAGGAGACAGACACAAAGAATTGCTTAGCGAATGAACACACAACAGCAAAATGGAAAAGGGGAATTTTAAAATGGATAAACTAAATAAATAAATCTTAAAAAAAAAAACAAAACAAGTCTATGTGTTCTAAAAGCAAGTGGAGTAATACCCCCTCGATGTTGGTCAGTTCATCTGTCCAGAGCACAGTTAAAAATGGAAAGTTAATGACAGAGTTCTCTGAGCAGCCCAGAAAGCTTTCATTCAGTAGAAAAGGCCAGGGAACTGTCATTCAGATGTTAGTTCTTAATACATAACAAAATGGGTTGTTGATATATAGTCATAAGGAAGTTCCTTGTTTACAGTGGAATACAGGTAGCAAGTTAGAAGGAAATAGGGGTTTTTAGAGGCAACAAAAACCGATAGTCCACAATGGAGGCTATGTTCAAATGCTGCCTTTTTATGGGGCCTTCTCTGACTGCTCATTTAAATTGCAACCCCCCCCCCCCCGCACTCCCTGTCTCCTGTTTTGGCTTTATTTCCCCCATAACCCTTATGGTCTAACCATCCTTTAATTGTTTGATTGCCTCTCTCATCCATTGGAATATAATTTCCATGAGAACATGGGTTTTGGTTGCTTTCTTCTCTTCTCTGTATCCCCAAGCTCTAGAGTGGCACTTAGCAGACAGAAGGCACCATAAATGAATGTAAGAAAGAGACAATTAAATATCAGGCATAAGAACCCGAGAAGTGTAGTTTTGTAATAAGCACATCTACCTATCTCAGTGCCTCTGAGGGGAGATAGTAGCGTCTCTTGTAACACTGGTGGCCTACTGAGTGATGAATGAAAAGGTTAAATCATGCTCAGGATATTCTACTTTTGAAGGCATAAAAGTGACATTTCAGAAATAGTCCCATCAAATAAATGAAACTTTAAAAGTGTTAGTGTTCAAAGGGTCCCTTGTTGGGAAAATAACTCCTATGTTGAGCACTAAATTTCCCCCATGAACGACCACTGTTATGTGATTTAAATGTATTGGTTCCCTAAAGTTTGATATTTTCCTTGACCATATTCGTACACTGGACAATTTCCTTCCAAATTTATTGGAAGGAAATGTTAAAGGTATTGCCTCCTTCCTTTCAGTCTCAAAGACTTTGGCCAGAAGGTATGGAATTAATTGGATGTTGGGCTACAGAGAAATATATGGTGGCTAAATTTAAACATTACTAAACTAGAAACTCTCGCTTACTGGTTTTGCTTCCACTAACTGCTGCTTTATTTTGTGATGTCAATGGCCTGTTTGTGACTCTTATACCCTTTTGGCAAAATGAATCAATAAGTGCCTCTAAATGTCTGCTAGGTGCTCATCTATCAGTTAGCAGGGTAAGTAGAAAAAAATGCTATATTTTTCCCCCAATTAATGCATAGTTATAGAGCATAGCTTTTCAGCTTGGTAGACCTAGTCTGGCCTTCTACACTTTTTACTCACTCCCGTAGTTGCCTTTTAATCCTTGAAAAATATTTTCTCTCATTTCCCTGTTTCATTATTTACATTGGAGACTGTGTGCATTATGTCCCTAGCTCAATATAAATTTTAAAAATCTTACAAACTATATAAGTGACTGGGTAAAGCTTTTTAATTGTGAAGGGAAAGTCCCCCACTTTAATTAGAATGACAAAGCAGCATGGAGTTATGTGAGATGTATTCATGCCACTACATTTGTTATGTAATATAATGGTCTCTCACAACCAGATACTTAAATCCATCTCACATTCAGGACCATTGTGTCCACTTGCACAGACAGTGCTTTCTTTGTTTTGCACCAAATAAGCAGCTAGTGATTATTAGTTTAGCCATTAAGTTAAATCACATTCCTGGAAAAGAAAATGTTGCAACTTTTTGGAGAAGAATGCATTTAGAAACTCTAAACATACAATTACTACTGGCCACATGACCATTATGCCTCTCTGATAAGAGAAGCTTATGTTTTGTTTGATTTAGACAGTTATAATTTTCCATAGTCTCATGACCTCTCTCCTGTTAATAATGACGTTGAAACGTTTGCCTTAAAATAGTTTCATTAACATGGAACAGCTATGTCCTGATTTGCCTATGGTGGTATCTTTTCCTCCCAATGCATCATAGAGGGAATTTTGACCTGCTCTTGAGTATAGGACCTGAGAATTCATGATTCATTTACAACACCCGGCACCAATAGGTTCTCACTATTACCAAGTGTGGCGTGAGGCTTCGAGGGCAGCATGTGGGGGACCTTTGATGAGCAAATGGAGTCTGACCTACTGAGCCATCTGGCACTGCTACTTCAGTGTGGTCCTGGAGTCGAGGGAGCTGCGCTTGACTCCTGCCTCTGTCAACTATTAGTAATGGGACCAGGCAAACTGCTTAGCTTCTTTGTGCCTCAGTGTTCTTGCCTGTAAATTGGGATTATTGTGAGGATCAGATGAGATTGTCTGTATAAAAGGGCTTTGAATAGCAAAAAAGCCCACCCAAACAGAAGATAATGTTATTCCCAATCTGAATGTTTCTAGTCAGAACTGAACTTGTTCAGCAACACTGATTAACTTATATTTTCATTTCCTCTCATCTGCTCCGCTCTGTAGCAAGTCAAAGCAAGTGTATGCTTCTACTCTGAATAAAGCTGTTATAAATCAGTGACTATGGAAAAGGAGTAGAATTGGCACCTTGCTACCAGTAAGGATAAAAGGGAGTTGGAGAGGGGAGTGGTGATGCCATAATTTTAGTAGAGAGGCTTCATTTTCAGGTAACAGTGTATTTCTTTACTTCATCATGATTTATTTCATTCAATCACCAATGGAATTTCCCTAGTATTGCTACCATGGTTCTTAATCATTAATGTTTGTTAGAATCACCTGGGGCTAAATACAGATTTCCCCAGTTTCAGGGATTTGGATTCAGTAGGTGTCCGGGTGGGGTCCTTGGATCATATTTGAAACAAATACCCCAGGTGATTCTGATGCAGATGGATCATGATGCCCATTTTGAGAAACTTTCCAATAGTCTTCTAACTGCATCCTTCTTCATTCTTCATTCTTCATGTTACATTTGATCATGGTATACCTGTCTGTTTAAAATTCTTTAATGCCTTCCCATTGGTATTAGGTTAAAGACCAGAATTCTTCTCTAGCTAAGCTCTTCTCCTGTCACATCTCCTCAGCTCACTCTCCTTTGTTCACATCAACTTCTCTCTATCCTGCCCATATGCCACATTTCTTCCCACTTCAGGGCATTTGCACATGCTGTTACCTCAACTGTAATGTTCTCTCGCTAACCTGGTGGGCACCTACTCATTGCTCTGATCTCTTTCCTCAGTGAGACTTTCCCAGATCTCTGAGACAAAATCTGATCCCCTGGTCTTATGTTCTCTTAGCACCTGTTTTGAGGGAGCAGTTATCTGGATGCCATGAAACAGTTGTTAAATTATCAGTTTATATTTGTCTTTTCTGCTGAATGGCAGCTTCATGAGGATAGGACCATGTCTGTGTTGTTCACTTTTGTATCCACAGTATCTTATAGTACCATGAAAATAATAGAAGCTCAATAAATATTTCTGAATGCATGAACGAAAGTGGGATATGTGGTAAAGAAGTACTGCTGAGGATCCACCTCCATTTAAGAGGATTTAAGGACTGCTATAGCAAATAGGCCTTGTTAACTAGGTGGAAATGACCCTGACTTCGCATTCTGGAATGAGATGCCAGGGCATTTGTTTCAGTAATAAAACTTAGAAATTCAGAGACCACAAATGATGCTCTTTATGTTTAAGACTTAGAACCTGGCATGGAAGAAAGGGGGGAAATTAGAAAGGCTTCAAATGAAATCTTGACTTACATTTACATGACATCTGCCATGCAGAAAACATTGGAAGCTGCTTGGTGGTCCCGCAACTCACAAGTAAACTTTTTACAGTGTATTTACACTTATATCACGTAGTTGGTTAATTAGCTTGTGTATTCATTTCCTCTTATACTCCCACATGGAGTTGTAAGAAGTCAAAACAAGTGCATATTCCCACTGTTTTCAAAGCAAGCAATTGGCTCAATGAAATTTAAAACTGATAGAACAGTGAGACCAATGTCAGTCTTAGAGAATGAGAGATTCTTGTTATGTGTAGTTTGATTCAACATCTTAATCTTCATGGGAAAGGAATTCTGTACCAAAAAAATCCGTGACTTCAGTAATTTACAAAATCATGATAAGCAAGTATAAAATTAATTGGGATTCAAAGAAATCTCAGAACAGTCATTTTAACAAATTAACTTCAATTCTCAACTGCCATGAAAAAGTTGAAACAGTTAACTTTGTTTAGTTAAGAGTTTTAGCTCAGAAGGACCAATTTTTGTATTTTTAGATGACCCATGGAGTTTAGTATGCCTGTAATTCAGATTATAAATAATATTCAATTTAATTACAACATTAAATTTTTTCATTCACTTCATACATTATTCTAGGCACCAGGGATGCAGTGGTGAACAAGACAGATAAGGGCTCTGCTTTCATGGAGTTTACAAACAATAAACAGGTAGACAAATAAGTCAATGTTATAAAGAAATTAACCAGAGTAATGTGACCTGGTGTGGCAGGGATTGATGATCCAGGGGACCTCTCTGAGGAGATACTACCTGAACAAAGGCATGAATGAGAGGAAGGACCAACCATGAGAAGATCAGGTTGAGTAGCATTGTAGGCAGAAGGAACAAGTGCAGATGTCCTGAGGTGCAAACAAGCTTGCTTTGTTTAGAAAGAAGGCCAGTGTGGCTGGCCCCTAGAGAGGGAAGGAGACGTTTTTTGGTGGTGAGGTCAAGGAGGTAGGCAAGGAGGGCCTTGCCGGCTGTGGTAGAAGCCTGGATGTTATTCCAAGTGTTGTAAGAAGGCAGTGGAAGGTTTTAGGCAGGAGAGTGACATTTGATTTATGTTTTTAAAAGATCACTTTGGATGCTATAAAAACCTTTAAAAGGCTGTTTATCTTAGTCCAGCTAAGAGGTGATGATCAAGCATTATATGCTTTCATTGTATATGCACAGACTTTCCTTGTTTATTACAGATTTTTCGGTTGACTGAATTTGGAAGAATCAAGTAGAGGTTATTTAGGGAAAATAATGCCATTAGGTAAATTCATGGTTTAATGTTTCTCTTAAGAACATATACAGTTAACATTCATGAAGCACTTATTGATGTGGTTATAGGCTAAGTTCTAGAGATAGAAATATAAAGACCAGTTTTTACTTTTAAAGATTTCACAGCCGGGTTGAGGATTCCTATAATTAAACAAAAACAACATAATGTGGAAAGTACATGGCAATTGTGAATAAAACAGCCTTAAACATTTCTGTCTATCTTTTGTAGACAAAGGTCCAGGGCACTTATTTTTCTTGGGAATGTACCTAGGAATGGATTTGTTGGATCATAGGATAGACATATGTTTGGCTTGAATAGTAGACAATTGGCCTTTATTCTTGAAGCAGGATCTATGCTTTAGAAAATCTTTACAGCCACATGTTACTGGTTAAAGTGACAAGACTAGAGGTGAGTGAGGCCAGTCAGGTTCTTGTTACAAATACCTACAAATACCTAGTGAAGAAATGAGATCTAAATTCAGGCAAAGACAGTGAGGATGGGGAAGAAAACTAAATAGAGAGATTTAGGGGTTGAGACAGATTGGAGTTTTAAGGTGAGGGGTTGAAAATGAGGCATTAGGGATGATTTGCAGGTTTATTGATTGGGTCCTTAACTAAGTAAGAAGCTAGAGAAGGGGTGAGATTTTAGAGGACTAAAATGAGTTTCTTTTTGTACATGTTATATTAGAGTTGCCTTTGGGTTGTCCAGGTGGTTCTGGAACTTAGAAGAAAAGTAACCACTGGAAGATTTGAGAGTTAATATAATACTTGTTAAGTGAAGCTTGGGGAGTATATGTATGGATTGGCTAGAAAGAGAGTATAGAAAAGGAGGAAAAGAAGTTGAAGTTAGAAATGTTTCTACACTAATAGCAAGTGAAGGACAGGAAACCAATGATCAGCCTGTAGACCTGCAGGGGAGCCCTAAGGGAGATGAGATAGTGTTGTGGCTAAGGGCTCTGGGTCCAGACTATTTAGATTTGAATCCTAGTTTTGCCACTTCTTAGCCATGTGACCAGTGACAAGTCACTTAGTCTCTCTGGGTCTCAGTTTTCTCATCTGTAAATGAGGATAATAAATTTACAGACTGCACAGAGTTATTATGGAATACATACAGAGTGCTTGAATGATTATTATTTGTTGGTATTCGAGAGAAAGTGATGTTCATAAGCAAAAGGTGTAGAGAGTTCCAGAAGGGAATTCAATAGTACCAGTTCTACAGAGAGATGGCAGAGGGTAAAGAGTTTCTATTGGATTTGGCAACCAGGTGAAAGAGTAATGTGGGCAGAAGCTATAGGCTATTCTTAATATCTTCCATTCTTTGGGAAAACCTATGGAATTTCATAGGCTAAACACATAAAAAATCACATGGATTTGCTTGAAAGCATCTCGGGTCATTGACATATGAGTGTTAATAATACCTTAGTTTATTATATTGGTCTTTTATCTCAAGTAGTTCAAAGCATATCCCACATTTTAAAAAAAATCATCTTCACAACATCAAGGTAAGTTAAGGGTGTAAAGGTAAATATTATTATCAGTTTACAGATAAGGAAACTAAGACTAAGAGAAGTTAGATGGCTTTGTCCAAGCTCATATTAGTTAATCAACTTTTCCTTTATCCCATCAATAAGCGTTACTCATCTTTGTTTCCACATTGTCAATCACAGTGATTCTCAGAGGGTAATCAGCGGATCTTCTGCATTTAGAGTCACCTGGGATGTTGGTTAAAATGCAGCTTTCTGGACTCCATTCTAGGTTTATTCATGAGACTCTCTGGAGGAGGGCTCACGAATCAACATTTTTACTCAGCATCCCAGGTGATTCTCCTGAAAACTGTTTCACGTATACAAGGGAACAGACAAATAAATCCCCAAATGTATGTCTTTTATTAGTGACTCCTTTCACAAAAACAATCTTAAACTATTTTATACTCAGAAACTCAAACTGCTAAGATGAAATCTTTAGAATCTTTTCTGAATATATTGTGTGATTCATTATCATTGTGAAGTTGAGCAGTGCCTTTGGTTAAAAGCAAAACTTATTTGACCTATACAAATGAATAATATCATCCATTTTAAGTTTAACTTAGCACTGCTGGAAATGTCACAGAGAGACTGTGGTTGAGGAATGTATTTTATACCAATTTGGTCAACAGCCCCATCTACAATTACTATTAGAGAGTTTCTCTATACTGATAACTTCTGTCTATATACATGTGATTATTAAATCAGCTGTAACTCTCTGGCATTTCTAGCAGAGCAGCGTAGAACTCTTAGTCAGCAAATTTAAGACTGTTTCTAGGTAATGGGACCTCATAGGAGCAAGGCCATGTCCAGTCAGTGATGGGCTCATGAATCTTTTTCTTCTCATTTGGTCATAGAGGAGGCGCATTTATCGGTGTGAGCCTGCCTCTTGTCTGCCTTATTCTCTGCCATATCCCTCGCTTCTACATGGTTAGGGACTCCACAAATATTTGTTGAAAAATGAATGGGGGACGTGGATGTGGCTCAGGTGACTGGGCTTCCGCCTACCATATGGGAGGTTGCTGGTTCCGAACCCGCTGCCTCCTAAAGAAGACAGCGAGCTGGTGCAACGGGCAGGCGTGGCAAGTTGACACAACAAGCAACACAAGAAGAGAAAACATAATGAGAGACACAAAAAAGCAGGGAACAGAGGTTCCCAGTGCCTCCTAAAGAAGACAGCGAGCTGATGCGATGGCAGGTGTTGTGAGCTGATGATGCAACAAGCAATGCAGAGAGGAAGAACATAATGAGAGACACAACAAAGCAGGGAGCGGAGGTGGCTCAAGCAATTAGGCACCTCCCCCCCACATCAGAGGTTCCAGGTTCAGCTCCAGGTGCCTCCTAAAAAAACAAGGAAGACGAACATACACAGCAAGTGAAAAACAACAAGGGGTGGGGAGAAATAATAAATAAAATAAATCTTTAAAAAAGAAAAATGAACAAGTATACTCTGCTCAAGTGTGTGTTTAGGAACAAACAAAATACAAGCAGCCAATCAAATTAAAACGAGTTATCTTAGCCTACTGCTGAGATACATAGAAGGCACTAACAAGTACTTGCTGGTTAATCGAACTAGAACTAGAATTAGAATCTAGTGCTTCTTCCCATGCCAGTTTTTCTTTCCTGCCTGTCATCCTTATCATTGACTCTCAGGGTTGTAAGAAGTCTTATGCCCTTCAGTTCTGAAATTCCCTCTGTAAAGCTCCTGCTAATTTACCTGGCATTTATTTAATGTCTACAGCATATGTACTACTATTTAGCTCTATACAGCCCTTTCTTCCATGCCATATAGTAAAAAAAAAAAATTCACATTCATATTATAATCTCTACTATTAGGTTTTTAAAGAGTAAAGATCCTTCGTTTCCTCTAAAGATTCCCTTAGCACCTCATTTGGGTTCTCTGCTCAATGGATGCTCTTTTAACATTGTTTTTACTGACTAACATCAAGAGTAGGTCTTGAGTCATTCTTTTTAAATATTTAGAAATATAAATATTTTCTTTACAACAGACACATGTCTCTTTTTACATATATTTTAACACATTAATATCTAGAGAATGACATGGTTTTTTTTTTTCAGTTTCTGTCCATTTGGAGAAATTACTGTCAGTCCTTTCTATACTCTCCATTTTCCTCTTTCTTTTTTCTTTTTTAAGTGTCAGCATTTATAAACTTGCCTCTTTGGGTCTGGCCATCTCCCATAATCAATCTTGTTTTCATTCTGCTTTTATTTCCCTTTTGTCCTAAAAATAGAGGGAAATGGTCTCTTGACTCAAGAATAGATTTATAAACCTATTGGTAGGAAAATGAATGACTAATCTTGAAATCAGAGCAGAATACCTGGTTCCCATGAGTTCCTAGGTTGTATTGTCTAGTAGCTTCTCATACAACTGCTGACATTGTTCTCTTGGCTTCATTTGAGTCCTTGGTGAAGTCAGTTGTCTTTCCTAGACTTAATTTATTCACTTAACAAACTGTAATAATGGGAGGGATATTTGTTTTCCTCCAAAGAGGATAATTAACACTAAAATAATATATATTTTTTACCCTCAGATATTATAGATTGCAGTCAGTGTCCAGAGAGGAGTGGGCATTTGATATAATAAGATGTAACCTGGGTCCTGGGTTCGATCACCGTGCCTCCTAAAAAAAAAAAAAAAGATCTAACTTGGTAAAAGAAGTTGGAGGAGGGGAGAGAAAGTGAAAAAGGAAGGATTTTAGTATTAAATATAATAAAATATTTTGTCTATAGAGTGCTGATACGTTCTTGGAACCTTCCAACAGGCTTTCAGATATACTATTTAATTTTATCTCTTTCTTACAGCAATCCTATGAAGTAGAATATTGAGTTATGATAGTCTTGGGCACACAAATATGAAAATTGAGTACCCAATACTATATACATCCCTTTTGAGGCAACACACTGTGATAGAAACATAGAGCTGCTTTTATATCCCTGATCTGTTGCTTATCCGGGATGAGTCACCTTGCTTCTCCAAACCAAAGTTACTGTTTCTTCCAGTTAAATGGGAGTAATTCCTACTCTAGAAGGTTGTTGTAAGGATTAAGGAACATTGTATTTGGTCATAGTTCATGCTCAATAAATACGTTAGCTGTCTCTTCTCCTGCCCTTTACTTAGAGTATAATAAGGATGGTTTTTTTAAATTCATTTACAACTTATGAGGAGGAAAGCCTACTAAGAAAAAGGCTGTTTATATCCTTTGACGAGATGTACTTAAGATAAAGTAAACCGTTCATTGTGCCTTGCCATAGGTTGGATCACCTGATACTATGCTTGAAAAAGATCTGCTTGCTCTATAGGTAGCCAATTCTAGCAAGCCCATGATCTAAGAGTGTTACCTGTGTCAAACATGGTGCTGCAGGATAGGGTACTTGCTGGAGGCCCTATTTCCCGGAGCTTTGTGGGACAATAAAGTTACATTTGAATTTTATTTTTGGAGGGGAAAATGTGCAAGCTAGATAGAATCATTGCTTGAATTCTCTCTCTCTCTCTCTCTCTTTTTTAAAATCTATTATTTGTCTTTGCTTGAATTCTTAAATCCAGAGGAGTAATGATTTTATTGGCATTTTGATAATGGGGCTGTGATTTTTGTGCTTGATCATTATGATAATAGGTTATAATAATAGTGGGAACTAATTCTTTACTTAAAACTGAACTAATCCCATAGGAAAGTGGGGCAGATAGAGTGATTCCTTAATGTGGTATGCAGACTAAGAGTCAAACTAAGGAACTTTGTTTTTTAGTTTGGAAACATCAGAAAATTGTCACCCCAGCCACCCATCCTTTGAAGACTGGGCAAGGAACACTTCACTTTCACAAGATAAAGCCCCATGGAGCTATTTGTGGGGTTTATGGTGCTGTGGGAAAGATTCTGGGCTGTGTGGAAGACTTTCCATTCATAGTAGGCTCCACTCACAGACAGTATCAGGTCATACAGGAGCTTACTACCTCCTGCTGGCCTTTCAGACAGTGGTTGGCTGGGCTGCACAAAAGGATTTCAGAAAGATAGGACACCTGCTAACCTGTGCCCTCAGGATATGAAGACCTGGGCATTTGAAGCTCTGAATGGGAGAGAAGGGAAGGAGTTGTGAATTTTGGAAGTTTATTCTGGATGCTATACTGTATATCACGATTTGTGATGTTACTTGGCACATGCAACAGTGACTATTTTAGTTCAGAACTCCCTACATGCAACTAAATCATTGAACCTCTCATTAAACTGCCTAACTCTTGGGAAGGAAGAAAAATAACAGATGATTTCTTCATTTTATAAAGTAGATGAGCAAGGCACTGAAATGTTAAGTTGCTGTCTTAGGTTCCAGAGAGGGCCTAGGCCTCAGAAATGGAAATGGAACCCAGGTTAATATGTAACACATAAATCACTGGCATTCTGAGTTTCAAGCAGAAAAGTATAATATGAAAGAGAAATTATTTTCTTTGAAAAAATGTGGCCAGCAAATTCCCTAAAATCCACTTAATTCTTGATTCTGTATCCTGAAAGACTTTGGAATCCTGAAGCGTGGCCAGAATGATAGAAATGGGGGTTTGTGTCAGAGAAGATAAGAGTCTCTTATGGATTAATGTGGAGCCAAGCAGATTCACAGCCAGGAGTTACTACTATTTTTCAGGAGATGGAAAACACAACTTCCTGTTTCCTCCAGGAGGGTTCCTGGACTCTATGGGGTGATCTAGGAAACCCTGCTGAGACAGGATAGTGGAAGGGGCTGGGAATTCTGTGTGATAAAACACTGGCCTTTGTTTATTATTACAGCTCCCTTAGCAAGGTCAGCTCTCGGAGATCTTGTAATTTTTTAGAGCACATGTCATGTGTCATGCACGTGCTTCTCTACTTCTTCTTCCACATCTCTCCTTTTTTTTAGATCAGAGGTATAAATTTTTCTTCTTCTCTTAGGTCAGAGATAATAAAGTGACAACCTAAATTATTTAACAGGAATGGACACAGAAAGAGAAAAATGTCCGTTCGGTATGAAGGTCTTTCTTGAGCTTATCATTGACAAAATCTGATTGAGTTTTCCCAACTTTAAAACTGTCCCCATCAAATCAATCCTTCACACTGTGATTTCTCTGACCATGCTTAAAACCTCATCATTGTTTCCCATTTCCTGTAGGGAAATGGAGTCTCAGCTCCTTAGTGCCAATCTTAGTCTCAGCTCCAATCTCAGTCCTCTGTAATCGAATTGTGTCCTGCTGACTTTTTAGCCAAGTCTTTCTTTCCCTTTATCATGTTGCTCCTGCAGCCACGTACTTTCTCCTTCACATCTCTTTTCTGCCTTTGTTTGTGCTGGTCTCTCTGCCTGCTATAGCTTCTCCAACATTTAAACTCCTGCTCAGAATTTAAAACCCAGTGCCGGCATCACCTGCTTAGGAAGTCTTTCTGATGCTTCCTCTACTCCTCTTTGTTCCTGGTGCTTCCGTGATATCCTGCCTCTCTCTCTGTCATTTTACTCACATTGCCTTAGAATGGTTTTTTTGTGTCTGTTTCCCCCACAAGGACTGATCAACCTGAGCATCAGAACTGCATGCTGCATACCTTTATTTCTCTACAATGTTCTACAGGTAGCCAGTTCTGGCAAGCACGTGGTGTCGTGCCATTTAATTAATGTGTGGCTGGATAAGTAGGTGAATAAATGAAAGAGGCATCCATTCTGTATCCCCTGTATGCACCCAGCATAGGATTGCCAGCCTTGCTAAATAAAAACACAGGATACCCAGTTAATTTTGAATTTCAAATAAACAACATAATGTTTTATTATGAATAGGTCCCAAATGCTGTATGGGACATAATTATACCAAAAAACTATTTGTTGTTTATCTGAAATTTCAGTTTAACTGCATGTCCTATATTTTATCTGGCCACCCTAACTGAGCAAAAAAGTGAGTTCATACCCAAAGTAGATTTTCACACAAAGCAGAATCTTCTGCTTGATAGAAGGCTTTGGCTTCTATCCCTGAATGTCCCATGTGTAAATAGCTCACAATACCCAGATACACAGGCCTTGCTGTAATGCTGTGCTGTGTGCCACTGCATACATTGGGTTTACTCAGAGAATGCATTTTTCTTTGTCCATTAAGGACATGTAGTCTATAATTTAGGGTAATGTGGAGAGGTAAACAGAGCTTGTGAGTCATCTCATGGGATTTCCCATACGATAGTGGTTTGTTGTTATTGCTGTAGGGTGAGTGTAGGGCATTTGGAAAGGGAATATAAAATTTACCCTTGGTCTTTGGGGATGAATGTAGGTATGGCAATGTGTACCCTTCTTAGTAAAGTCTGTACAATCCTGGGTATAGGTGTTAGATTTTTCTTAGGGAGTTAAGACTGGAATAGCACTCATTATTTACTTTCCTGCTTGAGCCAGGATGCCTGAGAACTGATGTACTGAAGGCTGAATGTGGCTTTGAGAAAGACTCCATACTGTCTCCAGTTTAATGAAGTTGTGTACTTAGAAAGATCCCTGTTAAAGTATCAGGTAACTGAAGTATTATTTTGATTAAAGGATTTTTTTTTTTTTTTTTTTTTTTTCAAATTAGAACCACCCAAGCTTTTTTTTAACAGTTTGTTTCAGAAGGTGAAAGAATATAATTCTCCATGACGGGAAGCAGAATTGAAATAAGGCCTATGTCATCTTTCATACTTTTTCCTCCTCTCCCTTTCATCCCCAAACTGATAATTATGGAAATTCTACAGCTAGGACACCTGGGCAGAGTTTTAGTTAATTACTCATGGGAGTCAGGCATACTCTTTTAGGAAAAGCTGAATTCAAATGGCCAAAACGAGTGGCCAAAAAACAATCGTGAAACATTTTTGTGGCCTCAGTATCATGATCATGTCAGTAAAGCGATGGTCTTTGATTGAATCCAGATTGAGCTGTTTCCTGTTAGTGTGCTAACCCGCAGGGCAAGCTCAGCCCTCCATGTCTTGCTTTCTAAGTCTGTATTATTCAATACTTGTCTGCCAAGGATCTTCCACCCCAACTTTTCTTTTAAACTTCAATTCAAAATTGTTGAGATAGTACATACAAAAACAAGTCCTAAAAGTCTCTTAAAAGGATTATGCAGCTATTGAATATCTTGCAGCAAAAATGAAATTTTAAAATTTTAGCTTCTCCAGTCTTGCCATAAGGAGCAGTATGTTTTGTATCTTTTCCCTTAAGTACAGTTTCATTTCTAAATAATCCCAGCAATAGCAGATAATTTTAAGTTTTATGTTACGTTTGGGTGCTTAGCAAGTCTGCAGAAAATAAAAATGTCAAGTGCTCTGACATCTTAACATGCATCATTCATTTTTCTGAGAATGATGTTAGCCACCAGAGCAATTCCTATACTTCATCTTATGATATTGTTGTTGGGGCACATTCATTGCATTTACAGGATGACTTTTTAACTTTAAATAGCCGAAGTATTTTATTAGTCATTCTATTAGCACAAACATGGTTTTCCTAATGTGCAGATAGATGCAAACACGGAGGAATAAAAAAATGTTAAAGGGACTTCAAGGATTTGGGCTTCCAAGCTGAGAGTTTTTGCAGAGTCAAAGGAGGAATGAAAAGAAGCAACTGGATTAATGAATAGCATAATTCCATCCCCGAGGGAGAAACTTGGCTCTCTGCCAAATCTGCTTTCTGGCAGGAAGAGGGACCCACTTCATTAGGTCCTTTGACATTCATTTTTCTCTGTTTGAAATTTTGGCCAAATTTTACTGAGCATTGGCTCAGTAAAAAATTAGCTCTTTTAAATAGTCATTACTTTCAATTGGAAAAGATTTAGTTTTAAAGTGAAGTATGCGTTTTAAGTAAAATAAGAATCATCAAATTACAAAATTATTTGGTACAAGAACTCTGGGTAAGGATGCTTGATTTAAAATTAGACTTGAATATCTCTAAAGATTGAGAAGCCATTCCTTTTGTTGTTGTTAATGTTTGGTATTGAAATATATTTTTAAACTACTACTTCTCCATATTATTTTGGCCTGGTCTTTTGAAGTGACAAAGAAAAAGCACAAAATAAAAAATCCCTAAATTTAATATCAGGAAAGAGATCAAAGGAATATAAATGTTTGAAGAGAAAAATTAACATATTTTATAATATCTTGACTTTTTAAAAAATGAAATGTTGCAAATATGAATTAAAATTTAAATGCAACACAATGATTTAGTAAGCTAGCATTTTCCAAAGTATATTCATCCTAAAGTTCTTCAAGATGCTCTTGAGAATAAAGGGAAATCCATTTGGAAATGTCATATACCATTTCCCTCTTTGGGGGTTTCAGTCAACATATTAGCATATTAAAGACTTCAAGAAATTCTGTGGTAAAGAAATGTCTTTGACTTTGTTGATACAAAATGACTCATAAACTGCCTGGTGATTGTTCACATCACAGAACAACTATTTGCTTTAGAAAAAGATTAATTACAGGACTCCTTTTAATATGGCAGCACCCCTAGTGCTATGGAGGGCAAGCTCAGCTTTGAAAATTGCATCCCTATATAATTTATAAGGAACATATTAATTGCAGGATGTAAGGCACAGCCATATTTTCCTTAAATTTAATTTTCTTCTCTTATATTCAAGTTTTAAGCCTTACAGATTTTATTACTGATCACTTTTTCTGTAATATGGTTTATTTCTATCAAGATACAGTTATACCTACTAATATTTATTTACTGTTTCATTCTAATGTAGTTGCTACTTTTCAGGAGCAAATGTCTTCCTTTTGCCCCTGTAAGTTTCCAGAAGTCATGCAAGTCAATGCACCCCCTCCTCACTTTGCATTACTTCTCAGAGATTAGACCAGTGCTGGTATAGCTACTTTTCAGTCAACTCAGTTGATTGCTGATGCTATTGAATCAGAATGTACGTAGCCTTCCATGGGCAAAAGGATGTCAGATCACGGTTCTAAGGATGCATGAAAACCAACCAGTGGCACGCTGGTAAATGCTTAACTAAAGGCTTGCCACATTTTTACTGTTTGCCAATTTCCATGGATAAAGTACTCTCAACCTGGCCAATTTCAAGCTAACAACCGGCTCACACAATTCCTAAAACCTTAAGAAGCTGGTATGAGTCGAATCCAGCAAATTGCTTTAGGAACTGTCTTGAATAATGAGTTTGAAAACTTACTGTGGAGCAATAGAAAGAGAGAGTTTAATAATATTTGTTAAACTTGATGTTCATACAAAACATCCTTGATAAAATGTGCCAGCATCCTAGTTCTTGATAAGGGAATAGGCAGAAAGAAAAGTAACAACTGTGAAGTAATACCTATACTTCTAGAGAGGAAGAGAACACACACACATGTCCACATACACGTATACACCATCTCCACCAGCACAGCACTTACAGGGGAGAGCATTGCCTTACATGACTGGCAGAGAAATTGGTAAGTGAAAGGAAAACAAAACAGGCTATTGTCCTCACTCTGTCAGTGTTTTCTGTTCTACTTTACGGATCCCTTTCTCCTGATGCTAATTCCTGATTTATTGCACAGGTTGAAGGGGACCAGCTGCCTCCAGGACACACTGTCAGTCAGTATGAGACCTGTAAGATCAGGACCATCAAAGCTGGCACCTTGGAGAAGCTCGTGGAGAACTTGCTGACGGCTTTTGGGGACAATGACTTTACCTATATCAGCATCTTCCTGTCAACATACCGAGGCTTTGCTTCTACTAAAGAAGTGTTGGAACTGCTGCTGGACAGGTAAGAATGTAAAAGAATTTGAGAGCTGATAGAAAGGTAAGGCTGTTCGCAGAGTGAAGGCATGAGATCAGGAGTCACCTGTACTCGGTGTGCTGAGAGGGACGTGTATGGAAGAATTAACTGGAAGGGGCAACCTTTGGAACAGATGGTGTGAAGATTATTCAAGAGCCACTTACGGCCTACCTCTTGGGAGGAAAATCTCATAAAATATCTACAAAAGAGTTAAGAGTAGATACCATAATCTAGACTCTATTGTTTATGAATTTTAGTTACTATTTTTCACACGAACATGTGCTCCATATTTTTATAATTTCATATAATTCCAGAAGATAATCAGTTGACCACAAATCTTACTGGGTTGTGAAGATTAAATGTGAGGATTAAATGTGGGCAGTGCGTAGCTCAGTATTAAGCCCATAGGAAGCAGCTAATGAATGGTGGCTGTCCTAGTGATGGTAATAATATCTATTAAAGATCACTACATATCGGCTGCTCTATGGAAATGTGCACAAACATGATCTTTGACCATGTTGTTAAGTCATGTCCTGCACACAGTAGAGCAGTGTACATTGTAGTTCACCCATTGATAAGTTTTAGATTCCCTTCTCATTTTTGTTTTATTTAGTATTAAACTTGGTCTTTTAAAAAATATTATTGAAATGACTTGATATTGTCCTTCCTACCAACTTGATATTGGGAGGAAGAAAACTGTCAGCCAGACAATTGTTTTGATTCATGAGAACCCTCATCCAAATCCTTATATTTTGGGGTTTCCTGCATAAGGAAGGAAATGAGATAGGGTGTTTTTGTTGAGGTTGTTGTGGTTAATGAATGTTGATTTTTCTGTTAACTAGATTTTTTTATTTTAAAATTCATATGTGTTCATGTTAAAATTCTTACGCTAAGAAGGGTGTAATATTCCAGTTTTCTCATGTTACTACTTTTCCTCCCAAATAACATTTATTAGGTTTTAAAAAATATATAGAGGCAGAAATAATAAAATTAAACAGGCCATAAACTAGGCCGATAACATGTTTATATTTTAAAAATAGAAAGATAGTGAAAAGGTCAAACAATTCAGAAAGTTATAAGATTAAAAAAGTAAAAATTGCTTTTCCCCAAGCATCCAATCCCAATCCTCCAAGGTAATCACTGTAAACCATTCCTTTCTCTCCCAGTTTTTTCTGGGCACATATAAAGGTATGTATATGTGTGATATATGTACAACACAAAGAGAAAAACAGTACACAGTCTGTTTTGCACCTTTGTTGTTTTACTTATCATTGTGTCTTGGAAAGCTTTTACTTAAGTGAATTAATATTTGTAAAGTGCTTAGAACAGTGGCTGGCATATCAAAAGCTCAAGAAATGTAAGTTGTTATTGCTATTATTATTACATTATCATCACATAGCTCTACCATCTCCTTTTTAATGGCTTTATAGTATTTAGTGAATGGATTACTCTCTGACATTTTAACTCTCTCAGGTTTTCAATTTTTTTTTTTTTTAATTTTGTCAACAGTGTTGCAGGGAACATCTTTAAATATATATCTTTTGAATACTTTCTTGAGAAGCTATAGGATAATCTTATAGAAAACTGATTGATGGGTCAAAAGATAGTGGCATTAAAAAGTTTAAAATTTATTGCCAAATTGCCCTCCAGAAGGTTGCACCAATCACTCTCCTGTCCACAGAGAGCGAGAATGCCTGTCTTCTCACTTTTTCCACACCCTGGCCAACCATGGATATTTTCATCTCTATTGATCTGACCATTGAAAAGTGGTAGCTCATTGTTTTTTATTTTATGTTTCTTATATTTATGAGTGAGGTTTATCACCTTTTAAAATACTTTTGGACTGTTTGTGTTTTCTTTTCTATGAACTATGTTTTATATCCTTTGCCCATTTTTCTTAGTCATCTAATTATTGATCATCCAATTATAACTCTGCATATTAAGGGAATTTGTTTTTGGCTTATCCTATGTTGGAAACATTTTTTTCCTAACTTATCCCTTGGTTTTAAAAGTTATTGTTTTTTTATGAAGACATTAAAAAGAAAAACCTAAGAATATCTGCCATTCTTAGGAAAGACCTTTAATAAGCATGTCCATTCAAATATGAGTAAGAGTTATTGAGAATGAATTCTCAAAAGAGTTATTGAATTTTTCTTAAGATATTTTCCACATAGATGCATCGAGAATGAAATAATTTGGATCAATGTTTATTTATGTGTTCATATTAAGACACATTCACAAAATATCTATTCTTTATCACACATTGGTCTGGTTATGATACCTTGGGCTGCAACATGGGTGGGAAGTTCTATAATTTCTTGAGTAGCAGTAGTTAAATTTAGGATTAGTGAGTCATTTCTTTCATAGTTCATTTGCTTGCATCTCTCATACCTGCAATAGAACCTTAAGAATTTTATATATATTGTCTTTTTTATATTTCATATTTATAAGAAGGATATAGTATGGTAGCTCTTGGCAGGCAATATGCAGAAATAGGTCAAAACTTGAAAACAATAAGTTTACTTTGGAATTGGCAACTTCTTCTACTCATGGGGTGACTCCGTTGATTATAGGCCACAGATATCCAGTCAGTCAGGGAATGTGTGTAAATTTCAGCTGTTCATCATAAATAGTGGATGTTCACATGGGAACTAGAATGTTTAGTCTGTGACTAGTATACATCCAGCTGTTATTTGGTGATTTGTTTTGTTTTTTTAGCTTCTCTTTGTTCTCCTATCATAATGAATAGACATTTTTAGATTTTTAAAATACTAACTGGATGAACATTATGAAATAACAGAACCAACATGAATTCAAACTACATTTTTAAGATATAACTGAATGAAGAATTACATTTATTTTGTACCATCCAGACCTTGAGTTTAATCTCATAGTCAGAACCTTTGCTTGTTTTTGAAATGAGTGAAGTCAACAAATACTGAATGCCTATAAAATGTTGAGCACTTGGCGAGACATCCTGTGGTGGAACTCTTAGAAACCTAAGACTTGGTTCTCGTCCTTTAGATACTTTATAGGTGGATTTACTGAGAAGCTGATGGTTCTTAAGTTCTGGAGTCCCTCACTTGCATAGGCTCCTTCTAATACCCTCTACATAATGTTATGTTCATCATTTTGTATTCTTTTTCTTAGGGAGGAGCTCTCAAATTAGATATTAGCCTCACAAAACCTGCATCCACCACTGAGTACTAAATATTTTACTGCACTAGATAAGGCTTACCTCCATGTAACATCTTAGCTCTAATAGCTTAAGACAGTGTCATATGAAAGTCTAACATGTTCTACAGATGAAACATGGGTAATTCCATGTATTTGCTTTATCTGTCACTTGGGGTGATGAACACTTCACAAGGAATCCTGTTTTGCTTCTCTCAATGGCTCAGAGTTAATTCTAGGCCTCACTGGTTTCTTTTTAACCCAAGAGAAAATTCTTGAATTATGGGTTAGCTCTTTGTGTTAGAACTTTGAGATTTAGATTTCTCTAACTTTAACCATATATTCCACATAAAAATCTATTCTTCCCACCAAACCATTTTAAAAAGTAAGGGAGTTAGACACCACTGAAAATTCCCAACCTCAAATGTAGGGAGAAGCCTGCCCCAGCTAGTGATTTCCACCAAGAACCATGAAATGTTTACACACGTATCTAGATTTTTCTCAGACAACTGTCACATTAGCTACCTTTTGGGCTATGTCTTAATCATTCTTTCATTCTCTGATCCACCTTTCTGGTATCAGAAGTAAGCAGAAAGCCAAGGACAAGCAGGGTAAGGGTGAGCCAGGTCTCCAGAAGCCTTTGCTGAGCCGCTGATGGCACACCAATCACAGTTGGGAAAGCATTAGTAATAGGCTGAGATTCCACCTTCCTTTCAAGTGAACTCTTCTGGGGATGAGGAAGGTTAATGATATCCTTAAACAACAGGCTTTCTGACTTTAATATGACTTAAATTTACTTGCTTACATCACAGAGAGGAGACTAATTCAGTGGGGCTTTGAACTTATTTCTTCTTCCCATGTGCTTATTTATGTCATTTTTAAAGGAAGGAATGATTTGGGAAGCCTTCTCAGCCATCCCTGTTTCCATTGCCTCAATTGATTTTCCTTGGAAACTGCACTTCCTGAGGGATGCTCCCTTCACAAGGTTGTGGGGAGTTCACTTTGAACATTCATGCTCTTACATCTCACCTATTCAAACAATATTTATCAGGTATTGAATATGTACCATGTTCTGTACAAGGTGCTACATATATAATGGTGGACAAAACTGTCATGGCTCATGCCCTCTTCATGTTCACAGTCTAGTAGGGGACACTAGCATTAAACAAATCACACAAATAAATGTAAAGAATTAAAATTGGTATAATTGTTGTGAGATAAGAGCTAGGTTCTCCCACAAAAACAATAAGAGGGGATCTTTTGGGAGGTTATACCACAACAAAAATGGATGTTTACCATTGATCTTAGGTGGTTAGATCATGCTCTGTCAAGGCCACTTCTATGCCTTTGTTTCTGGAGTGTTTCTGTGTATTTAATGGGCTCAGGCTAAATCCTTGCCCTAGATCAGCTCTTTGCCAAGGAGACCTCTTCTTGGATTGGGGGCGGGAGGGTATGGCAAATGAGAAAGCGTGGATGGATTTTTGCAAATACATCATCATTATGGGACTAGAACCTTAAGACTTGACCTTATGATACCTGAAGTAGTAACACCTTCATATGCAAAAAGTGATGTGCCAAGAACCAACAAGAGAGGAGCTACCCTTGCAAGTGAAGCCATTTCCACTACAGTATAGAGAAGAGCTGATCAAATACAAACCTTGAAAAGCTTTCCTTGTTTCCATGGACTTTGTCATATATGCCACATATACTTCCCTTTCCTTTCAGAGTTTTAGGATATTTTATTGGAGAAACGTTCTTTTTTTTTTTTTTTTTGGTCTTTCTATTAGCCATGAGATGCATGTGTGAGGCATATAGTGTAATGTTTAAGAGCATGGGCTTTGGAGTCAGAAAACTTCAATGTGATTCCAGTTTCCACCCCTTACTTGCTCTGCAACACTGGGGAAATTTCTTTTATCTTACTACTACCTTCAGTTTCCTCATGTATAAATAAATTAAGGTAAAAATAACACTTAATTTGTAGGGCTATTACGAGATTTAAACTTGATAATGTAGGTAAAGTTCTTAGTATAGTGGCTGGCAAATATTAAATGCTTAAGAGATTTACCATTAGCTTGTTGTTTTCATTCTTCATGACATATCACTATTTGAAATTACTTTCCTTATTTCCATATATCTCCTCTGATATCTGTCTTGTTCACTGCTGTACCAACAGAGAGGAGTGGTGCCTGGCAGTATGTGCTTAGGAACTATTTGTTTAACAAATAAATGATGGTTATTATTATCCATGCCAATTTTGAGCAGGTACATTGGAAGGTACAGCAGTAAACATTACCCAGCCTCTATCTATGTAGTGGGAGAGACAGATATGTCTCTAGACTTGTACCATCATTATCAAGGCAGTGAGGGCAGAATGTGTATTTTTAATAAAAACTTTTCCCCTGTGGGGCCTGTGAGATGGTAGTAGTAAACCTCTTATAAGAAGCTCAGAACATAAATCCATTCAGCTCTCAAATGCTTCCTTAGCATTTTCGAGATACTTGCAATATGTTCCAGAATGCTTTTTGGTTAAGTCTAGCTTAAAAATAATTAAATTTTTTATTTAGTGCTGGAATTCGAATTGGCACCAGCCAAATATTCCTAGATTGGTGCTGGCACGCAGTGCTTGTGAGGTTCACTTTCTTCCTTTTCTTTTAGTAGGAGGCAATGTCCCTCATATCTTCCCTTCTGCGCTTCCAGGCCAAAGGAAAGGGGTTTATGGGCAGAGAGTGCTCTCTTGAACAGATAGTGGAAACCGAGGCCACTTGGGATTTCCCACAGCATCTTAAACTGGGACCATTAGTCACCTGCAGATGCTGGCCTCTTAGAGCATTAATGTCTACATTAAATCTTGTTACTTTTAGACTCATTGCATGATTGAGTCAATACTTTTGTTTTTTCTAAGCATTATTTATGTTTAACTTCTATTATTTATATAGGAGAGTTTGTTTCCTTTTTTTTTTCTTCCAAAATAATGCCATACCATTCTCTTTGTTAATTTTAATACCCCACACCTGCCCCAAAGTCCAAGTGGAAACAAGTAGAGTGGGTCACCTATTTAGCCTTTTGTTCCAACATGCCTGAAACAGTTGAGATTTATTGGTTGGTTGGATCCAGGATGCTCATCCCATTTAATTTAGGACAAAAAGCTTTCAGGAAATCCGAGCATTGCTTTGTTTACTTTGCAGCTTAAAATATAGACATACTGGATATCCTGATGAGGGTGAGAACTTTTAGAAAATGAAGACCATTTTTAAAAGATTTTTGTTATAGCGGATGAGTTTAAATAGATTTTTCGTAGGTCTGGGTGTTGATGATCTCCTAGGTGAGAAAGCCCTTGGGTGGTACATAGATTATGAGTTTTAAAAAAGGGAGGAATGCTGAAAGATAAACTGGACTTAGCTCCTATTTCCTGTGCCCTTTAGGAAGATGAAACTATTGACTGCTAGAAGAGAAAAGGGAATAATAACGAGGGCTATGAGATTCTTTGGGTTTTGAAATGCTTCTAACATAGAAAGGAGAATTGGAAACTTTTGTGTAGGGCATATCCTTCATGAAAAACGACACATGCTCTTTGCTGGGTCACACTTTATCAGGTGGAGAAAAGTAGAGTAGCTTAGAAAACAATAGAAGATTTAACATTTCCAATAATTTACGTACACATCTACGGTGGGCAGAATAATGGCTCCCCCAAAAATGTCCATGTCCTAATCCCCAGGACCTATGAAGATGTCAGGTTACATGGCAGAGGGCAATTAAGGTTGCAGATGGAATTTAGGTTGCTAATCAATTAACCTTGAGATAAGGAGATTGTCCTGTGTTATTTGGGTGGAAGCTGTGTAATCATAAGGGTCCTTAAAAGTGAAAGAGAAAGGCAGAAGAGAGAGAGAAAGAGATATGAGGAAAGTCAGAAAGAAGCTATGTTGCTGCTTCTGAAGGTGAGCCAAAGAATGCAGGCAAAGAATAGCAGCTGGAAAAGGCAAGGAAACAGATTCTCTCTCTAGATCCCCAGAAAGGAACCTCAGCCCTGAGGACCCCTAGATTTTAGCCCAGTGAGACCCACGTTTGGACTTCTGACCTACTCAACTGGATAAATTGGTTGTTGTTTGAAACCACTAAGATGTGGTAATTTGTTATGGCAGCAATAGAAAACTGACTTAACATCAATAAAACTTTTGGTTAATTAGAGAAGTTATATATAATATGATAAGAAAAAAGGAATTCTTCTCAGGATGATTGACTCCAAGTAGCTAGCTCTCCTGGCTCAAGGATGCTGAAGGTCAGTTGGTCACCTTTACCTTTGTTCTGCTCTGGACATCAAACCCTGTTCAGCTGTGGCCCACACACTCAGCTCTGGGAAGCATGGCCTGATAGGAAAGACAGAGTTTAGCCTCAGTCCAACAAGCATTGTTACTATCTTCTCCCTGTAACTATGTGCTTTGGGTTAACCAGAAAAGTTTAATCTGGTACTGTTTTAGAATGACATCCAACCATAATCACACAAGGGAAAATTGAAATAAGTTCTCTTCCCTTCTGGGTTGGTTGTCGTTGGTAAATCTTTATTTGTTTTTGCAGATTGAACCCGACTCTCACCCAGCAGCACTGTGGGAATTCTTGGTGGGAACATTTGGTGACTGCAGAACCCTAACTTTATGGGTTGGCAGTGATGGTTCTGTTAAAGCACACAAAAGAGATGCTGTCAAAAGGTTTCGCCTCAGATCATAACCAGGCTAGTTTTCTTTTCTTGAAATAGGATTTATAAGACAGAAGAGATAAAAATGTTTCCATGAAGTAGCTCTTTTTTTATTTCACTTGGCGAAGAGAGGCAGGGCATGCAGCTATTCTTCTTTCTTAGAAAAAGAATATAGAATAGCCCACCAGGTTTAAAAAAAGATGTGCTTGTGTCTGGAAACTACAAAACAAAACTGACACTAAATTGAAAGACAATGTGTATATATTCTGAGTAGGAGGAAGTTTTAGATTCAACTTTTATAATCTAAAGCAATTGTTTTGACTGTTTTCCAGCAATTGGTTTTAAGGATTGATCACAAATCCATTTCAGCATCTGCTAAAAACTATGGATCCTCTCTCTAGAAAAAAAGCACAACACACAATTTTGCATACAATTTGGGGGATTCCTAGATTTCCATAAGCTCATGCGGAGACCCTGGGTTATGATCTCTCAGGCAAAGGGTCCTTTGCCTTGCTAACAGGGGGCATGTAGGAGGCTGTTCTGCTTTAGAGGAGGGCACTGGTGCTAGCTTATATGATGATTGGAGGCAAATATATAAATTCAGTAATTTCATTAAATTAAACTAAATTTAATGGTGTTAAAGAAGCTGTATCTGTGAATCTTTCAAAGGAAAAGGGACTTTTTTAATTTGTTTTTTAAGTGTTTCTTATTACTGTTCTCTGTTTTTTTTTCATGTGTGTGTGTCTGTGTGTGTGTGAACTTAGCCCTTGAGAATGACATCAGGCTACTAGCCCTGGGAAATAAAAGTCTTTTGCCTTTCACAGTGTGGCCCACCACCCTCAATGAACTTACACATCCTGGAGCCTTGCCACCAACCATAGACCACAGTTCACACTGTGGACCACACTCTCTCCCACTCAGTTCTGAGTGGATGTGATGGGAGGTGTGGGAGGTGGGCAACATGGGAATCCCAGTGGGTTCCGTGTAATATTTTGGGTAATCTAAGCACCTCTTAAAATATATGTATATATATATATATAAATAACATTTTTGTAAGCAAATACACATATATGCATATATATTTATATATCATTTTGCAAATGTTTGTATGTATTGTGAGAATTTTGATTTTTACCCATAATAAAAAAATAAATAAATAAATAAAAATAAAGTGCATTAGGTACCAGTAAAAAAAAAAAAAAAAGTCTTTTGCCCTTGTCTCTAGTAAAGTTGCCAGTAAGCACCAATTTAGATAAATTGATGCTATGTTGAGTTTTTTTTTAAGTGCAGGAGAGAACAGTAGGCCTGAAAGTGATGGGCTACCATGATACTGAATTCACATTCATTGTATTTGTTTTTTTGTTTTGTTTTGTTTTGTTTTTTAGGTACTGGGTGTTGGGCATTGAACCCAGGACCTTGTATGTGAAAAGCCGGCACTCAACCACTGAGCCACATCGGCTCCCTGAGTTTTTTTTTTTCTTTGGTTTTGCTTGTCTTTTTTTTTTTTGTTTTTTTTTTGTTTTTTTTTTTTGTTTTTTTTTTTGTTTTTCTAGGAGGCACCAGGAACTGAACCTGGGACCTCCCATGTGGGAAGCAGATGCTCAACCACTTGAGCCATGTCTGCTCCCCCATTGTATTTAGTTTTACATACGAGATTCATAAGATTATTGAAGAGCTGTGCCATAGCTACTTGTTGTGGTAGGGGGAAACTGAGAGGCCTGGACTGATGTGTTAGTAGTATATTAATTAATCCCAAACCTGAACCACACTTGAGAAAAATCAGTACTCATTAACAGAGTGTCCTCCTATTGCTGCCTACTCCCTACCCCTGACCCAATGTCCTTTCTCCTCTTGTCCTTCATTGTTACTGCAGCCCTAGGAGCAGGTGGACAAGCCATAATCAAAGTTGGTGTTTAGAATTGCTAGGAACCGGGAGTGGAAGGGAGGAGAGACTCATATCCCACCAAACTCTGGGGTCATAAAATGGGCCAGTCAAGAGAGCTGGATGACAGGGACTTGGAATGGTAAACAGAAAAAGCTTATAGCAAGGGTGTGAGAGCCATTGTATTTAAGAAATAACTTTAAATTTGGATGAGAAACAAGTTGCAGCAAGAGACACATTTTTTGTTTTCTTTCTCTTGGATGAGTAGTGATTGTAAAATCTTTGGCCTTTTCTGGTCTCGTCTTTAGACATTTGTGGGTTGGGGTTGGGGGGGTGAATGTGTCATTCTCAAGGAAAATTTCATAGCATTTTATAACTGTCAAATGTGCCAGAAATACTAGGTGCCCTGTCAGTGACTGTTATGGAGATAACGTGGAGAACTGAAAGGCAAGGAAGGTGGAGGGCTCTTTGTAGCAACGGCCTGGGGGCAGGGGGCGGGTGGGGGAGGGGAAAGGAGGACAGCTCTTTTTGGGTCCATCTTTTCCTAATCGTGGGAAAACTTTGTACAGAGAAGTAGATCTCCTGAGTGGAAAGCACAGTGCTGTTCAGCATCACTTGCCCCTTCCTCACCTTCGAGAGGACAAGGAATTTTTGCCTTGTTGTTTCTGACCTTTGTCTTCTCCTTGAATAACTTTCCAAGGTGTATGCTTGGTGAGGATGACCCAGTTCTCAGGTCATACTCAAGAGGAGAGGTGCTTGCCCTGGAGGACATTATTCCAAGTGATTAAAAATAGTCCTCTCGTTGATCTGTGGGATGCAGTCCACTGTCTTCACCAAAGGCTTTAGTTGGGTAATCTAAGCACCTCTTAAAATATATGTGTGTATATATATATATATATATATAAAAATAACATTTTTGTAAGCAAATACACATATATGCATATATATTTATATATCATTTTGCAAATGTTTGTATGTATTGTGAGAATTTTGATTTTTACCCATAATAAAAATAAAAAATAAAAAAAAATTAAAAAAAAGTAAAGTGAGGGAACTGCAAAAAAAAAAAAAAAAAAAAAGGCTTTAGTTGGCGTTCCAGACATCTGCAGGCTATTTCACCCATGTCATTCTCCTGAGTCAGGGTCAGCTTCTGAACATTTTTCTCAGACCTGACCTGTGTTATTGTGGGTCAGTTGAAGAAAAATGCCCGAGATGTTCATAGATTGGGGTTTATCAGAAAAGCAAAGACTCCCAGAGGTCGTTGAGTCAGCAGCATCATGTGAGGTCTCTTTCTTTTACTTGCTCCTTTCCAGTTCTTTCACCATCCCCACTCTGTAGCCACTTAGCTCCTTCCCTTCTTTTCCCTCTCCAGACTTTCTTTTACTAGTGATAATAGAGAGTATTAAGTAATTCACTTAGCAAATTTTATGGAGTGCCTACTATGTGCAGGCTCTATTCCAGGCTGGGGGGGGGCGGTGTCTATAGAAGTAAACAAGATAAAAGAGTAAAAGCCAAAGTCCTTATCATGGCCTCAGGATAAGATACCAGGTCCTCATGATCTGTCCCTGTTATCTCAGTGCTTCATCATCTCCTCTCCCTTTACTCACTCTGCTCTGCTTCTCACTGGCCTTGATTTCTGAGGCCCATCAAGCCTGCCACTGCTCCAAGGCTTTGGTATCTCCTCTTCCCTCTGCTTGGAAGGCCCTTCCCCCTAGATGGTAAATTCACATTGGACCTTTCCTCCATACCCCGTAAGAAATAGCAACCTCATGCCCAGCTTCCTTACCTGCTTTATTTTTATCCATTGTATTTTTCAACTATTTGGATTTAGTATATATTAACCAAGTTATTAGTTTATTGTCTATATTCCCTCCTCCCCCACTAGAATAGAATAAATGCCCCTTGAAAACAGGGACTTTGGTTTGTTCACTGCTCTCCTTGGACATAAGTATTCATTGAATGAGAAATAAATGAGTGAATGAATGGAAGGCTCAAGGTTTCTAAACTCTAAAGAGTTTATAATCTAGTAGAGGGAGACTAAAATGAATGATAACTATAGCTTGTGTGGTAGCGTCATGACAAAGAGGTTGTGCTCTAGAGCCTGACTGCCAAGGTTCAAAAATCCCTGCTGCACTTATTAGCTGTGTGTTCTAGGGAAAATTACTTACCCTCTTTGGAGCTTTTTCTTCTCATCTGTGAAAGAGGATTAATAATACTATTACCTTATAGACTTATGAAAATTAGATGTAACAATCCATGTAAAACATGTAGCATAGTGCCTGGCATATAGTAACCTCTCAATCATTATTTTTTTGGAAATACCGGGGATTGAACCTTGTACATGGGAAGTAGGCGCTTAACCACTTGAACTACATCCACTCCCCTCTCAATAATAACTAACTGGTATTATTATTGGACCATTTGCCAAAATCAAGTGGAGCCTGAAAAGTTTTTCAAGATACCTCCATTCTCTCTGGTTACCAAGACTTTACTGTTGGGGAGTAAAAGTTAGAAAGGTCTCCCAACTGAGACTGTCCCTCCGGGCAACTTTATCTTAGGGATTCTTTTACCCTGATCCTCCCCTTAAAACACGAATTAAACATTGCATCTGCCCAAATAGGCCCCAAACAACAAAGCCATCCCATCAGGAAGCAACTATTTTCCCTTTAAATATCAGCAACCTGTAAAACCTTATGTTGTTGTTTTCTCTAGTAATATTTAGGCAGCAGTAAGTAATTCCTTAAGGCTTTACTTTAAAAGCTTTCTTTTGCCTTGTGGTCCAGAGAAAACCATGTCAAAAGTCGTTCTGACAATTTGTATTTTAAGGTTTTATGAGTTTAAAGAAGAGCAGTTTGTTATTGGTAAACCTTCTTACATTGGAGCTTTGATCTTAAACCCTAAATACATTGTTGACAAATATATACACACCTTTTATTTACCCCCCTCCGCCTTCTTCTGGAGTAAATGAACTGAACTGGACTTTTATTTTATTTTATTTTTTAAAAAAAATTTAGGAGCCACCAGGAAATGAACCCGAGACCTCATACACGCGAAGCACATGCTCAACCACTGAGCTACACCTGCTCCACTGGACTTTTATTTTTGATGGGAAGCTAAGAGAGGGTCCAGGGAGACATTAAAGAAATTCTTAGTCTAGTAAAACTGGCTTTCAAATGACCTAGCATGAGAGTTGTCCATTCCAATGCTAGTCCTTAGTTTCTTTTCTTAAGGCATTAATTCTTCTTAATGATGAGAAAGGTACAGGGGCAAAAATTATCCCCTCCCTAGTCTATCACGTTCCAGAGGTTTACCAGCTCTTAACTTTTATCTCACTTCTAGAGGTCTCCTTTGTGACATTGTGTATACATATTCTGCATTTTCATGCTGCTTACACCTTCAAGATCACAGATATTAAATGATCGCATTGATATGAAATAATAAGAATAAGCAAATTTGCAGAGTCTGAAACTAGAATATAAGTTGCCAGGGGGAGGAGTGGGGAATGGGGAGTTAATGCTTAAATTGTATAGAGATTCTATTTGGGATGATGGAAAAGATTTTGGTAATAGATGGAGGTGATAGTAGCATAACATTATGAATGTAATTAACAGCATTGAATTATATATTTGAATGTGGCTAAAGGGGAAATTTTAGGTTGTGTATATGTTATTAGAATAAAAATTTAAAAAAAACTTCATAGGACTGTACAACCCAAATAGTGCTAACCATGGACTATAGTTAACAGTACAATTATAATACTATTCTTCATCAATTGTAATAAAACTACCACACTAATGCAAATTGGTAATAATGGGGAGGGTAATATATGTGAACTCTATATTTTTCTGCATGAGTTTTCTGTAAACCTACAGCTTCTCTAATTTAAAAAAATTAATTTCTCTTGCATTTTAATTTTAGATGTTTGAAATAATCACAGCTATCATCAGAATCTAAGATAGTGAAATAAAGGAACAGACAGATTAAGACACTTGCAGAAGGCCAGATGGTGCCTTTGCAGAGGCAATCTGAACTGAATACTTGGGGGATCTGTTTCATATCCTAAGCTTAGGAACCATCCCTAGTAGACTATTCACTCACTAACAACAAATAGTCCTCAATGCCTGCTGGGTACCAGGCTCTGTTTTAAGCCCTAAAGTGTAGGGAGCAAAAGAGACAAATCCTGCTCTCATGGAGTTGATGTTCTAATGGACAATTAACATAATAACTGAATTAATTATACAGTATATTAGAAGGTGATAAAGACTATGGAAAAAATAAAGCGCTGGTAAGGTGACATTTGAACAAAGACCTGAAGGAGTTGAAGGATTGAGCTGTTGGCAAGTGTTCTAGGCAGAGGGGGCAGCAAGTGTAGATTCTGAGGTGGGAGATGCCTGGTGTGTGAGAGTTACTGCAAGGAGCCACTGAGGCTGGAGCCGAGTGAGCAAGGGCATATTGTAGGAGACGTGGTTGGAGTGGTGGTGGAGGCAGATCACTGAGGGCCTTGTGAGACAATTAAGACTTTGGCTTTTTCTTAGAATGAGATGGGAGCTATTGGATGGTTTTGAGCCAAAGAGTGACATGATCTGATTTACATTTCATAGGATCACCTTGGCTGCTGGGCTGAAGCAGGGAGACTAGTTAAGTGGCTATTGCTTTGATCTAGGCCAAATGTGGTGATAGTGTGAGCCAGGGGGGTAGCAGTGGAAGTGATAAGAACTGCTTAGATTCAGGATATATTGCAAAGGTAGAGGCAAAAGGATTTCCAGATGATGACACAGAGAAGGGTCAGGGATGTCTGTAAGATTTGAGCCTTAGCTACTGGTTGACATGCTCTGCCACCAAGCCTTATTATTTATGGTTCTTACTGGTCTCCAAATTATCATAAAACAATCACTCTGGTCCTGATTGCTACCTGGACACACTCTGGTAGCTGAGAGAAATACCTGTGTGATCTTCTGATCCACTGCAGATGGTTCGAGGTATATGAGGTTCAAGAGAGGAAAAACTTTGCTCAGCAGTGTCAGTCGCTTGGTCTTTCTTGACACCATCTGATTGTACATGTAACATCACATTTGGGGAGATAAACTGTGATAGGTTTTGTTGTCATCGAAATCAGCATCTCAGCCCTGAATCTAAAAAATGCAGTAAAGAGCAGGAGAGTAGGGGAAGCTAAAGTAAAGACAAGGAATAGGAAAATCTGGAAACTTTTGGTACAGACATCTTTGGAGAGAAAAATATCAGGAGCAGTAAAATGTGAACCTTCCCCTGTGGCAGTTTTTCCCTCTCATTTCTCTCTCATAGCTCACTACATTCAGAAGATAAAAGATTGAATATTTCCAGAATAACGAGACAGAGAAATAATGTACTAACTGGAAATGTGAAAGAAACAAAGATTAAGTTTCACATTTAGTCTTGAGAGCTGGCAAGAGGAGAGTTTGTGGATCACTTCAGTCAGTTAGATGGAAGGTGCAGTTGTTGTCCGAGAGCCTCACCCTGCACTACACCTACCCTGATATATCCCATTTTATAAACCACAAAGTTGTAAGAGAACATGAGTACATAGTTCGCTATGATGGTGGCCAAGGATAAAGCCAAAAAAAAAATCTCACTCAGTTTATTTACTAGGACTCTGATTTCCTATCCCTGCCTTGCTCACATGGGGTTGAGAAAACCTTAATCTGAGTTCTTATCTCAGGAAGAGCAAAGGGTAGCCCTCTCAATAGCATGTGCAGGTCAGAATGAAGAGGAACAGGAGACCAGTGGAAAATATCTTCTGGAGGCCAAGAAGTCCATAAGGCTGATAAGCCAGAGAAGGGAACAAGTAGATGAGGGGGCCTGGTGCCTAAGGGCACAAACCAGATCCTGCTGGGACTGGGCGATAGGGAAGACCAGATGGGCTGGCACTGGGTCAAACCAGATGGTGGGCTTTTATTTTGAAAAGGATTAGTAAATCCTAGGAACAAGGGACTGAAAGGTACTGGGGCCTCTAATCCCATTAGTAGAAGACAAAAGTGTACTCTTTCAAAATATAAACTCATCAATATAGAATTTCTGTTATCAAAACTGTGGAATGGACTACCAGCTTATGAAATTTCAAGGAATCTCTGAATTCTTCATTGATGGGAGGAGAAGCTGTCCGTGGTGTTATAAGTTAATATAAAGACCTCCCTCCTTAAGAACTTAAGTGAGTTGATTAAATATTGATGTATTTGTATGAAATAGCCTTGCTCACATTGGAGTTGGAAGAACAGTAAACAGTATAATTAGGGATGGGTTAGTTAGTATATTTGATTTGTAATGACACAAATTTGAAAATGTAAGCACCTGTTGCTTTCCAAAAAAAATCATACCTTTGTGCCCTCCTTCCTAGGTTGCTGTGTCTTTAGATTGGCGTGGCCTCAGTCAATGCAGAACTGCTTTCTTGGTTGCATAGAGGCACACAAACTATTTTTTAGTCCTTGTCTCTGTCCTGGGCTTTATTTGACAGTCGAGAGCTATTTCCATTATATGTCTTCAACAGGAGACTCTCAAGGGGACTAGATTTAAAAATGCAGATACTTATAAGTTGTCATTTTGTGTTCATATACATCGTGGGTGTGAAAGCAGTGCAAACAGAGTCATTTCTTACTTACTTAGAGCAGGGGTGGGAATGTAGGCTTTGGTGTGCTAAAGAGTTCAAGAGGAATCTGCCGTTTTTGCATCGTGTAAAATCTGGTTCTCCTGCTAAGAGGAAAAGCCTGGTTTTATCTAAAAAATCCAAACAAATATTAAATCTTAAGAGAGAGTTTTAAGTAGTAGAATTCACTGTTAACTTTATTATTGTCACTTTTCTGTTGAGAATAAACAGATATATTCATTAAGCAACAATCCAGTGCCAGTTTTTTTATGCTATTTCATAAATATTTATTTTCTTAATTACTCCTGAAAAATGTAACTGTTCTTCTGTGGTTGAAACTTAATAGAGTTGCTTCCCAACACCACTGACTCTTGTTTGTTTTTATCTATAAAGGTACGGAAATCTGACAAGCCCAAACTGTGAAGAAGATGGAAGCCAAAATTCATCAGAGACTAAGACAGTGATCAGGAAGTGAGTATTGGTTTTCTCTGTGCTACAAGCACTCAGTCAAGACTTAATATCTTAGAAGAATTTAGTTCTGTAATGTAGGAACTTAGAATTATTTCTTGGCTAGTAAAAATGTATAGAGCATGTGCTATTTTACAGGCACTGTGCTAAGGGAACTTTAGTGAAAAAAAAAAGTGCCAGCCTTTATTGAGGCTTATATTTTAGTAGAAAGGGACACAGAATACACAAAGTGAAGAAGACTGAAGCCAGATAAGGGGGTTAGATCATGATATGCATAGGGGAGCCAGGAATGCCCTCTCTGATCTTGTACCATTCGAGCAGATACCTGCTGAGGTGCAGGCTGAACCTTGTGGATGTCCAGGCAGAGAAAATAGTAAATGAAAAGGCTCAGAGGCAGGAACAGTGTTCAAGAGACAGCAGGGAGTTGAAGGTAGCCAGGGCAACATGAGTAAAGGGGCGAGTACTAGGAGATGAGGCTTATAAAGTAGCAGGAGGGGGGCAGAGCATGGGGGTCCTTGAAGACCTTGGGAAGGTCACTGGATTTTCCTAGACTCCTAGAGAGTTTTGCAGAGAGCACTGCTGTGATTTCACTTATATTGTAAAAGGGTGGCTCTGGCTCTGTGTGGAAAATCGACCATTGCAGTGGGGGTTGGGCAAAGGTGGGGGCAGGGAGACTGGTTAGGAGGCTCTTACAAGGGTCCGGGCAAGTGATGATGTTAAGGTGGACTCGAATACTAACACTGGAGTTGCTCAGCTTCTGCAGACGTCTTGAAGGTGTTGCTCACAGAATTTGCAGATGGAGTGGATGGGCTATATGTGAGAAAAAGAAGAGGCAAGGATGCCTCCAAGGTTTGTGGCTTGAGGGACTGAGGGAAAGGAACCTTGGCTTTATGGGTCAAGTAAAACTGGTGGAAGGAACAGATTTAGTGGCTGTGGTGGTTAGATCAATAATTTAGTCTTGTACATGTTAATTTTCAGGGAACTGGGTAAAGAAGTATAGATTTCAGGGAGAGGTCTGGACTGGAAGGATTCATTTGGGAGCTCTTAGTTTAGATTTATTTAAAGCCATGGAACTGGATGCAATCTCTGGGGAAGTAAGTGTAGAGAAGAAAAAAAGGTCCAAAGACTGAGCCTTGGGCCCCTCCAGTGTTTAGAGACAGGAAAAATAGAGGATCTGGCAGAGGAGACTGGGAAGAAGCAGCAAGTGAGGGAGAGGAGGGAAGAGGTATGTTCCAGAAGGCAAGAGAAGAAAGGATTTTAGGGGGAGGAGTGACCATGGATCATATCCAGTGAAACCCATGGATCATGCAAGAGGGGTTTAAAGTTACCACTGACTTTCATGATGTGGAAGTCCTTGGTGACCCTTGCTAAGCACAGTTTTGGTGTATGGAGGTGTGGATCAAGAGAGAATGGAGAGGAGGTAAGGACAGCAAATCCAACAGCTCTTTGGAGGAGTTTTGCTGTAAAGAAGAAAAGAGAAATGGGATACAAAATAATATGGGGCAAAGGAGTTTTTTTTTGTTATGTGTATGCATTTGTTTAAAAACTAAAAAAGAGGGATAATTTATGCTGATGAGAATGATCTGGGAGACTTGAGGAAGCTCCATGACTGAGGGTAGGGGCCATTATAGGAGTTCTATTCTTCAGTGTACACGCTGTATGCCAGTGTGTTGGAAACCACTGGTGTTAGTCATCTGGAGCCCCAAAGTCAGGAGAGGTAGTCTAGTGGAATTTTTAACCTTTCAGTGGATTTGCTGATGGACTCCTTTGCTTCAGGAGCCCAGGATGGGGCCAAAGGGTTAAAAAACTGGGTATCTTTTTAACTCTTGAGTTAGGTTCCATATTGCTTTATTTATTTATTTATTTATTTATTTAAGATTTTATTTATTTATTCATTTATCCCCCCCCTTACTGCTTGTGCTCGCTGGGTCAGCTAACCACGCCGTGCGGGCAGGCTTGCCTTCACCAGGAGGCCTCGGGAACCGAACCCGGGGCCTCCCATATGGTAAACGGGAGCCCTACTGATTGAGCCACAGCCGCTTCCCTCCATATTGCTTTATAATTTTATTTGATGGACTGTAACTTTCCAGAAACTTAGACACACTAATAAAGATAACTGAATCCTAAATGCGAGGTATGGTGGGAGGAACAATTACTTTATTCCTAGAGGGCTTGGGGAAGGCCTCTTGGAGAAGGTGGCTTTTGAGCTGGGCCATGAAGGATGATGAAGATTTTGGCAGTAAAAGTGATTAAGGCAGAGGAAACAGTGGGACCAAATCAGGGAAAGGCAGTGTGGCATTTTGGGGAATAACACATAATTTGTGTGGCTGATTCATGGTTATATGTTGGGTAAGGGGAGTCAGTGGAGCTGAAGCTAGAGTGTTAGAGTGGGACTGAATCGTGAAGGGGTTTAATTTCTTACTAGAGAATTTGGACTTTGCCTGATAAGCAGTAGGGAGTCTGCCATAAAAAGCTTTTACAGGAAGGAAATCATATAATCAGATAGGTGATTGTCGAGAATGGGTTAGGCTTAGAGCCCTGTTAGTCAAAGTGTGCTCCATGGAGCAGCTGCCTCAGCATCACCTGGGAGCTGCTTAGAATGGCAGAATCTCAGGCCCCACCTCAGACCTAATGAATGGATGAGATTCTCCATTTTAACAAGGTGCTCAAGGGATTCCTATGCACTTCAGTGTTTGAGAATCAGAATTACTGGTGTGAAAACTCACTGAAATAATAATAATAATAAATTATTATTTATTGTTGAGCCTGTTAAGAAGAGACAATGTAAGAATCGAGCGGCCAGCTTGTCAAGTGTAACCTAGACCTGTGACTGGATTCAGAAACCAGCATGTTGTTATCCACATATTTTGGAACTGAGTCAAATCCAGAGCTACTATTCAACTAGCCACCTGAACACTTGGAGGAGAGTAACATTCTGAAAAATATCCAGAGCTTTTTTTGTTTCCCAAAGGATATTTGAGATTAAATAGGTTTTAGGTAATAGCAGTTAAGAAAATTGATTGTAGCCTGGGTGTGAAGAGGCATGTTCCTATTTTTAAAGACCCATTATAAAACTTCACTCAGATTCATCGTACACCAGGAGCCCCTCAGGATTAGCTGTTTTAAAGAAATTTACAGTTTTTAAAGCCTGTGAAATATTAACAAAGAGCTTCACATAGAACTCCCCTGAGGGTTCCATCATCTCGGGACAATAGTCCTTTCCCCAAGCCTCACAATGAATTGGTGGAAAGTTCTTGACCCTTTTCCTCAGACTGAACTGCCTTTTAAAAAAGTTATATCCCATGAAAATATGTCACTTTATCTTATAATGGGTTGCTCTGTCCTGCAAATTCTAGAATGTTAAAATCCCTTCCCTCCGCTGACCTCTTTCTTCCTTCCACTTTCCTTTCTTCTGTCTGTCCTGCTGGGTTATTTTTTTTTTCCAGTTCTTTTTTTTAATTATTATTTTTCATCTCATTTCACCATTTTCTTTTTGTTCTTTCTCTGACATTACCCTTCTCCTGACCATTTCTGTGACTGGATAGGGTCATTATTTTGTCTTTCTGAGAGGAAATCCAGAGCAGCATTTTTGCTTCTCTATATGGAACATATTGAAAGTTCTGGCATCTGACATGTAGCAATGCTTGAGTCTTTCCAGTGGCTGTCACATATGTAGGAGGTATGGCTATATGGCAGTGGTTCTTAAGAGGGCGATTTTTTGCATGCACATCCTCCCACCATATATTTTGGTTGTCTCAATTTGGTGGGGATAATGGGTGCTACTGGCTTCTAGTAGGTAGAGGCCAGGGATGTGCTAAACATCCTATAATGCATGGGGCATCCTCTACAACAAAGTTATCTGCCCTAAAATGTCAATAGTCCTGAGCAAAGAAGCTCTGCTATATGGTGATGAGCAGCAGTCCTCAAATGAAATCTCTTTAATTTATGATATCTAAATATGTTTTGAGATGAGAGCATGCTTATTTTTGAAATTTATTTCGTGTGCCGCCTTATAATTAGGTAAATCATATGCTCTGGTCCAGGAACCAGCCATGTGGGAAGGTGCAAGGCCCTGTATCAGGAGCCTGGAGAACTTGGATTCTACTTCCTCCTCTGTCACTTACCAGCCATATGACCTTGAGTTCGTCACTTCACCTCTCTTGGTGTCTGTTTCTTCATCTGAAAAGTGCATATGCTCCCTGAGGGCCTTCCAAGTTCAATGATATTAATATCTAGGGTAAAACTTACATACCTTTCTCTTCATCTTATAAAAATGAAAACAAATAGTAGAAACAGAAGCAGAGATATGGTCCAAATATTATACTGAATTTTTGAGAGGTACTCTTGACTGCTTTCCTCTGGTGGAAGGACAATGCCCTTTTAATAAATTAGAAATAGAAGGAAAAACAGCTTCTTTGATTTGCTTGTTATTAATTGTGACATCACATCTACTCACTAGGGTCAGAAACAAAGAGCCAAGCAAAAACATTGTCTTGTGAGGGTAAGGCAAGGAGTGGCAAAATGCTCATTGTTTTCCTTTGCTGTGAATCTGTTCTCTTGTGATTTCAGGTGGAAGACAGACAGCAGGAATTCATTTGATGTTCTAGGGAGTAAACATCCTTTTTTTAGGGCAGATGCCTTCAGCTCTGCACTGGGGTGAGGAGTCACTATTGGATCTAACCATGAACAAAAAATAAGGCCCAAATATTGTTTGGTTGTTCAGTTTTTGTTGTAAAGCCTTACATTTTATACAGGCTCCCAAGTACCAAGTTAACAGTCTTTCCTGTATTTTTAAATATGAATCAAATCATTCACAGGATAAATGAATTTTAAAGAAGGAAAGTACGGAAATGCAGTCAAAGCATTCAAGATGAAAGATTGGTTTCTGGTGTCTGGGATCACAACTGACTAGTGTTCCTCATGCATTTAAAAAAGTATCAGATTGTGCGGTGACTCCCTCATGCAGAGTACTTGTAATTCCAGTCCCGAGTATGCCTGGTTCAGGCTTTGTACAATATCAGAAACCTTTAAAGTTATCTGGCTAAAACAAGAATCCTTCAGTTTCAAGGAATTCAACTTCCAAGGCTTCTGGATATTTTTTTTTTTTTTTTTTTTTTTTGCCAAACAGAGATTTCTGATGTTAGGGTTAGACTGATCCATAAAAGGTATGCTGGGCTTATTTTCAGTATCCTAAACTTGTCACTATTTGGGAATAAGGAAATGTACTTCCTATGGTGGCAGAAAACATCTTTACCCACATTTATCCCACCTGGGCTCTTTTCCTTCTTCTTACTGACAGTTTTACACATTAAATGCTGGCTTTTTAAAATAATAAAATCTGAACCAGATAGAAAAAGGAAACTTTCTCTAAATGAATTTATTATAATCATTGAAATCAGAAATGAAGCAAATGTATGGTAGGGGTGTCAACCGTATAGAGCCTTTACTTCATGAATCTTCTTTCTCTGAAATGTATCTGAGATTATAATACATATATATGTATGCATAATTTTACTTAAAGAGGTTTAAAACTTTAGGAAAGGAAGCTTTCTAATTTCTTTCCCTTAATGGCTATGGTAATGTTGAAATAGCTTCTGTTTCCCTTTTTTTAGATTTAATCTCATCACTTCCTTTCTGGAATGACAAATTTTGTTTTCTCAAACTTTTTACCATAGCAAGTCTTTAAACTGTTGAAATCATTCTATCTCCATACATTCAAATGATACAAATGTCATTCTTGCAGTCTTTCCCCAAAAGCTGTAAACAATGACACTAGCTGTCAATCCCTGGAAAAGGGTCATGTAAATAGTAGTAACCCAAAACATTGGACACACTTTAAAGAAATGGAAAATGAGTTGAAGAAAGTTGGCTCTGATTCTTTAATGCCTGGGAAACTTTACAGTGAAAAATATTTAACCATCTTCCTGGAGAATTTGTAAGCAATATACATTCCAGGAAATTCAAGTACCTAAAAAAGCAATTGAAATTGGGGAGCCAGTGTAACTCAGTAATTTGAGCACCTGCTTCCCATGTATGAGGCCCCAGGTTCAATCCAAGGTACCTCCTTAAAAAAAAAAAAGGTAATTGAAATTAATCTGAGTGATTGTAACAAAAGTGAAGGAAAAGGAAGAGGGATGAAGAACAGTTCAAAAATAATACTTAAAACCCAAAATTTAGAAGTACTAAGGGTAATAATGTGAAAGGAATATATTTTTTTAAAAAGGAAAAGGAAAAATGGAGAAGAAACATGCCACATAAAAGAGCCTGGTATTGTCATTAGAAGATCCATACTAGACAAAGAAAAATAGAAATTATAGTTTTAAAAGTCATCAAAATCATAAGTACATTGAAGGGAAGAGGGTAGAAAGTTCCCAAGCAGAAATTGCTTTTCTAATAATTAAAGGGGTATAAAACAAGAGCTATAAACGACGATTTACTATTCTTTAGAAGGAAAGAAAAATAGGTCACCTCAGTATCCCCTAAGGTTTGCTACATGTTAGAGAAAGATAAAAAGACTTGCAACCAGACTCTGTCCTTCTGATTCACCCTGCAGCCTTGTAGATGGCAGAAGTGGTAACACCTTTGTCATTGTCACTGGCTAAAATTCAAGGAGTGCTTACTACATACAAGGCATTCTGCTAGGCACTTTATTTTTGAGCAGCTGGTTAAGTGACAGGTTTGGTATTTGAACTCAGGTTTGACTGACTCCAAAACCTGGGCTGCTCACCATTTTGCTCTTGGGCCTCCCATTTTAAAAAGAGCATTGGGATTTCAGAAGCTCATGATTTTTTTCCCCCACATTTACTCATATAATAATACCTCAGACCAAAGTACATCAAGACCTTGGATCATAGTATTACTGTTGCAACTAACAGATTAAATTGTTCTATTCTGAGATCTTTTAATTTGGGGGTATTTCCATCAACCTATGCTGTTTTGCCTCACAGTTTCTTTTTTATCTTTTCTTTTTTTCCCTTCTTACTAAAGTCTTTTTTATTTTTTAATTCCTTTTTCCATTGAATTTAAAAAAAAATTTTAATTTTATTTTTTTAAAGATATGAAGATTATACAAATGTCATATGAAAAATATAGGGGATTCCCATATGCCCTGCTCCCCATACCACCCACATTTATCCACATTAACAACATCCTTCATTAGTGAGGTATATTCATTGTAATTGATGAACACATTTTGGAGCATTGCCACAAAGTATGGATTATAGTTCACATTGTAGTTTACACTGTCTCCCACCCAATTCTGTAGGTTATGGCAAGATATATAATGGCCTGTATCTGTCATTGCAGTGTCATTCAGGACAATTCCCAAGTCCCAGAAATGCCCCCCTGTTACATCTGTTTTTCCCTCTCCCTGCCCTCAGAACCTCCAGTGGCCACTGCCTCCACGTCAGTGATATGATTTCTTCCATTGTTAGAATCACAATAAGTCTATAGTAGAATACCAGTAAATCTACTTTAGTCCATAGTTCATCCCCCCAATCCTGAGGATTCTGGGATGGTGATGTCCACTCCACCTTTAATTGAGAGTGGGCTGTGGTCCCATAGGGCCAATGGATGGGACTCTCTTGTTTGGATTTGTATACTCTCTAGGTTCCTTGGTATGATGGTTGTCCATCATCATCTTGGTAGCTATGTTTCAATGTTTGTACATCAGTTGTAACAAATGTATCATCCATATATAAAATTTTACTAATAGGGGAAGGGGGAAAAGGGGGAGGATGTTGGGTTTATGGGAGTCCCCTGTATTTGGTATGTGACTTTTCTGTAACCTAAAACTTCTTTGAGGACAAAATGGAAGAAAAAAAAAAGTAAGACATTGGGGGAATAAACAGAAGAAACTGTCACTGTACATATAGGACAACAGATCTTACAGTTATGAAAGGCAAAAAGTAAAAAACATTTTTAAAAATATTTTTTCATTATTTTTTATTATCCCAAATTTTTATTTTTTAAAAATTTTTTGTATTTTATTTCATATTTTTAAAACTATCATTATTATTTCATTTTCTTATTAATTATATTTGGGTATTTTATTGGCTTCATTTTTGAAGAAGTTTTGGATCACAGAAGGGTTACAGCTGTGGCAGGGGAGGATCATTGGTGCGGGGTGTCAGTGATAGGGAATACATGGGAGGAAGCTCACCTGGGCATACATATAAGGCATATAAATGTGTTCAGGTGTTCATGGGGCATTGTCGTGGTGGGTGGAGATTCACACAATAACCAAAGGAATATCAAATTCCCATCCTGGGGAGCTCTGCCACATTCATTCTCTAATGGATCAGCAAGAATACCCCAAGTACAGGAGCAATGACTAGTGAAGAGGGATGGTCCATTGGTGAGCCCTTGATATTGATGACTATGTGTATGAACCTTTACGCTTGAAATTGAAACTTAGCCTAGTGTTATAGGGTACTTGAGAGTTTTCTCCTGGGAGCCTCCTTGTTGCTCAAATGTGGCCTCTTTCTAAGCCAAACTCAGCATATAAATACATTACCTTTCCCCCCAGCATGGGACATGATTCCCAGGGATAAGCCTCCCTAGCACCAAGGGATTACTACCAAGCACCCACTAGCAATGCAACTGGAAAAAGACCTTGACCAAAAGGGGGAAAAGGTAAAGACAAATGAGTTTATATGGATAAAAGACTGCAAAGTGAGTCAGGAGGTCATTCCAGAGGTGACGCTTATGCATGTCTCAGCAGGATCTCTTTAACAACCAAAGTAGATATTACCCCAAATAGCAGGGCTCCTGAGGGTTCTGGAGACATCCAGACACTATAGTCAGGGCAGGTAGCTCAGAACTTTGGTGCCTTGCCAGTGGGCTATACCGTGGAATTTAGGCTCCCCAGAGTGATAGAGTTGGACTCAATTGTGGTTTCCCTACATATGGCTCTTCTTTCCTTCTATTTGAACCTATGATTAGTACTAGGGTTGGTAGGTATACGTCCAAGAGACTTAAATTTTTGGACTGTCCATGTGCCAGCTGGGCCCTGAATCTCAACGGAGTTGCAACACCTACTCTCCAATTCACTGTTTCTTTATTATTGAATGAATGAATGGAGCAAGGTCCTCAAACAGCTGTTAGAAAAGTGGAAGTTAGACTTGTTTTCTGGGGAAGGAGATGGGTTGAAGGATGTGAGGAAAAAGAAGGAAGATGAAATTTGTCAGGCCCGTTAATCTGAGTGTCCTCTTCCTGTTCTTGGTGCCTTGTAGCATTCTGTCATTAACAGTGGAAATTCTATTCTAATGGTGAAAACTATAGAAGACCTCAACAATTTTTCTTTTCTTTTCTCTTTTCTCTTTTCTCCTCTTCTCTTTTCTCCTCTCCTCTTTTCTCCTCTCCTCTCCTCTCCTCTTCTCTTCAAGCTTCTTTCTTGGACAGTGGGGAATTGGAGAATAATGAGTAAATTGCAGTCTCTGAAAAATAATTTTGGTAAATGACAATAATAATAGCTGGAATTTTTTTACTGCTTGGTAGAAACAGTCCCTGTGAGTAATGTATATACTTTTAAGATTCTTGTAATAACTATGTATTTCTGTTTTACAGATGAGGAATCTGAGACAGATAGAGGTCGAGGAACATTTCTAGGTTCATACAGTGAATAAGTGAAAGAACCAGGGTTTAATCCAGACCTAACCATGTGGCCAAATCATTTTTTAATGAATAAATTTTAGTTTTTAGAACAGTGTTAGATTTACAGAAAAATTGAACAGATAGTGTAGAGCAGGGGTTCTTAATCTTTTTTGTTCCGCAGACCCCTTTGCCAGTCAGGTTTAAACCATGGACCCCTTACTAAGTCCACAATATACTGAGTATTATTTAATAAATATATCACACCTGCACCAACATGTCCCCACAAGAATAATGTTTTTTTGAATTTCAATTCAAGTTCACAGACCCCTTGTTAAGAATCCCTGGTGTAGAGAGTTCCCATATAACTGCTACCCAATTTCCCCTATTATTAACACCTTACATAAGTATGGTACATTTGTTACAATTAATGAGCCAGTATTGGTACATTATTATTGACTAAAGTCCATAATTTATTCAGATTTCCTTATTTTTCACTTAATGCCAGTTTTTGTTTTTTTTTTCTGTTCCGGAATCCTATCCAGTATACCACATTATATTTAGTTGTGATGTCTCCTTAGGCTACTATTGGCTGTGACAGTTTCTCGACTTGCCTTGTTTTTGTTGACTTTGACAGTTTTGAGGAATACTGGTTATGTATATTGTAAGATGCCCTTCTATTGGAATTTGTCTGATATTTTTCTCATGATAGACTGGATTTTGGGGTTTGGGGGAGAATATCCCAGAGGTGAAGTGCCTATCATTTCGAGGTTACATACTATCATCATGGTTAATATTGACTTTGATCACCTGACTCAAGTAGTATTTGTCAGATTTCTCCACTTACTATTTTTTTTTTTTTTTAAACCACCTTTTCATACTGTACTCTTTGAAAGGAAGTCACTATGCACAGCTCATACTTAAGGAATGGGGAGTTATGCTCACCCTCCTTTTATGTGGAGTATCTATAAGACTTATTTGGAATTCTTCTGCAAAAAGGATTTGGCTCTTCTCCCCATTTATCAATTTATTTAATCATTACTATATCAGTATGGACTTGTGGATATTTATTTATAAGCCAAATATGACTTTATTTTGCTGCTCAAATGGTTTGGCCATTGGGAGCTCTTTCAGTTGGTTCCTGTATCCCTTGAGCATTTCTTTTACTTTCTGGCACTACAAGATGCCCCAACCCTAGAATCAGCCATTCCTCCAAGCAGCCCTGTTTTCTTTTATTGGAAAATGGTTTTAGAAACCAAGATCTGGGTAATAGTTATGCTCATTGCCACTGGGGTGTCTTGGTTAACAGAGCAAAGAAGTATATGTGAGTATACTAACCCATGTGTGTATACATATCTATAAATATTTCTTTGAGTAACCATTTGTATTTATATTATGTTAAACATGAGTTCTTCTGGATATCTCCAACTGTGATCCATTAGGCTAGATCATTCTAGCCTCCTCCCCTTATTTATTTATAAATCCCCACTCCAACAGCGAGAAACCTAGCTCCCACCATCTACCACCCATTTACTTAACTGTTTATTAACTGTATACATGTAAAGCAGTATTAGAATTGATAACCTCTACCCTGATAGGAAAGAACTTTATCAACTAGAATAGTGCTATGTGCAGTCCCTTTTGCTTTTAATCATATTGACTCTAGTCCTTCCTTTTGAAAATAATAAAAATAGCCTAAAATGTTTGAGAACTACTATGTCCTAGGGATTATCCTAAATACTTTAATGTATCATCACCTTTAGGCCTCACAGCAACTCTATGAGGAAGGGTCTATTATTCTACCCATTTTACAGATGAGGAAACTGAGGCATAAGGAGATGAAGTTTCAGCTACTAAGCCATGCAACCAGGATGCCAGAGATTGTACTTTCAGCCACATTGGCTATACTGCTTACGAAAAGTAGGCATTTAGGACCATTCTTAATTTTTCTCTTCTGATGGAGTACAGTCATTGACATACTGAATAAAGTTTGCTCATATGGGGTTAATTCTATGCACAATAATGCTCTTTATTTTCTCTAAATTTGCCTTCAAATGCCAGGGCCTGTCCATATAGTTTTGGAACAAATGATGAGTGTGTAAACACTCCTGACTTTGGGTAATTAGTTGCTGGCTCATCCCCTGCTACTCTTGACCTTCTCCCACCCATATTTACTTTGTATTTCTTTGTATCCTTCTTATCACAATCTTCCTCCTTCTTGCCCTGGACTTTTTCTCTCCTTCTTTACCTTCCCAGGGGCCTCTCACTGGCACTACTGCCCTATCCTTGCCTTCTGGCGCTTAGCTCTGGCTTCATTTGCATTTACGTTCCAGTCCTCACTCAAGACCTCTTCCCCTTACCCACTCAGTGTTCAAATCCCTATTCACCAATAGTACAGAAATGTACAATGAAAAGTACACGAAAGGAATTGAAGACAGCGTTGACAAGTCCAGCTAATAATTTTCCATCCTTTCCAGACCTTTTTGAGGGAAAAAAAAAAAGAATAGGTTCTGCATCTTCCTTTGTTCTTTCTCACCAGGAAAGAGTCTAGCCCCAGGATTCAGAGGCAGCCTGTATCTGGCAACCTTCCCTCATAGAGAGGAAAACTGTCCTGTGGCTCAGAAAACAAGGTGTAGGGTCCAGCTCAGTGTCAGCCTCAAGATTGACTTTGCCTTCATTGCCTGAAGGACAAAGTGCATTAGCCTCCACCCTCAGGGCTTAGCAAATGTCACATGCCACATTACTTTAGAGGCCCACCCCCTACATAAATCTTCTTAGCTTTTCATTATCTGAATGAGTCAAAGATCTGGTTCTTGGGCAGTGTCCTAAAATAGGAAAACATTTTGCTGCTTTTGAAAAATGGTTCCACGTCATCTCTTCTATTGGTGATTAAGCACAATAAATTATCTCTTAAATAGATTTCTGGGGAAGGAAAAGAGCTCTAAATGGACAGTGTTATTCTTTTTGTCATGGTAATCCTATTTCTTGGCATAGAGGTTACACATCATGGGAGAGATGGCTTCGTATGTAGGAAATTTTTGATTAAATATCCTATCAATTCTAGAAGTATTTTACAATCTATGGGGTTTTACTATGATTTATCACATTTTCATAAAATCTCTGCAGCCATCAAAAATCTGTGGTTTCAGCTTAACAGCAGCCAAAATGCTCACCTCAGCCCTCTTACTCTGCATGGTAAGCCTGAAGGCCCCTGTGGGTAAGGTTGGTATTACCTCTGTGTATCTCTCAGTGACGATATCTGTCTAGTGTCTTCTTACCCAGTTCTATTAAGTATGATTTCTGGTTGGCTAAGAAATAAAATGAGACTAGCAAATCTCACTGTTGCATTCCTCCCTTCTTTTTCTATTCTTCAAACAGATCTTTTTTCAGTCTCTTGAATGTGTTTCTCTTTGTCTCTCACCTCATGATCTTTGCTTGTGCTCGTGTCCCAGAGTCTTTACCCAGGTAACTCCTGTTTATCTTTAGGCTCTCAGTTTTAACATTATTTCCACAGGGAACCCTCCCTGAAGCCTCTGCCAGTTAGCTCCTTCTGAGGTTAGATGTTCTCATCAGATCCTGGACTCCCTTGTGAAACTCATCACATAGTTTTTGTAAATTTGGAAAATAGATAGCACTCAATAAATATTAGTTTAATTAATGGGTTAATTCTCTTCAGGAGTCTGTTTTCTTAGAAGGAAAAGTCTTAGCAGCTGTATGTAGCAGTTAGTTCCACACGTCTGAACATGTCTTCCTTCTGCAGAACTTCAAGTAGGTTGGAAAAGACTCCCCCTACTACAGTCTTGCATATTGCCAGGATTGCTGAGGTGTAGAAAACACAATCCTAGATGTGTTTCTGCTATCACTTTTGGATAGTCTGCCTGGTGGCCCAAAACCCAACCTGCGTACTCAAATACAACTCCTCTTGGGACTGAGGAGTTCTGCTCTGTAACCTACCCAAGATTACTTTGGAAAGGAATTCATGTACTACTGGCTTTCCTCCTTTCTGAGTGCAGATTATGTCACAATCTTAGAAATCACTGCTTCAGTTTTTACAAGCCATTCAAGAATCAGCTCTTGAAGTTTGTATTTCAATTTGGTGTCCCTGAATCCACACTGGATCTTTTCTAGGGAGGCTGTCTCATGTGTGTGTGGGTGTATGTGTGTGTAGTATGTGCAGTGTTCACAGAAATTGTCTTCTTTTAGCAGGTATCCTATGTCATCCTTGTATGATATATGGCAAATTCTTTGAGTTGATTTCCATAAGTGCTGACCCATTTTCACTGAGTAACTTAAAAACTTTTTCAATCCCTTCTTGTTGTCACTTATGGCAAGGAGTCCCAAGACAGCTGACAGATTTTCTCTCCAGATATCTCAAAACATCATTATCTCATTTGAAATCATTACTGATCAATGTCAGGCATGCACACACTCTCATACACCCACACACCCCTGAGGCATCCTCTCTAGGACAGATCTGGTGTGAATTTCAGGTGTTATTATGTCCCTTCTCCAGTTAGGGGTCAGTGGAGCTAACTGGCGTTTCTGAGCTCCCATAGGTCACCGGCAGCATGGCTGAGATGAAGAATTGGGGTTTCTTCTCCAAACCTCTTTCTTGCTCTGTGCAGAGCCAAGCGGTTTCTCTAGTCTCACAGTCACAGCCTTTCCTGAAAGTTTGTGACTTTCAAACCAGGTTCTCGGCTTTCTCCCACTCTGTTCTGGTTCAACTGTAAAGTTAGAATTTAGGAGTGGAACCAGGAAGTTAAGGTAAGACAGTAGTCCTGTTTTCTCTGTCATGATTTTGTGATGTTGCTTTCCTGTTTGAAATCTTAAAAAGTTTCATATTTTGTATCTGCTTCTTAGTCTGGCAAGAACGAAAATTTCTTCCCAGGACTGGCAAACATAAAGCTACTGTGAGCTTTGGGCAGGTGTCCAGGCCTTTCCAGAAAGCCTTGTTCCCTGGCATGCTGATAAACATTCTGCTGATAGGAGGGCAGAGGTCTGCATCTTGTTTTATTGTGCTGTGCATGTACATGATTCTTTTCCCCTTCTGTTTTTTTCATCCTCCTCCCCCTTCATTCCTTTTTTTACTGTGAGAATACTTTTTCTGGCTAACACAGTGCCTGGTTTTGTGGTGAACTTTCAAAGCCTTCTCAGACCAAGCTGTGGGAAGGTCACTGTCACAAAGGGGAAAACACGTGGATTACCAGAGCTAATTAAAAACGTCAGACTGTGGAGGATAGGATGTGCACCCAAGGGCACGTCCCATCTGGACCAAGTTCCCTCTTTAGAGCACCCCCAGACCTTCCATAGAAGTGAGCTCTCCACTACAGAAAACCCACATTGCAGAAGGGTCGGGCTGGACCTCGCCTGGGTTCATGCGCTCGGGCAGCTGAGTAGACACACCAAGACAGGCGAGGAAGGAGAAGAGGATTTACTCGCTGACAGGAGACTGGAGATATTTTCTACAATTGGGGTGCTAATGAATAATTGGGGCAGAGATGGACACAGGTTCCTTCATTAAACTTTAAAGGGTTGGACATGCTGGGGTGGATACCAAACCAGGGTGACTTGCAAAATTATAATCATTATCAGAGATCAAGATTCTTGGACATGGGGTCGGATGTGGCTCAACTGGTTGGACGTCCGTCTCCCATATGGAGGGACCTGGGTTCGATCCCCGGGACCTCCCGGTAAAAAAAAAAAAAAAAAAAAAAAAAAGATTCTTGGACAGGGAAGTATAGAGTAGAGGTCAGTCACAAGGTTTTCCATATGGATATTAAACAGGAGGGTGGAGTGGGACCCTTTGCCCTGGGACCTTTATATATTTTGTTTATAATAAAGTCTCGGTTGAATGGACTCTGCTTGTGACCCTTACAACTGTCAGGAGAAATCACCTTCCCAGTGGTTTTGCATATCAAGGTTTTCTCCATATAACTTTATTTTTCAAAGATCCAACTTCTCTACCCATACTGTTTCTCCTGCTTGAAAGAGGATAATTTTGTAAAGATATTTTTGGCGCTCATGCTCAAACTGAGGTGAGCTTTGTAAAATTAAATTTATCTTTTCCAAACCCAGGCATTTCCTTTCATCCACCAGTAGATTTCTGGCCTACTAGCAGTCTGTTATTTCCTAAAATATTAGTATGGTAGATTTCATGGTCTCTGATTTGAGCAAATCCAGAACTGGAGACCACATAATCCGTTTGTACAAAGATTGCTTTGAAGTTGCTTCAATACTTATTAAGTCATTTTCTACATATCTTTTTCTGCCTTGAATGGTTTTCTCCCCCAAAGTTTACGTTCCTTTTTTTTTTCCTTTTAAATCTTATCATTCTATCTCCCAGGCCCCCAAAACCACCTCCTAAAATAATAAAGTGCAGTCAGCTTGTTTTCAAGTACCTTAACTTCACTAATGTTGCCAAGAACCTTTAAACGAAATATCTGTTGCCCATCTGCCCACGTTCTCCTGGGACACGCCTGGGTCCAGTACTTGCTTTGAGCCCACCACAGCCAGTTGGGTGCAGTGACTCTCTATTTTTTTTTCTCAGTGCCATTGCCTCAATCCTGAGGGCCTGGCTTGACCAATGTGCCGAAGACTTCCGAGAGCCCCCTCACTTCCCTTGCTTGCAGAAACTGCTGGATTATCTCAAACGGATGATGCCGGGCTCTGACCCAGAGAGAAGAGCACAAAATCTCCTTGAGCAGTTTCAGAAGCAAGACGTGGAAACTGACAGTGAGTCTTGTTTGCTCCCAGGGAAAAAAACAAGATCCTGATTCTCCAACCTCCACGGAGGAGAAAGGTTCTCCCTATACTTGTTGAATAGGAATCCTTGGTTTCCCACAGGAGGAGAGGCTGCTGAGGATTGGTGAGGGCATAAAATTCTCAAGACTATACAAGTGCGAATCATAGAATCTTTGAGTCTTAGAGCAAAGAAAGGGATTTTCAAGATCATTTAGACTGGTTTTCTTATTTTACAAGGATGAGGAAACTGTGGTTCAGAGACATTAAGAAATTTTCCAAGGTCTCTCCTATTACCATGAAGAAGAATGTCTCCTTGATTTAAAAAAAAAAATCTTCCCTTGCCAATGTGTACCATTGCTGGCTGAATTTGTGTTTTATTACCTGCCTAATGGCTTCTTCTGGATGAAAATCCATCACAAATGACATTGTCCTCATTCAGCAGGCAAAGAATTAAATCCATTTCTGCTCCCGCTTGCCGGCCAGGACAAAAGCTCTGAAAAGGTGTTTCTCTTTTAGCAGAGAAAGCATCACTGTCTCCTGCCAGGGCAGATTACCGTCATTTAGCGTCTCCAGGGGCCTCATCAAAGGAAGTTTTAGTGGCTGTTTTTTCCTATTTGGGGAATTGACTGCCTGTTTTCAAGGACAAAGGAAGGCCCACCATTGCAGGTCATGAGGTGCTCAGGATTATCAGGATTTGAAGGCAGTGAGAATGAGGCGAGGGCAGGCCTCCAGCTTGACATTCTTTGCCCTCACTGCCATGCTGGGTGACCTGCTTAGAGCATTTCCCTGAAGGGTTAACAGATTTCCTCAGTGAGGGAAAGGAAACAATTCTTAAGGGAAACTAGAAAAGCTCCAAGGAAATAACCTTAAATTCCATACAGTACCTACTGAATTTTTTGTGTGTATGGAATCTGAAGAAGAGGAGATGCAATTGTATCACTAGATGCGGACTGCCATGTCCTTTGTATCTCAGATGACTTCATCTGCCTGGAATGTTTGAATACCAGGGGCACTCCTCTAGCCAGCCTCAACTCCCTCCAGGGCCTCCCCGCCTGTCTTTGTGTTAGAGTGGAAAATGCATTGCTGGAGCTCTGCTCCCTGCATCAGGGCTGTCCCTGGCTCCAGGCCTAATTGGGAAACCAGGGGGACCAGTCATTCATTGTTTCCAACCCAGGGACTGGAAAGCAGAGCTCATTTGGCAGGCTGAGGAAGCAGAGTAAGGGTATTGACTTTGGAAAAAACTTTTAGGCAATATCCGAGAATGAATTGCTTAAGCTTAGAAAATTTTAATCAAGAAATCCCTAAACTTTCTGTTTATTGGTATTGGAGTCATTACTGAAAAGCAGTTTTAGGAGCTTGGTTCCTATTTACTGATTCCACCTAATCTCATTCCAGGAAAAGCAATAAGCTCTTCTACCTGTTTTTCAAAAGTAAAGTTTTGCTTCAAGTTTTTACTTACCTCTAGGAGAGGGTCTAAAGTGTAAACAGTGACGGCATGGGCTAGACCCCAGGAGGAAAGGACCGTGTGATCTTCATGCCCAGCACCGTCCTAGGCACATAGCAGGACAATAGCTATGAGTGTTTGCTCAGTGAGTGAATGAGGAGATCAAGCATTGGCACATATTTTCCTTGCTATGGTAGGTCAGACTCAGCATTGCAGAGGGATTGGGATATCTGTATGTGTGTGTAATACACACACACACACAATAGCCAACAAGAGGAAAAGAGGCCCATCTGAACCTTTGTTTGGAATTCCATATTTCTGGTTCCTCCACAGAAAGAGAGAGTATCAGAGTTGTATGGAGAAAAAGTGGTGAAATTAGACTAGGTAACACCTTCCGTATCATGGATTTTTAGCTTTTCTTAGTCCATGTCTGGTTGTTTTCCAGACTCTGGAGGCAAGAATGTGATCCCCTCCTACCTGCTCCAGTGGTAACTCAACTGCATTCACATCAGTATCTTCAAGTCCTGGGTGAGGTGCCATCCTTAAGTCACATACCTGTCACCAGAGTAGGCAGGTACCCAGGTGGTGCCACGGCAGGGGAAGTTTTGTAGGTCAGCACCCCCTGCCCCCTAGAAAACTAAGAAAAGCCCACTCCAACTTGTTCTAAGATGCCTAAGGTCTTTTATTCTATAAAGAAAGAGAGAACAGGCTTAAAATATAAACATTCTGGGGGAGCAGTAAACACATTGCTTTTAATTTATTCTATAATATAACTGAACGCAACTAGGGTTTTCTTCCCTGAGAACAGGTTTGACAGGAAGGAACACTAGGAATCTGAAGGGGAATGAGGTTGGGAAAGAACCCAGGAAAAGTTTCAGGAAAGGGAGGCTGGGGAGTCAAGTCAAATCACCCTATTCTATCCTCTTTCCAACAAGGTCCTATTCCACGTGCGGTACTCTTCAGCATTTTGTTTGGTCTCTTGATAGTGATTTTCTCTCACTTTCAGGCTGTGCCCTATGTAATTTGTGAATTGATGATTTTTATCTAGGGTAAAGTTCAGTTGAATTTAGTTTAAGGCTATTTTCCTAAATACTTGACTTCAGGTGGAAGCTGAACGGTACTTTGAGCATTTCATTGGCATTTCTGATGCTAAAATGGCCTACCCCACCCTCCGAAGCCTGGCCTGCCCTCATGCCCAGTCCTTTCAGGCTTTAGGGTTTTAAGTGGCCCTAGAGTTAAGAATTGCCTAACTGGGGTTTGGGAATTAGGTGCATCAGTGCTGGAGCTCATTGGAGCGTTTGCAGGGGCAACCCAAGATGAGGGCAACCCCCGAATATAATCCCTGCTTTGCTTCTCTAGATTTTGCCAAGCTGGCTCTCTCCTAGGCCTGGAAGCAGTGGTTTATTCACGAGACCTCTGAACTTAATAACAAATTTAAGGACAAGCAGAGATTGAGAAGACTTTCTTTTCACTTGGATTTACAATCTATTCTCTCTCTTTGGGTTTTATGAAGGATTTAAGCCCTCTTTTTCTTCAGTGAAAGCAATTCAATTTGACCCCATATACAAGGTCATCTACAGTGTAAAAAAAATTAGTCATTTTTTTCCATACATGAACAGATGGGCTTCCCAACACCATCTCCTTCAGCCTGGAAGAGGAAGAGGAACTGGAGGATGGAGGGTCAGCAGAATTCACGTTCTTCTCAGAAGATCTCGTGGCTGAGCAGCTGACCTACATGGACGCAGTATGTGTTCTCTTTGTACCTCAGATGTGCTTCCTTTTAAATTGTGGGGCAGTGATAGCACTAGTGGTCTGGGGAGAGCAGTGGGGTAATGTGATTTGTTTTAAGTATTTTTGAATCCTTGAGAGAGGTCACATCTGTAAATGCAGAATTAGGATGTGACTTGAGTCAATCATCTGAGTAACTCAGGCCCAAGCTCTTCTTTCAGTTCTGGGCTCAAAACCCAGAGGGAAAGTAAGAATTCTAATCCAAGTGAAACAAAAGCTAGCCCATTCTATGGGCATTTCTCTCCTTGTAGACTCATAAATATTTCAAGATCTGAACTGTTTATTTGGAGGATTGTAAAGGGATCAAAGTAGGATAAAATCAATTCACTGACTTCACATGTGACCGTATCTGGCAGCTCATTTTCACGTGTGCTTCCTGTATTTATTTGATTACATCAGCCACATTTCAAAGCTCAGTGTTCATTGGTAAATGCCAGTTAAAGAAAAGAGGACTATTATGAATTATCTCAATGATTTTTGCTCTTCTGCACTTACCACTTTTGAGAATGTAGTCTAGAAAGTGGCAATTTCCATCTAATATATATATATGTAAATAAGATAAAAGTAAATCAGTTAGTCTGTATAAAGTAAATCCTGGTATTCCCTCTTTCATACAAATCCGTACACATCTTGTGTTAAATTATTGTGCAATCAGGTTCTAATTTGTTTGACAGTTTTTCTTTTGTTCTGCAACTGGTAGCATAGCGGAATTGTTATTGGTTATAACCTTTAGGAAAAGACCACAAAACCCCACTTTGAGCCCCTCTTTTTTTTTCTCTTACTGTGTCTAATAGTTTTTCCTTTGCGCCTTATTTTCTTCATTTTGAGTAATGTGAGCTAGCGGCACTGGCAAATGTTGCATGTGCTGTACCTCTGTGGATCACTTCTCAAGTGGTTGACTAGCATCCATATTCATTATGGACATAATTGTGAGTGACCAGGATCTCCATGGATATGATTTTAAGGTCAAAATAATTTTAAACACTTCTTTTTTATTATTAGTTTTGATTTTTTTTACCTGGCTTTCCTTGCAGGACAGAAAAGTCAAAATATTTTAGGTCATTTTTAATTTTACTTTGGTCACGGTGTTCCATTAGCTCAGTTGAACAGATTTAAAAAGAACGTATGAGCTTTTCTGATCAGTTAATATATTAATTATTTACTTTTGTCTTTTGAAATGGACACCATGAGGCAAATCAAGTAGAAAAGGGTTATTTGTCTGTTCACAAAGTACCAATTTACAAATGACCCAGATGACGTGCTTTGCCACATGAGATGTCTGTGTTGTCCTTAAAGTCAATTTCTCTTTTGTTCTAGCAACTGTTCAAGAAAGTAGTGCCTCACCACTGCCTGGGCTGCATTTGGTCTCGAAGGGATAAGAAGGAAAATAAACATTTGGCTCCTACAATCCGTGCTACCATTTCTCAGTTTAATACCCTCACCAAATGTGTTGTCAGCACCATCCTGGGGGAAAGAGAACTCAGAACTCAGCAGCGAGCCAAAATCATCGAGAAGTGGATTAACATTGCTCATGTAATTACCTTTCTCAGAATATTCTTCACATTTAGTAGATATTAGAGACGCTTCTGTCATTCTGCTTAAATGCTTTAGTCTGGGTTGGAGCCCATTGGATTTTTGTTGTTGTTGTTGTTGTTATTGTTGTTCCAAAGTAAGGAAAAAAGTCTTTCTTAACCTGAGAACCTATTTATTTTAACTTTTTTAAAAAAAAAAAACAACACAGTGATTCCTTAGTCACTTCTTTGGCTTGTGGGCCCCCGCAGTGGGCCCTCTCCAGGGTGAGACATTGTGTCTGCTTTTTCCTTGGTATTCACCATAGACTGAGTGTTGTACTCTGCCCTGAATTCAATAAACATAAACCGATGGTCTGTGTCAGACAAACCTTTCTTCAACCCAGAGTGGTTACCCATGCACCCTTCTAGTACCTGGAAGCAGATTTGAAGAGTGGGTTCAAATCTGAAGATCAGATTCAGAATCTTGAATCTCTTTTGTAAAGGTCTGAGGCACACAGATCTCACATTGATTTGGGACCTTTCTGCAGGCCTTAGACCTGAAGTTGGAAGGGAGACATATTTTCTCAGGCCTGAAGTGCATTTTACTGAGTATCAGACTCTAGAATATTGGACTAGACTACTGCTCATATGCCATATGACCTTCACCTATCAGCCTCTTTTTACATGATTGAGAAGATATGAACGGTATACAGTTAGTTGGTCAACAAATATGTTGTGAGCTTCGGGTATGTGTAAGCTACAATATTATGTACTTTGGGAACGTACAGGGAATAGAAAACAATCGATTTAGTTCTACAGGTGGTCAAATATTGTGGTAAAATGTGGAAGTTAAGACAACCTGGAATCATCTCAGTGTGAGCAGTAGAGGAGTAGGGCTCTATGGAATAAGTGCTGTGTAAGTGGAGGAGGGAGAGAGAACTTCTGACTGGGGTGTTCATAGAAGGCTTCATGGATGCGCTGACATTTGATTTTAGTTTTCAATGTAAATAGGATTTTTGGTATTTGTTATTTTTTTTCCTAGGCAGAAGAAATTACATCAGCAAAAGCTATGTAATCAATAAAATTTTTGAAAAACAATTATTATATAAATATCCTGTGTTATGGGCTATATGGGCAAGACTTAACCAAACTATATTTTGCTTTCTGTCCTGTTAAAGTTTTTTTCATTAAGCTACAATCTATAAGGCACGATGTCTAAGCCTTTCACATTCTCTTTTATTGTCTTTGATTAAAGAGCAAACAGATAATTGTGTCAGAGAATTTGCCTTGTATTGAGTCTTCAGGGGGTGTGTTGGCTGCAGAAATTTTAATATATGAAAAAATGATCAAGAAGCAAGTAGCATCTTATGCAACTTACCTTGTTCCTATTCTGAATTGAGCTTATTTCTCAACTAGTAAAAGCTACTAAAGAAGTTTTGATTGAGTGTGATATAGGGTGGAATTCCTCTGTATTCTTTGAATGATAAGAAAATATCGTTTTGCCACAAATGCCATAGCATTTACAGTCTTATGGTCTGTATACACTTAATCCATTCAATTGCCTATAAAGTTTACAGCAATAATATAGCACCTGTGTATATGATACAGATGGCTCAAACAATGCCTTTTGAACCAATTTAATTATAAATTGTTCATTTATGTGATAGTAAGAAATACAGATTGAATAATTTGAAGTATATTACAAATCCCATAGCATGTTCTAAAAACCACGGGTCCTTAGTCTTGGTGATGTAGTTTCCTAATGTCGAGCATGTTGTGTTCCTTAAAATCATGTAGGGTAACTTAATAAAATAATGAATCTCACAGGTGGTTTCCTACCAAGATTTACTTTACTTTTCCTACATTAGTCACTGTCAGTTTCTGTTGAGGGGATGTTTGACAAATTATAATAATTTTACACACAGAAAAGATTTCTGACCTAATATGCTATGTTTCTTGGGCTGAACCTTAATAGTAGTTTTCTACTTCCACATCACATCTCCTAGAAGATACTTCGTTTTCTAGAAATGGGGCCAGATGCCTTTTGTAACACTTTAAACCCTTGGCTTCAGCCTCTTTCTGAATAATGTGTTCCATATGTTTATTACAATTTGCATGAAATATCTGTGCCTGAGTTCTTTTATTTATTTCAAGTTTCCTGATTTTTAGAACATAACTTGGATTCTGAACCTTTGTTGAACCATGCTTCCCAGACTGACTACAATTCTGAGCATTTTTTTCCTCCTTTCTTTCTTTTAAAGTAAGAGGAGGACACTGAGGTATTTAAAAAGGGTGGGCGTGACTTTTTAATAAAGTACTTAGGTATTGACTCTAAAGAAAATGTTTGAGGTTTTGTTTGTTTGGCATAGTTTTAAGTAGCCAGATTTTGGCCCATGGCCTGCTGAGTTAGAGAATGTTGTTGTTCTTTCAAACTCAGGTTATTTCATTACTTCATGAAATAACCCTCTAAGCAATACATATTTGTGTCCAACTTCTCTGACCCCTTGCCCCAGATATTCTGCTAATGCAGTACTCTTGTTTATAAGCAGCGGGCATGTCACACTCCCATGTGTCTATATGGGAAGCATCTTCTTTGACATAGGGTTGGCCCCCTCTCCCCATGTCACCTCTTCCCCATACCAGCCAAGAATGGGACCCTCTCTCTCTCTCTGAATGCTGTGCTGTCCCCATCATTCATTTGGTATGACTGAGTCCCAAGGTTACCAGCTGCTGATGCTGTAGAACTAAGGAGCCTTTCTCTTTACCTAGAATATGACATCTAGAATGTTTCCTGTTCTCTTTCTATTTTGTGTAAAAACACTGCCAACAGGAATTTGTTTTAGAAACCCAACTTATTTTGGAAGCATTGATGTACCAAGGTGTTTCTGAACATTTATGATTGTGGGACAAGCCAATCTGCAACAAAATGAATGTGTATAAAAATATTCCCTCTTGGCTAAGAGCATAAAAGCCAAGGTTCAACTTGTGGTGAATTTTTATTGCCAAGTAATATACACCTCTGTGGACAAGTGGTTGGTCGGTCATGTGATGTTCGATACCATCTGACCTCAAAGTGGCTGTTGCCCTGTTCACTTCATGGGTCTAGGGGATGCAGTGATATTTCATGTGTATTTTCAGGGCAGCAGAAGAAAGTTTGCTTTCTCTAGCATAGCTCTACAGACAGACTCATTTCCATTACTGTTTTTACTAGGAAAGCTGGAAACTATAAAACTGTAACAACAATGCAAAAAAATATATTAAAAGGAGAAAAACAAGCATACAGTGCCAAAATCTATAAAGTGTCTCGGTGACCGGGGTGGGAGTAAGGAGCCATTTTTTGATGTTCATTATTTATACAGCTGCCTATTTAGTGGTAAGAATTCATAGCAGCTGTGATACCTCTAAAACAGGAAACCACCAACTCACTGGAATATTGATATTTAAATGCCTTGTATGTTTTAATCACTCCCCATACAGGAATGTAGAATCCTGAAGAATTTTTCCTCCTTGAGGGCTATCGTTTCGGCACTGCAGTCTAATTCCATCTATCGGTTGAAAAAGACTTGGGCTGCTGTCCCAAAGTAAGTTCCCAAGTGTCTGCTCTACTTTTCTTTGGCCAGGGTGAATAGTTGTTGCATAAATGCTACAGGTCCTCCCCTTCAAAGCTCATATTATGTAACCAAAGAAACGTACTTGAAAGCCTCTATGTGTTCCAGGCAAGGGTGCATTTTACACATATTCACTGATGAGGTCTGAGGCAAAGCTGCTACAGAATCAAACCTATTCTCAATGTGTGCCAATAGGCAAAGGGTATTTGCTTTTTGGACCATTTTAAGGAGGTGCTTATTATCTAGAGTTTGGGGAATGATGGAAGTTTCAGCAGTTAGCCATTACTTCTCGTTATTTTTCAGCCTGATCCCACAGTCCTAAGCTATTCCAGGATGTGAGGGATAATGTTTGAAAATAGGAAATTAGTTCTTGCTGTTCACCAGGTGCTTTAGTTTGCTAAGGTTGCTGAAAGCAATATACCAGAAGTGGTTTGGTTTTTAACAATGGGGATTTATTAGCTTACAAGCTTACAGTTCTGAGGCCATGAATATGTCCAAATCAGTGATGCTTTCTTCCTGAAGATCAACTGCAGGCAATTCTGGGCTTCTCTGTCACATGGCAAGGCACATGGCGGCATCTGCTGGTCTCTCCCTTCTCTTCCAGGTTTCATTGTTTTCAGCCTCTTGATTCCCTGGCTTTCTCTCTTCTTCTGTCTGTATTCATCTCTCTCCTTCTCTTTGTATTCATCCCGTTTATAAAGGACTCCAGTGAGAGGATTAAGACCCATCCTGGGCCATGCCTTAACTGAAGTAACCTAATCAAAAGGTCCTACTTACAATAGGTTTACACCCACAGGAATGCATTAGCTTTAGGAATATGATTTTCTGGGATCCATCCAGCTCCAAACCATCATACCAAGAAACCATTTAGTCTCAGTTTCTGCTACAGCATATTAAAGGCCATCTCAGTGACACAGAAACCTCTAAATGCACCTTTCTAGGTACCTGACAGAAATAATTTAGCTAGCCACTATTCTGTGCAGTTTTTCTTTGTTAAAGCAACTTTGGGAAAATATTCTCTCTCCCATTTCTGAAACTTCACCTGTAGACCAGAGAACCTTTTTGCAAAGGAAGGAAGGGTGAGTGAGGAGGACAGTTCTGGAACAAGTCTTTCTGGGCTTGAACTAGTCAGAGAATCAGGATCTATCAGGGAAGGATGTATAAATTATTTGTTTATAGTCTGTGTGGTGTGCAGTACAGTCAGTTTCAGTCAGGAGGGAGGCCGTCTGGTTTCCCAGGCAGGTGTGTCCTGGTGGAATTGGTGGGTTAGTCCTTGGAGTAGAAGGTCAAGGTCCTCACTTTTGCCAGTTCACTCAGAGCTGATTAAGCCCCAAGGGGCTAATAGTCCAAATTTGTAAGAGACTGAAATTGGTAAACCAGAGTCTCAAATTTATGCTGAAAAATGAGTGTCAAGCTTATTAATGGCTCATATTCTCATTCAAAGGAAAGTCTACTTGGGAGAAGTAAAATAATTTATTAGGGAATTCTTTGATGGGTAAAGAGTCATCAAATATTGAAGTGGATGTTCTTAATACCTAGTGTTACAGCTGTAGAAGTCTGATGCAGCCTCAGACACTTGGACTCCAAAAGCTTGGGTTCTGTTTGTGACACCGTTATCTATCAGAAAAGCTGGCAGATGGGCTTTTCAAAGTCCAATGCAATTGTCTTGCTTACCACCCTTTGCTTGGGTTCTTTTTCCTCTTCAGTAGCTTGAATAATCAAGGTGACTCTGTGTATGCAAAAAATCAGTTGATTGATTTTCCTCTTCACATATATCTTATGAAAGATATGGTCCTATAAGATCATTAGATGATAGGCCCTGGTGAAATATGACAGGGAAATTAGAAGCAGACAGAGTCTTAGTGCTCTCCACTGCCATACCACATCAACTCTCCTTCCCCTCATCACTTCTTCTGAACTGTGGTATCTAAAACAAAGGGATGGCCACATGTTAAAATGCAGCCCTGTCTGATTGCAATGAAAGGTAACCTCATCTCTCTTTGGTGATTTATAAATAGAACACTATGCTAAATCACCTAGCCAGCTAAATTTTCTTCCACAGTAAGTTTGAGGCTAAGATGCAGGTAAAAAATTGGTGGTATCATATGAGAAGATCTGTTCTTTCAGTTGGCTTTTTTAACTACTGAAAAACAAACAAACTAACAAACAAGCAAACAAAAAAGCCATATTCTGTTTATCACGGGTGCCTGTTTGTTTCTTAGTAGTTTGTTTTAGCAGGTATGCTCTAGAAGTATCCTCATTCCTTGGTGAAAACACTTCCTTATCAGCTTTCTATGTTTTTCCATTGCTAAATTCAAGGAACAGGTTTAAGATATCTCATCTGGTTACCATTTCCCCCTATAATCCTTTAAGTTTCTAGCTTTCAGAGGGTAGAGAGGACATTTGCTTCTCATTATTTAGGACCACATTAATTAAGTTCTTAATTATTTTTTTCTAAAATTTAAATAGCTTTAATGATTTTCTTTATTATAAGAGTAATATACTCATAAAAAAGATTCTTAATGGCTTTTTCATGATAATGAAAATATTGCATATATAATAATATTGCCCCATTAGTCTTTTTGTCTTCAAGATAATCTACTCAGTGAGTCTAGAGGGGTGCGTATAGAAGAGCATTGAGGCTTATGGAGATGTACAGTACTAGAAAGGGCGACGGGCAGAGTAGGTGCTTTATGTATGTCATCTTGCTTTTACAGAAATCCTATGAGGTAGCGATTAGTATTTCCATTGTATAGGTAAGAAAAGAGAAGCTCAGGAAAGTTAAACAGCTTGTCTAAGATCACTCAGGAAATAAGTGGCAGAGTTGGGATTTGAGTCTCTCACTCCCCCCACCCCCCATACATACACCCCTGACTCCAGAGCCTGTACTGATCCTACATTCCATTCAGGCTCTGAGAGTGAGAATAGTGGGCCATAGTTTAGGAAATTTGGGTTCTATACTTGGAACTCTCAATAGTTACTAGTAGAAACTTGGGCAAATCCCTGGCTCTGGTGTCTTCATCTCTGAAATGAGGGACCAAGCCAAGATGACCCGCAGATCTCATTGGACTTTGTCTGTGTTGCTAACATAGAACTTTTTTTTTTTTTTTTTTTTTACTGAAGACAACATGGCCTGACTGAACAATTTAATGACCCAGTTTAACAATCTTTTCCAATAACTATAACATGGACAGTTAGCAAATATCCCTTTCTAGCACAAGTGGCCATGTGCACCTTGCATGAAAGAAATCATTGACATCATCTGTGCTCATATCACCCACCAATCTGAGATCAGTGGAATCCCTCTGTACCCATAGGTTCTAAGGACAGTTGGGATGAAGGTGTTGGGATTTTACTAATTCTTCTTTATTAATACCTTTTCATAGGGACCGGATGCTGATGTTTGAAGAGCTTTCAGATATCTTCTCAGATCATAATAACCATTTGACCAGCCGGGAGCTACTGATGAAGGTGAGGCTTGTGGTGAGGGTACTGGGTAGCACTGTTGATAGTTCTGAAATATACTCAAAGAAAGAGTAACTTGAGCACTCCTTAAACTCCTTTAATCCTCTGAGAAAGCCTAAGGTGTCTAAAAGGCAGGATTTTGGTTTTATTTATGTAGACTCTTAAGAAGTTTGAGGCCAAAAAAATTCAAAGTCCAGTGAGCTCTCTCCTTCTACTCTCCTTACTTTATTATTACACAACCAGACTATGAACATTATGTTCATGTGTGTACCTCTTTAACAGACTGCTCTGCAAATACCGAATGCTGGCAGGTAAGTGGGTGAGAGTCCCTGTAATATTCCTTCTCAGTAAAACATCTCCTCAAATGTCAGAGCCTAAGCCTGCAATTCCACATCCTTTATTTGGACTAAATTGCACAATCTGTCTGTCAGCGGTATTTATTGAACACAAGATAAATGCTGACTTCTGAACTACTTGGTAAAGATATAGCTTGGTTCATTTTATTTCTCCAGACATATATTGAATGTCTAATATTTGTAAAGCATTGGTCCAGCCTTTAGGAATATGAAGAAGGCTAACACAGACCCTGTTTTCTAGGGATTCACATTCTAGTTGGTGGAGATAGACACTAAACCACAAGAATAAGTGTCAAATAAAGGTTAAACTAACAGATTGTGGGCAATCATTTGAAGGAGAACTAGCATACACCAGATCATTTTCCTATAGCCTTTCTATAAAATAGATTCTGTCATCCTCATTTTGAGGATAGCCAAGACTCAGAGAGGTAAGTACCATGCCCTAAAACAAATATTTGGAAGGTGGTAGAGAAAAAAATGTGAATCCGTCTTGGTGAGACTCCAAAACCTGTGTTTTTTATCACTTACGCACAAAGCTATTTCTTCTGGCCTCTTGGGAGTAAGGGGGCAAAGTGGATCAGGTGAAGCTTCATAAGGAAGATCAATCAGTAATTTCTTCAACACATATTGATTGAGCACTCACTATGTGCTAGGTGTTGGAGATACAGCCACATAGAAGACAGTCTGATCCCAAGGGGATTACGGTTTCATGGGGGAGGTAGAAAAGTAGACAATTACAAAATAGTGTAAGTACAACAAGGGGAAAGCTCTGAACTGGACAACTAGAAATGATCCTCTTCTGTCAATTGGAGACAATCATAGTATTTGGCCTGCTGACCTCATAGAATTATTTTGAAGATTGACAAAGGTAAAATATTTGAAAACATTATACAAATATAAGTTGTTGGAGAGCTGTATGCATATGAAACCAAAGTATGCGTAACAAATGCAAATGAAGAAAGTATAAGCTGTATGTGAGCTTAGAGGGGACACTTGGAGTAGTCAAGTGAGGGGAAAGGTAAGTAAGAAAAGGCATCCAGTTGACACCTTTAGCTTATTCATTCCTGCAAGAGCTTCCATTGTGGTCTTCACGACTGCTCTCCTCCGAAGTCCTGCTCATCCTTCATGTCTCTCCTGGAAGCCTTCCTTGACACTCCCGAGTCTGATCAGGAGCCTTCCTGTGAGCTCCTGGAGAAGCTGTCATTCCTCCATCTTGACATTTATCGCGTACTCTATTGGAATTGTCTGTGTACTTAATCTGCCTCCCTACCTGCCTCTTGAGGGCAGGGACTGGGTATACCTTTTTCACTGTTGTATCCCTAATGTCTAACACAGTGCCTGGTATATAGTAAGTGTTCACAAAATATATTTTAACTGCTTTATAATCCACATGCCCACTGTTAGCCCTTCTTGGGGTAGATGATATAAACAGGGCAGTTTATGTGGATCCCTGACTTTGGATTTGGCCTACCTGATGACCTGCACATTGAGCAGTGCTTGCTGAGATCGTGTTACTCCCTGCTTCACGTCCCCCCCGGATTTGCAGACTTTAAATGGAAACTCATCTGGCTGGAAAGAGATGGCTTAATGGTCTCACTGTCAGCAATATGAGGCTAGACTAACTGGAGCCACACAATCCAAATCCCAATAGCCTTGAGTCATCCTTCCAAAGTAGATAAATTGAATGTCGTGCAGTATGTTGCCTGGTGGCCTTTTGGCTAAAACCTTAGAAGCAAAGCTATATCTACACATTAAAGATCCCATAAACTTTTCTTAAACGTAGATGTTTACTCCAATACTCTAAGTTTAGTTTCATACATATGGCTCAATTCCAAAGAAATGAAAAATCTGGCTATGAATATATGTGGTCTGTGCATTATCATTGATAGTGGAATGTTTTGTGGCAGTCCACATATATATATGTCCTTTTCTAGTTACCTTTGTTGATCATTCTTCATATGAAGTATGTAAATTCCAGGTGTTAATTCTCAGCACAGTTTTTGAAAATGAAATGAAGGTATGCAGGTTTTCAGAAGAACTGCTAGGAAAAAAAGCTGTCCTTTATTTCTAATATGCCACTCCTGGACTTATACTGATTTATACTTGGGTAATCTTAGTCTTAAATGACCTATCCTTTTCTTTTACTTCTGGATAGAAGTAATGTGCCACTTCTTTAAAAGTATGACCCATGTAACACAATAACTAGCAAAAATCTGTGGCTTTCCTTTTAATTGTTGAAAAAATGTTTTTATGCCTTCTCAAAGATTATCTTAAACCTATTACTTCCTTATAATTTCTGGAACTTTGATAATTCTAAGCAGTTGTATTGTAGAGTCTTATGAATTTCAAAACAACAGGAAAGCAAAACACCACCAAATCTTCTTGGTTCTTGGTGCTCTCAGTGAGAATTATCCCTGGTTGAATTGATATAAACAACTGCTAGGAAGGTCCAGAAATTTAGCTCTGGTGGAGATGTGTGTTCAGTGAAAGTCCCAAGCACACTAAAGTTAAAGTTGGACCTGAAAGTCAGACTCCAAAGGAGTAATTTGTTAGAACTAGGAAGACCTACTCAAACAACAACAGTCATTATCTTCTGAACTATAATTTAACATACTGAGAAGGATTCAGTGCCTGTGTAGCACCCTAGTAGAAGAGGCCCTCTGAGGCCCAGGAAAAGGATGGATGAAGGCAACTGAACTCTGCTAAAGGTGGAAATAGAAGGTGAGACTCAGACAGAGGAGGAGAGACAGGAAGAGAGAGGAATGGAGTGGTATACAGAGGGAGTGGGAGAGATGTGGAGTTGGTCCAAACGAAGATGATGATTGAAGTCATGGGACTGGATGGTATTTCCAAAGACACACGTGTAGTGAGAAATTAGACATGACTGGCAGGAAGAAAAGGAATCCCGGAGAGAGCAGACACATGAGCAGCAAAGGAGGCAGGAGGAGAGAACCAGTGATGCAGTCATAGAAACCTGTGAATTTGCAAGAAGGTTCATGGGATTGGTGTTGTGAGACATTGCAGAGCAGAGGGTTTAGGACTGAGGGAGGAAAAATCACTAATGGTTAAATGTGGAAAATAAGTAGATTCTCAATTGATACCTCATTAGGAAGAACTGGCACTAGTCTCTTTGGAACTCTAGCAAGAGATGGAATCACATTCTCATGAAGTCATGAAATCAGCAAGTCTTTCAGCTCCTCATTTCAGATCTTCATCTCTGCTACTATTGGAGAGGTTGTCCTAAGTGCTCTTTAACAATCCTATTCTATGATTCTCATGAACCTTTAGACTTTTCAGAAATTCTTATTAAGAATTTTAAATCTGTCAGCAATAATTTCCACACGTTGTAACCTCTGCCAATGACTGAGCAACTGGAAGGTGGACGGAAGGACCTACATATTGGAAAGAGATTGGTATTCACTTTCAAATTAGACAGAATTGATTAATCAATCTAAGCAAAATTTCAAGAAGTTGAGAAGGACTCACACCTACCTAGCACAGGAAATTGTGACTATCAGGCCACTTGCATTCAACTCCAGGAAGAATTAGGAGACCATTAACTAGAAGTAGCTCTCATTATTATCATTTATAATGGAAAAACTAAAGTGGATAGTGAGTCAGTATAGATTCTGTCTCCGGGGATGTCCCTGAGGCCCTGATTAAGGCTTGTGAATGATGAAATATGTTGAGCTTCACCACCATCAGTAAGACCAAGTCATTGAGATAAAAAAAAAAAACACAATTCCTTTTGCTGTTACACAGTAGTGAGGGGTCACTCACCTGTGATGGTAATATAATAAATCTAGGAATAACTGAACTAAGGAAAAACTAATATAAAGCATGCATTGGAGGCTAAACACTACTGAATTGTGACATTTGCCTCCCATTCATACAGTTCCTGGAAAATGAGAACTTCACAAGACCCTGAAACCACAAAACCAAAAACAGTTTATGTTCCAGTCAGCAAACTCAAGACTAGTCATTATGTAAAAGAATTTATTGTTACAATGGGAGGGAGGAGAGAAAAGGGAGCCATCTGTCCTCAGTCACCAAGAGGAAGGATTGGTTTGTAAGCGTTCCAAACCTGAGGGACAACTTGAGAGGACTGATTGGGGGTGAAAAAGAGAGGAAGAAATATATAAAGGTTCTGGCTTTCATGAATTAGTGCTGTATCATGATACTGGACTTCCTCAGAAAACTTCCGGTATAAAGTTTCATTTAGCCAAGAAATCCCACAGAAATAGTCATTTTTCTTTCACAGTATGCTGACACATCCATTTCAGGCCAAGATCAAGAACTCACAAAATGTACAGAGGAAGAACTCTTCATTTCCACGACATGTAAATTTGAGTGAAATTTGCAATGTGTAAAAATTGTCACTTGTTCCTAGAATTGTCTGCCTTGTTTGATGAGTGATTTTATAACTAAGTCAGGTGCTCTTCTTACAAAGTAGGGGGTAAAACAGAATAATCCAGAACCACCAGGCCTCATAAAAATAGCCCACTTGAAATAAGCCAGTCAAATTTTACATAACACGGCCTAGAGAACCTCTGGGTTCTCAGAGTTCGGAAGCCTCTTCATTTTGCATGACGTTCAGATAGTTGCCTAGAGGTTGTATACCAGAAACTAGATGCCCCTTCACTTTCTATCCAGTGTCATCCTCTAGCCCTGTCCTTTGTGTGCTTCTGTTTCTTAGGAAGGAACCTCAAAATTTGCAAACCTGGACAGCAGTGTGAAAGAAAACCAGAAACGGACTCAGAGGCGGCTTCAGCTCCAGAAGGACATGGTATGGACAACCATCTTTCTTTCCTAAGAGCCCACAGGAGGCGGGTAGCATGGGGGGATGGGGGAGGACATGGGAAGGAAAGGGAGGCCAGGCTCCTGTGCAGCACTAGCACCTTCAATCCACGTGGCTCTTCATGCTTTCTAAACAGTTCTCCCATTCTTTACCTCACTGGTTCTTAGCAGCCCTGGGAGATTGGTAAGAAAGATATGATTTATCCCATTTGACCCAGTAGGAAATAAACATTGAGTTGCAAATAATGTTGATTCCTGGGAATTAATTCATTCCTTCTTTCCCTCCTTCCTTCCCTCCTTCCTTCCCTCCCTCCCTCCTTCCCTCCCTCCCTCCTCCCTTCCTTCCTTCCCTCCCTCCCTCCCTCCCTCCTTCCTTCCTTCCTTCCCTTCCTTCCTTCCCTCCCTCCCTCCCTCCTTCCCTCCTTCCTTCCTTCCTTCCTTCCTT
>JAKSZT010054304.1:23661773-23768763 GCA_026826555.1 Tolypeutes matacus
CTTTCTTTCTTTCTGTTGTCTGTCTTTCCTGTCTTTCTTTCTTTCAATTTTAAGGTGCATAGAGTTCTGCCCCTTTTGCTGTCTTCCTCCACCTACCTCTGCATGTAGTAGCTGCTGCCACCTCAGCCTTGGGGCCTCCTGGGCTTCTGTTTAGCGACAGAGCAGAGAAATGCCTACCATCATCGGCTTTGGGTCTATGGTGGCCCTGGCCCTGGCCCTGGCCGTCCTCCCAGAATGACTTGGTTCTTGCCCTCATAGAATTATTCCCTTGTACTGACTCCCTCTGGTCATTTTCCAGCTCTCCTTTCTAAACCCAATCTTTTGCATTTTTCAGTACTCAGAGGAGCACATGGAACCATAATCAGGCCTCCTCATTAAGACTGAAAGATAGTTATTATCATCTTTGGCTTTATTTTAAACTCTCCTAGCTTTTAGCATTAAAAGTTCTAGAGAGTTCTAGAGTCTGTCAGATTGAGCCTAAGCATTCTCATTCCTGCTTGCCGATTTGAGGAGAACCTTTTCCTTCTTTGGAAAGATGGACATAAATCAGAAACATTGTTTTCAAATGATAGGACTCTTCTGTTACACAAAGCCTGTGAAACAGTCACCTTGTTTCAATTTTTTTTGGTTGTTCAAAGACAAGTTAAAAATAGCTGTTACCAAAAAAAAGACTATTTTAGTTCAGGATGAGACCTTGTATGCATAATGGGAAAGAACACACTGCAGCTGATGGTGAGTTTCTGAAGGACAAATCCCCCCTTGGTGTGAACCTCCTGAAGCATGTCTGGCTGAGGAAGGAAGCAACCTCAGGTCAAGCAGCTGCCTTTGCCCTGTTGAGACTTAATTTTTCCACCAAAGTGCCTAAATGGAATTTAGAGTAAGGTATCCATGGAATCCCCTTTTTATTTTCCCTTCAAGAATGGCTTGTGACTTGGTGGCCTTGAAATCACAGAGATGATTTCAAAGGAAATTTGGTGAAATGAATATAATATCAGTTGTAAGTTGAAATACATCTACCTTCATTTCCATTTTTTTGTTAAATAAACTTTTTACTTTGGAATACTTTTAGATTTACAGAAAAGTTGCAAACATAGTACATAGTTTCTGTAAACCGCACACCCAATTTCTCCCATTGTTAATATCTTACATAAGCATCACACATCTGTCAATACTAAGAACCTGACCCTCGTATAATACTAGTAACTAAAATCCAGCCTTTATTTGGATTCCACCAGTTTTCCATTAATATCCTCTTTTTGTTTCAGTGTCCAGTTCAGCGTCCCACACTCCATTTAGTTGCTAAGTCTTCCCAGTCTCCACTGGTGTGTGACCGTTGTTCATGACCCTGACATCCTTGAGTACTGGCCAGGTCTCCTGTAGATTATCTGACTTTGTCTGTTGTTTTTCTAGTGACTACACTGGGGTCATGGGTTGGGGGAAGAATATCACAGAAGTGAGGTGCCCTCCTCCTCACATCATATTGGGGAGCGTATGGCATCACCGTGGCATCTGGTGCCATGTTGATGGTGTCCTGCATGGCGTTCACCTTCATCACGTGGATAAGGTAGCCTTGGCCAGGCTTTCCACTTCAAAGTTAATATATTTTCCTTTCCCACCTCTACTCTTTGAAAGCACATCACTAGGTCTAGCCCAAGGGGGGCATTTCATAGTGACCCCCATGCCCTTGTGGGGCATCTTCTCCAGTAAGCAGCCATCCAGTTTTTACAGTCGGTGAGATCAGTGCTGGTCCAAACCACTGGAAGTGTCTTCACACCCTGAAAAGTCCTTTTTTGACCTGAGCCTAAGCAAAATAAATACCTAACTGTGAGCACACTTGAACATACTTATATGACTTCTTGGCTTTAAGACTTGGTTTTCATAACTTTGAAAGTTATATATTAGATGGTGGTGTTTCTATCTTATTTGTGGAGGAGTTTTCAAGATTTCATTCATGGAAGTGAGCATAGGTGGTCCTAAATTCAGCCTTGTATGGCCCTTATTTATTCTCCAAACTTTGTCAAGGCTTACCTGGCCATTCAAGGATTGCTGCTTCTGTCTACATATAGGCTGGTTTCTAAATTTAGTAGCAATAGGCATTTGCTCCCTTGTGGAGGTTACTGAAATCCTTAAACTTTTCAATAACAATAAAGACAGTTTGCTCTGATTGCTCTTCAGGGCGTGATGCAGGGAACTGTGCCCTACTTGGGCACCTTCTTGACTGACCTGACCATGCTTGACACAGCTCTTCAGGACTATATTGAGGTGAGTTCTGTGCAGGTGGTGAAATTGTGCCTACTTCCTTCTCGTTTGATACCCAAGAGAATAATTCCCTTCTGTCAGTATCTATGGAGTTCCCACTAAGTGCATGCTATATACTAGATACCAGGGGGAATACAAAGTTGCATAACAGTGGAAATGGCTCAGATTCCAGCAAGAGATATGGATCAAAGCAGGCAGTGATAGATAGCAGTAGTGGAAATTCACGCAGAAAGACAATGAGTAAATAGAAGAGGGCATATTAATTCCATAGGAGAGGACATGGTGAAAAGGCCTTATGAAGGAGTGGGTCTGAGCAAGACCGTGATGTTGAGTAGGACTTTGGCAGATGGAGTTGAGAGGATAACATGTCCTTAACATTATATCTGGTGGGATAGGGACTCAGTCAAATTTGTTGATTATCTTTGCTTCAGGTATCCCTTTTTTTGTATTGCTACCTGCTCTTGGGCTATTTCTTTCTTTCTCTCTCTCTATTTTCCAGGGAATGGGAAAAGAGGTGAAAACCAGTCAAACAAGCTACTTTTTAGTATCTGTATTAAAATTTTAAGTGGAGGAGAAATTTGAAATGAACTTTAAGGATTGTTTGTTCATCCTGCCTCCCTGGTTATCACATGCAGTCACCCTGCTTTTACTCTGTCATAATTAGAAAGAGTAGCAGTTATTTAGCATATATCTCCCTTCAAGTTTATCATGAGTGTTGTGGATATGCTCATTCATTTTGTATTTCCTGAGCTCTATGTGTCTTCACATCCTCTGCCTCAGCTTATCTCAGGAAACACCCATCAGTGTTGGGGAATTTTGGGGGAGTGACCAGTGTTTTAGAAGTTAAATTCAGCCTACTGAGAATAAGAGCTAGGGGGATGAAGAATTGAAACTTAACTTTTCATGATGAAGTGACTTCCCTTTTGATAAAACATTGATGATTTGGTTTCCAGTATGAGTCAATGACCATCTGTTTTAGTTGCTTTGGGTCAAGAAAAAAATGCAAAGAAATAATTTGCTCAAGCTTTTCCCTTTTCTGGCTTTTGAATTCTAACTGGTAATTTCCTTATCATTAATTATGATTTTATTTGGTTTCAGAAGTTTCAAGAGAAGTTTGTCTGCCTATCCTGCCTTATTATAATTAAAAGAATGTCTGTTTTTCTTGAAGCAAAAGATGCTTCTCTTCCTCCATAATAACCATTTTATAATTTGATTAGTAATTAGGACTTTCATTCCTTTGATCTCTTTTAATGTGATCAAGAACAACATAGGGCTGTATTTGAAAGTAACTTGGTTAGACACTCTTCTTTTTATTTCTTTCAGGGTGGGCTAATAAACTTTGAGAAAAGGAGAAGGGTAAGTAGAGGTTTTGGCTATAGTTCAAAAATATTTTACTTCATTTGGGCATGAAAAAAGTGAAAAAGTGGGGACTTAATTTTTTTGTAAGAAGCAGAAAAAATGATTTAGCATTTATTGACCATTTATCATATACCATTGTATTTGACATAGTCTTACACATTATTCCCCAAGAACACTGTGAGGTAGATGTTTATCACGCCCAGTCCAAAGGTGAGGAAACCAGGGCTCAGTAAGCTTAAGTAACTTGCCCAGGGTTGCGAGGTAGCAGAACCTGGGTTCTCCTCCTGTTCTGCCTCACTTCAAAGCCCACAGTTTCTTCCCTGAACCCCTCCTCACCTCATTTACAATCATTTTTAGCGATAACAAGTTTGTCCTGTTAAAGAGAAGAGGCAAATGATTCATGGCAAATGATTCAGTCATTCATGGCAAATGATATCAAAGAGTAAATAAAGATGGTTAATTCTTAGAGATCTGTTTGAGAGAGGAAAGGAAATTGTTTTCACTGCTGCATGTGGGTAATTATTCTTTTCCTTTCCTGTCAGCAAGAAAAGGGTTTTTGACATCCATTTGAATTTTTCTGTAGCTAGTAGAACAGTTCTGAACTGCACACACAAAAAAGCTAAAACAGAGCTTTGAAAATTTGCTATGGTTTTAGTGTTAACTGGTATATTAAGGGGAGCTGGTGTAGCTCAGTGGTTGAGTGCTGGCTTCCCACATACTAGGTCCCGGGTTCAATCTCTGGCCCTGGTACCTCAAAAAAAAATGGTATATTAAAATAGATATTAAAAAGATGAAAAGATACAGAGGAAAGTAAGGCATAAGATAACTTCACTCTATCGTACTCTCATTGTTCTTTAGTCATTCATTCATTCTTTCCACAAATACTGATTGCATGAATAATATGGGTCCGGAACTGTGATAGATTTGGGGGTTGTAAGAGAGAGCTCCCTGCCCTCATAAAGTTCACAATCCAGAAGGGAGGTAGATAAGAAAACAGGTAATTATAATACACCCAGAAGAAGAAAGATGGAAGTCTTTTGGCCTTGGGAGAATATTCTTTCTCCTTTAGCTTGATGATAAATGTTCTTTGAGGTCATTGGGTGGGAAATTGAGACCCAAGGAATCTGCTGGGTCTTAAGTTACTTCTGTCATGTCCTGTAATGTTAAAAGAATTCAGGTATTACCTCCTTGGTTACCCATCTTTGTCCTTTACTTCAGAATAACCCTGAATGGTAATCTCTTTCCTTTTAAGACTAAGATGTCTTTTGGAGAGTTTGTGTATAAAACCTAACATCTAAAGCTAATACCCATTGCTGGTTATTGAAGCATCTAAAGAAGTATAAATAATTTTGGACATGATTATATACTTGCTTCTCTTGTGAGCTTTAAAAGATTTAGTGAAATGATTTACTGGAGTAGTAAAAACTCAAGGATTCAGGAAATCTAAACATTCAAGTTTATGAGGCCCTGGACTGTTTAGATCTGCAATCCTACCAAACTTATTTATTGAGGGGTAAGAGTTGAAGTATATGGGGGTGGGGAATTTGCAAGGTCCATTACTTCTAGTATTTATTTCTCTTTTAGAAAGTAGAAATATAAAATTTCCATATATTTAAGAAAACACTAAAACTTAAAAAATAACTTTTCTGTCCCAGAAATGAAAATGGGAAAAAAGAAAAAGGAAGCCACTATGGCTTTAGGTAGGAACTAGTTTGGGTTGCTTTGGTAGTTTGTTTTGTTCATGTAAATGGGGTTTTCAAGGAGAAAGGAGAATTGACAATTGCTTGAACCTATGAGGACTTTAGAGATTCAGAGTTAGAATTTTTAAATAATTCAGCATATTGATTTCTAAAAGCAGTGCTTCAGAGTCATCCTAGAATGGTTTTCTACATCTTTTATCCTAATGTGGCATGTTTTCATGTTGAAGAGATCGATATTTGTTTGGACTTACTATTCACTCTTTCTTTTTGGTGTTTGGTCTGCATCAGGAATTTGAAGTGATTGCCCAAATAAAGCTCTTACAATCTGCCTGCAACAGCTATTGTATGATTCCAGACCAAAAGTTCATCCTGTGGTTTCAGAGGCAGCAGCTCTTAACAGAGGAGGAGAGGTGAGCATATCGTCCATCAGAGTGAGCTGAGGTGTTGGCATGCACAATACTGTATCCAGTTCCTCATTTGGTCATTTATTCAGCAACCATTTAGTGAGCAGCTACTAGGTTTCTAGGGCCTCAGTTTTCAAAGCAGCATGATGTAGCAGGAAAAGTTGAAGTGATATCAGAAGATCTGCCTTCAGATTTTTGTTCTGCTCCTTACTTATCTTTGTAACCTTGAACAAGTCACGTATTTTTCCCAGTCTTCAGGATGCTCATCGGTAAAATGCTTGTTTGTGAGGATTAAATGAAACAGTGTTTATCATCATCATCATCAGTGACCCTGTCACCTCCATATTTGTCACTATTGTTAATGGTACTGGCTTTCAGGGAACTTCCAATCTGGAGGGAGAGGCAGGCTTATGAAGAAATATGACGGGTAGCTAAAGTGTTACAAGAGACTATGGGCAGGAGCCGTTCATTTGGCCAAGGGTGGGATGGGGGATAGAGAAGATACCATAAAGGAGTTAACATTTAGGTTGACTGTAGAGAGATGAGATTTTGCCAGCAGGAGAACTGGAGAAGAACATTCCAGACAGAGGGAGAACACAAAAAAAGGCCTGTCGGCCTGACAGTGCTTGGTGTTTGGAGGAACAGTGAGAACTCTGGTATGTCTGGGACACAAGAGACGTTTCAAAATAGTGATTGATGAGCATGGAAAGACACATTAATTACAAGTGCCTTGACTATTGGCCCACAAGGGCCTTGTCTTTATTCAGTAGTCCAGTAGTTGGCAAATTAGGGCCTGAAGGCTGTGTGCACCCCACTGCCTCTTTTTACATTTTTAAGGGACTGGGAAAAAATCAAAAGAAGAATATATTTTGACATGGGACTGTTATTTGAAATGTAAATTTCAGTGCCCATAAAAAAGTTTTATTGGAATATAGCCCATTCATTTTGCATCTTGTCTGTGGTTGCTTTCACACTTTAAAGGCAGAGCTGTGTAGATAAGACAGATAACATATGACTTGCAAATCCTAAAATATTTACTCTCTGGTCCCTCAAAGAAAAGTTTTGTTAATCCCTGTTGTAGAACAGGGGATTTCCTTGAAAGTTCATCATCAGGGAGAGTAAAATTGACAGCAAAATATAAATTACTTTCCAATGAGGAAATCGAGATTTAGTTAAATATTAGGTTTAGTAATTGACTGTTTGGATTCAAACTCAGGTCTGCTGGACTATAGTCAAAGTTCTGAAGTTCGTTGTAGAAGATTGGACAAATCATGTAATTTCTGTAAACCTCAGCTTCCTTATGTGCAAAACAGACTAATTCTGAGGTCCCGTGTAGTTCCAGAGTAGTGTGCTCCTTTATGTTAAAACAAAATCTTTGAGTCTAAGTTTTTCTCAGCTAGTGAAGTTTTTCTCTTAGCTATATAGAAAACAAAATAGTTATTGCCTCTCTTCACAGTTTTGGTCTGATGATCAGTTTGAATGAATTAACGTTCTCCATGTATATTGTTCTCATATACGAAACATCCATGCCATCTGTGGCTTGTGGTTTGGACTAAAAGGTCCCGGCTCAGAATATCAGCTTTGTTACTGAGTTTTTAATGATTAAGAGAATCTTGTTAAACACACCCCATTTTTATCTTGTTACCTGTAAAAAAAAAAAAAACAAAAAACAACCCTACAGTTTAGGGTAATAGTTGAATAAATCCCTTGTCAATGAATACCTCTACTTGAGCATCTACCTGGATACATTTTTAGGTTGAAAGAAAGTAGACATAATTAGCAACTTTCCAAGCTAATATTTACCAGACTCAACCCTACCCATCTATCTGGTTACTAAATAAATGTACTAGCTAGAGCCACAAGCTTTCATAGATGGCATTTCAGATCAGATATCAATTACTCTTGTGGCATTTGTATCTGCCTGGCATATAGCTGTCTGAACCTGGAGCATTTTAGGATATTTTGGGATTAAAAATTGCATGTAGGTTTTTTTTTTTTTTAATCAATAATATAACTACTTATTTCTATTCATTGAAGATTAGTTTACAAAAATCTCTTCTTTATTTACCATGGATGAAAGTAAGGTTTGTGACTGCACACACACACAAAGTAGTAGGAATGAAGTAGTGGAGAAGAAGTGATTCTTCTTGCCCAGGAGTGGGATGAGAATGACTGGGAAACAGAATGGAGTCAGATTTTGATGCTGTTAATGTGTTTGAATCCTTATTTTGAGGCATAAGTGGCTTTAGTCTATGTACCAGTGGTGGCTAAGGGGAGGAGGCACATAACATAAATTTGTAAAATCTGGGTATCAGGTCTGTACCCACTGGCATTTGTGAAAGACTAAGGCAAGATCTATCTTTGCTTTGAATAATGAGAGACTTACTCCAGAACATAATCTAAATAAATCATGTGAGTTTGAATCTGTTCCTCAATTCTTAAGCTTTAACCTTATCCCCCCACAGCTACACCCTCTCGTGTGAGATTGAAGCGGCTGCCGACACCAGCGCCACGTCGCCCAAGCCTCGGAAGAGCATGGTGAAGAGGCTCAGCCTGTGAGTGTTGCCCAGGGGTTCTGGGGCCCCAAAAGGGTCCAGTCAGAGTGGGAGAGTAGAGGAGGGCAAGGAATTCAGCAGGCTTCCCCTGAGCCAGGGCAAAAACGAGGGGCTCTTAGCTCACTTATTAAATAGCTTCTCTTTCTGTCATGGACTCAGAACATTTTCTAAATAGATTCATTCTTCTCCACTGCTTTCTGGTACAAATCACCATCATCTCCGGCCTGGACCACTGCAGCAACGGCCTTTACTGTCTTCTGGCCTCCACAATGCCCCCAATGGTCCGTTCTCCACTGAATAGCTAGGGTGGTCTTTTAAAATGTCCACTAGATTATTTTTGCTTCCTTGCTTGAAAAAATCTCCAGTGGTTTTATTTTAACATAAAACCCAACTCCTTATCCTAGTTCACTAGACCCCACGTGACCTGCCCCCTACCTTCCTGGCCAACTTCCTCTTGTGCCATGCTCCCCCATGTTCACCAAGATCCAGCCATGCTGTCCTTCTCACCATCCTTCAGGCACGCCAGGCTTGCGCCTGCTTCAGGGCCTCTGCACTTGCTGTTCCCATGGACTGGAATGTCCTTTTCCATGGTGAGCTCCTTCAGATACTGGCAAAAATATTACCTCCTGCGAGAGCACCCTCTCTCCTGTGGCTGTCTGCCCCATCACTCTCAATCATACTGACTGTTTCTGTCAGTGGAATGCAAGCAACCTGAGAGCAGAAACCGTGTCCACCTCGCTCATGACTGTGTCTCCAGCCCAGTGCCCTCTATGGCTAATACCATATTATCCACCTCCATTTGAGTAAATTCCAAAGTCTTTACATCTGCCCACAAAGCCCTCTAGGACCTGTAGCATCGCCTGCCCCCCACCCCATACCTGCCTGTTCTCATCTTTTGCTCACCTTGCTTATTCCCCTCTAGCCACCTGCACACACTCAGTCTGTGTCCCGGGACACACTCAGTCTGCTCATTTTTATTTGCCATTTTTCCTCCTTAGAAACTTAGAATCCTTTCCCCCCAGATAGCCACGTGGCTCACTCCCTCTCTTCCTTCAGATCTCTGCTGAAATGTTACCCTCTCAGGGAACCTTCCCTGGCCATCCAATTTTTTATACTATAACTTGCCTACTTCACCTGCCTTTGGCATCCTCTTTCCTTCTCCTGCTTTGAATTTCTCTGTACTGCCATCTGACATACTGTATAGTATATGTATCTGCTTATTATTTAGAATGCACATACTATGAGGGTAGAGATTTATGTCTGTTTCTTGTTTATTGCTATATCCCCAGAACCTAGAACAGTGTCTGGCACATAGTAGGTGGTTACAAAATATTTATTGAATGAATAAATTGACCCTGGTGCTAGGACTGTCCTAAGAACAATACATGTATTTCTCATCCAGTTCTCAAAATAACCTAAGAGGTAGGTCCTACTGCTGTACTCATATTCTGACCAGGAAAGTGAGGCATGGACAGTTCAAATAGCATGCTAATAATTGGAAGATATGGGGATACCCAAGATTTGGCTTTGGAGCCAAGTTCATAACCTCATCACCAACTGCCTCTTGCACAAAATACTTTCTGAAGAGAGAAGGAGGTAAGGTGGAATGGGAGGTTAAATAGGAGAGGAGAAGCAGAAGGTTGGGAGGAAGGGGGAAAACTAGATAGACCTTTATTGTAGCTATTTATATATAGGAAAATCTTAAGAGAACCTAATCTCTGTCACAAAGTTGATCTATTGGACATGAGACTCATAGTAGACTAACAAATCTAATGAAGGCTAAGGTTAGTTCAAGGAAACAAGGATTATGCTTTGATTAGCAAATTTGATCTTTTTTGAAAACATATACCTGATCTTTTGGGAGACATAATCTGCAATTATGGCATGAACACGAACACCAATGAGGGAATATTGGACAGTTTTTTCATGGCTGAGTGGGCCATGAAAAATTCTGTAATTTGTGAGATAAGGATAATGATATCCAACTCAGTGGGTTGTGAGTTCTAAGTGGGATTATAAAGCTCCTGGAACAGCGCCTAGTTCAGAATGGGTGCCTGAAAAGTGGCTGTTATTTCTTATGGGCAAAAATAACTTTCCATTACTATCTTTTTGAGGCTTTTGTTGTTGTTCAGAATTCAGAGTGTTTTCATGGGCACTTGATACTTCCATCCCTGTCTCTCCAACCTGCCTCTGCAGTGAGTCACATTGAGACACAAAGGCAGGGATGGCATGTGACTTTGGGTATTGTCATATTCCTAATGTCACATATAAAGGCCCTTGTGGGGTATGGAATGTATGATCATACAGAATCAGAAGTTGTTCAGTCTGCTAACCTGACAGCAGGTAATAGGAGGCATTTGAGGATCCAGTTGGCACCTGTGGTTTTTTGGAAAGCACTTTAAAGGTAATCTTGATGACTTGCCAGACTTTTCTCTCTGTTCAGATGCCTTCCCTGACCCTCCTGAATACCAGAATTTAATGAGCTTTTAGATTCACCTCTTGAGGGGCATTTTCCATAGTATATTGCTTTCTTGCTATCTCTTCATCTCTGCAGATATAGGTCACTTTGGAGATAACCCTAGGGGTCTGACCAAGCCCTGTAGCTGATAAAGTCCACATGTGCAAAGGGAATCGGGTTCCCTGACAAATGAGTCCAGGAATCTTTATGAGGAATCATAATGAATTGGGAATTTCTAGACCTGCTATGGGACTCAAAGGTACCTAGGAGGAAAAAAAAAAAAAAAAAAAAAAAAAATCTCAGTACAGGTAGTTCTAATCTTAAATGCCACTACTTTTACCCTCTTGCTTGTTTCCCTTTTACTTTATTCTTATATTACTGCTTCTCTACTACTACTTTCCAACTCAAATGTACATCCTGGTTGTTTTGGGTGCTATAACACACCTGAGTCCTTTCTGTGCACTGTGTTTCACCTCTAGGAGGATGTTAATGTGAAATCCAGGTGAGGCAGAACTGTATTGTCAGGGTGTGGTGCCCTGCACAATGTGTGCTAAGCATACAATCCATCCCTCTTATTGCTGAGGTCTTGCTGAGATGCTTAGTTTAACCCTTGGTATCTCGAACTGTTTGAAGATTTATTATGAAAACAGGTCACATGTCCTCCATCTTATTTCTTATATGGGCAAAGGTGTTTGTATACCATTCATTTTCAAAAGATTTCATGATCTTCTTAGCATGTTTCAAATCTAGAAAATGTATTTTTGCTTTCCCCACATTTAATGATCCATCATCCAAAGAGGTTGGAGGAACTTTGGAGTCATGGAGGAAGAGGTACATAGTTTGAAAGTCAGAGGACCTAGTGTTGAGCCAGGGTTGAGCAAAATGACCTCATTGAATTCTAGAGATGGAAGAACCTTTAGTCTTTGAACAACTTAGTTCAAAGTTAGACTCTTAGATAATGAGCTGAGGACCACTAGTTAGCAGCCTTCAGAGGTCTTCCTTGTAATTTATGAAGCACTAAGACAGTGACATTATTTTTTCTTCTTTTTTTTTTTTTTAAAGATTTTATTTATTTATTCATTTATCCCCCCCTTGCTGCTTGTGCTCGCTGGGTCAGCTAACCACGCCGTGCGGGCGGGCTTGCCTTCACCAGGAGGCCCCGGGAACCGAACCCGGGGCCTCCCATATGGTAAATGGGAGCCCTACTGATTGAGCCACAGCCGCTTCTCTATTTTTTCTTCTGTGAATTGTGATCAGAATGTAGATTTTACTGCTGGAGGCCCAGTACTGCTTGGAAATCCATAAAAAGAATGGACATGGAAAATGGGGCTGGAGGTGGAGATGAGGCAGAACAAAGATATGTTTGAGGGGAGCAGAGGTAGCTCAAAGGGTTAAGTGCCTGCTTCTTATGTATGAGGTCCTGGGTTCCATCCCCAGTACCTCCTAAAAACAAAACAAAAACAAATGAAAAAACTAGCTCTCATTGGGGAGCACATGTATCTCAGTGGCTAAGCACCTGCTTCCCATGTACGAGGTCCTGGGTTTAATCCCCAGTACCTTCTTAAAAAAAAAAAAAAAACATGTTTGTGGTCCAGGGATTTAAGCTTTTAAGTCCTAAAATATTTATTCAAAAATAAGCACATCCTCATTGTTTCTACTATTATTGTTATTTTATACGGTCAATGCTTGTTGGGTCTTATCTCCATTTCTCGTTTTTTCTCATGCTGTTCTTTCTTGCTTCTTACTCCTTTCCTTCTTTTACCACTTCTTTCAGTGTGCATCTGTTAATGGTAAATCCTTTCATTCTTTGCGAAAGTCTTTACCTTGCCCTCACTCTTGGAATTATATTTGATGGGTATAGAATTCTAGGAGACTTATTTTTACTCAGCACTTTGAAGATACTATTCTGGCTTCTCTTGTTGCTTTTGAGATGTCTGGTGTCTGTTTAATTACTGTTCCTTTGTGTTATGACCACTGTCCCCATTGCTTTCAAGAACTTCTTTTGTCTTTGATATGCCATTACACAATAAAATGGGGGTTTAGTCTTAATTATCCTACTCAGGATATAGTTTCTAGATCTGAGGATTCATGTGGTTCATAGTTCTGGAATCTTCTCTGCCACTATCTCCAGATGTATTTGATCCCTCTTCCATTCTCTCAGTGATCTTCTGGAACCCCTCTTATACACATACAGGGCTTTTTTATACCATTCTCCTTGTCTTTTACCTTTCATATTTTCCATTTCTTCATCTTTTGGTGCTGATTGGTGGGGATTTTCTTCAGATCTTATCTCCTAGTACATGATTTTTCTTTTCTACAATTTTTTAATCCTCCCGAGTTTTTAATTACAATCACTTCATTTTTCACTTCTAGAAGATAGTTTTTTTCAAATGATCTCCCTGTTCTTTTTCCAGAGTGTCTTGCTCTTTGCTCCCACTTTCTATTTCTTCTCTTAGGCCTTTTTTATTTTTAAATGCATTTATTTTATAGCCTGACCCATGATAGGCACTCACATATTTGTTGAATGAATGAATGATTTATTAGTTAATTTTTTATGGTTCTCATATGGAATATAACCCTGTTTTTTTTTTAAATCCCTCTTGACTCTCCTTTTGGGTGGAATGTTTCCTTGTGGTATTTTGTAATTTTTTTGTGTGAGCTCATCTTTATCAAAGAATCCTCTGCAGCCTGAGTTGAAGGACTATCTCTCCAGAGAGCCAGAGAGATTTACTTTTTTAGAAGATAAATTCTAGGTGTCCCAGGGGAATCACTGGCCTGAGAGTTCTTGACCACTTAAGTAACATAAATTCAAATTTCAAATCTGTGAGAGGTACAAGCCACGGTCACACACTATTTCAGAGAGACACTTTTCTTCCATCCAAACCCTGACTAAGACAGACAATTTTTCCTCTTGTCTTCCTGTGCCAGTGAGTAGATATTTTTCTAGCCCATCTTTTTACCAAGGGTGCATCCCTTTGAGGGTTCTGACTGTATGTATGGATTTCAGTTCCATTTCCCCACCTTAAATGAACAGAAGCCCTCATCTTTGATCCCCTGTGTACATGGTAAAACCCATGTCCCTAGTTTGCCAACATTGGCACTTCCCAGTCCCCAACTAGAGCAGCTGCAGAATTAGCTCATGTGCTTCTGGTTTTCAGTTCCCTTTTAATTTTTGTCCTGTAGGAATTTCCCTCACTATCTTGCAAGCTCAACATTAAAAGACGTTTTTATATATTTTTTTATTTAGTTATTTCATAATAGAGGGGTTTAAGTTATTGTAGTTCATCTGATTGTTGGAAACAGGAGTCTTACTCCTTAGTTTCTTGCCCATAGCGGTGCCAGACTTCTTCACCCTCAAGAAATTCATTTTCTGGAAAGAAGCAACAGGGATGGGATGATGGTATTTTGATCCTGTCATGGTGGCCCATAGACTGTTTAAAAAACAAACAAAACAGAGAACCATTGACCTAGAAGGAGCTCAGATTAATATAGATCGCTTCAGCTAAGAAATCTGTGCATTCTTCGAAGCTGGAAATAACCCCTTGGGACAAGATGTTTACTAAGATTTTGTATAGAAACTTTATAGCAAGTATTTCCCTAAAATAATAATGACAGGGTACCTAAGATTGAGATAACATTAAGGAGATAATCAACACAAAAATATTTCTTTAATCACAGATTCCAAATGTATAACAGTCCAAATACCTGGCATTCTGTTTTCTGCAGCCTGTTCCTGGGGTCAGATATTATCACCAGTAGCACTCCCACCAAAGAGCAGCCCAAGTCCACTGCCAGTGGGAGCTCTGGCGAAAGCATGGACTCTGTCAGCGTGTCATCCTGTGAGTCAAACCACTCTGAGGCTGAAGAGGGCTCTATCACTCCCATGGACACACCTGATGAGCCCCCCAAAAAGGTATATAATTAATCCCTTTCCATAATTCCCTGTGCATGCACCTAACATCCTGCTTGCCACATGAGGAATGTCTATTTTCAGGTTTACCACTCCATAGAATTTTTTTTAGTTTAATATATTTTAATAGCAAACTTACAGGAACAGCATAGAAGACAGACAACATTAAAAACATGTACTTGCATGTTAGACAACTCAGAAAAATGTAGTGAATGGATGGAATCTACTGTATGATAAAAATGCTACAAACACCATTTAGCTGCCATCAATAAGAAATTTACATGTTTTTAAAAAATCCAAATGCTGGCCTTTGGATTTAATAGGTTTATTTATAATTGTTATAAAGTTGACCTATTCAAACTTGTTCATGGAAATGTTTTGACTTACATTAATGCTTTATGTCCCCTCATTTATTTTAAAAACTCACACACAAATGAAAATGGAAAAACTTCCAATATCTGATTTCTGTCCCCTATTTTTCCATTCACAGTCATATACTTAGGTACCTTTTGACCCCATGGGGAAAAATATCTAATGTTCAGAACTACCAATAACAGGAAGAAGAGAGATTTTTTTTTTTTTTTTTGGCAAATGAAATATTTCCTATCATTGTGGATTCTTAAGCACTGTCTCCATGTAAGTGGCATGCTAGCTGAATGTCTTTTGGCGTAATTCTTACATGTTTGGCATGGATAGCACACAGGTTGGTGTCTTCAAAAAGGCCAACCAGATAGGCCTCACTTACCTTCTGCAGAGCACCAATAGCTGTGCTCTGAAAGTGCAGATCTGTTTTGAAGTCCTGAGCAATTTCTCGCACCAGATACTGGAAGGGAAGTTTGTGAATCAGAAGTTCAGCGGACTTCAGATAACGTCTAATTTCACAGAGTGCCACAGTACCAGACTTGTAACAATGAGGTTTCTTCACCCCTCCAGTAGAGGGTGCACTCTTGCGAGCGGCTTTTGTGGCCAGCTGCTTCCTGGGTGCTTGCTGGTCGACTTGCAGGCAATCTGCTTTTACGAGCCATGGCACAGAGACCTCCTTACTTACCCCTTCTCCTCGGGCTGAGTGTCAAGCGAGAGGCGGCGCTGGTATGGGTGAGCAGCAGCAAACACCCATGGAATTTTGAAAGTTGTATTTTTAAGAGGTGTTGAAACAGTTCGGTCTGGGGACCTGTTCCTCATAGAAACATGTCTGAAGGCACTGAACAGGTTGGCTTATTCATGTGGACTTTGATATATTGTTCCATACCCATATCCAAAGGCAGCTGAAGGATTGTGACCTGCAAATAGAGGAATACTCTATTTGGGAGATGTAGGATTTTCTTAGAAGGAGCAAAAAGTCAGAGGCAGAGAGGTGTCAGCTTCTTGGTGTTATCCCTTGTCTTCACCAGACTTTTTTAATGTTGCATAACAAACCACTCCAAAATTCATTGGCTTAAAACAACTACCAGTTATTCTCTCTCATGCAAATTCTGGTTGGCTGCTTGGGTTGGACCTGCCTCCAGGCCACAGGTTTGATCCAGGTCTGCTCCACCTGTCATGCATTCTTTTTGGAGTAGTGGTCTATACCCAGGGAATGCTTTTCATGCTGAGACAAATGAGGAAGAAGGCAAGCCTCTCCCCACCATCCCCAACCACACGAGCACATTTCAAGCCTTGGTGTGTATCACAGTCACCAATAGTCCATTGGCCAAAGCAAACCGTGTGACCAAATCCCACATAAATAAATGAGGCAGGGAAATGCACTCCACTTCTAGAGGGAGGAACTGCGAAGTCATAGGGCAAAGGGCATAGATGTAGGGAAGGTTGAGGAATTAGTAACAGTGATACAATCTACCATGTCTGAAAATAAGAAAAGTGGTGAGAGGTGATAAAATAACTCCCACAGAGGGTTTCCATGTTCCATGGTTGTATAAAATAAAAAGAAAACAAAAGATTTCTCTTAATCTTCTGTGCACATCTGCTTCAGTCAGATGGTCGAGGGGCTGGGATAATTTTGATACAACTAGAATTTGCACCATTGGGGGCAGTTCTTTGGCCAGCCAAACTTGCTCTGTAGTGACTTTTGGCCCCCGAGCTTATGCGTAGGCCAAGGAGGTATGGAGTGTTGGTAATTATTCCTTCATTTTGTTGGAATGAAGGGGCCTCTTAGCAGGGACCTGTGTTGTTTAGCATGGTGTTATAATAACATCAATCTGAGACCCCTCAAGTGACTTTGTCACTAAGCAGCCGATCCAGGGAGGGCATCAGACTCAGGACCCATCAGATGGAGAGGACTCAAGTGGTGCTCCCATTGGTTCACTTACCTTTCTTCTTTGAAATCCAGAGAGCACAGCTTAAGACTCCAAATGTTGAAGGAAAAAGCTCTTCAAATACCTAGAGACTGGCCATTCTCTCAAAGGGCGTGATCCCTAAACCAGGGCTGTAACCATTCTCCATGGCTTGACATGCAGCAGGAATTAGTCAGAATCTGGAGTGAAGCCTCACTGGGTTCACTTTTTGACAGGTTCTTAAGCTTTGTAGGCCCCATTTCTGCTGATGGACATTATATGAAAGTGACAAATGAGGGATTGCTCACGAGTTTGTGGGATTTCTCCCTGCCTGTGAAAAAGGTGGAATCACATCCACACTTCCTGTGGTACAGAGCAAGTGTGCATAGAACCAGATCATCCCTTTTAAAACTATGCCGAAGCCCAGTGTGGTGTGGTCTGCACACCCCTTGCTTTATCCTTTTTGTCTCATCCTTCATCACTCTGGCTTCTTACTTTTTTGCACAAGACATAGCTTTTAATTCTTTGAATGAACCTTTCTCAGAGTCATGAATTTCTGTAGGCTTAAAAATGAATAACTGACTTGGTTGCAAGTAGTTCCTGGACTGCAAAATATAAATTGGAAAGGCCCTTGCTTCTAGCCCCGCTCCTGTTCATAGCATAGCCTGACCGGGATGACCTCCATGGTCCTTTTCTACCCCCAGATCCTGTGACCAAAGGCCCCTTCCAGCAGCCTGCCAGTCTGCCTGCCTTCCTTTCCCACAGGCTACACTGTGAGATCCTCTTTTCAGTGAATTGTAATTTGCATTCTTCTTTCTTCATTCCCCGATCTTGAATTTTAAACATTTATTTTCACACTGCCCTTCACTAGTTAAGTTCTCATGAAAAATGTGGGGCTTGTCAGTAAAGTTGCTATAATCAAGACATCCTCAAACTTTGTCTTAATTATCATGGAAAAGCTAACAAAGGAAAAAAAGGTTTCATAAAGGGGAATGAAGGTGAAAATGTTGAGTCAGTCACTGGAAATGGATGTTTTTTGGCTGCCATGTAGTATACCTGCAAGCAAAATAGTGTTATTAAAATAATCTACCATCAGTTAGCCCTCAAATATGAGCCACTAAGTTGATTTACTTGGGAATATAAAAACAAACTGAAAAAAATGTTTCAGAAAATAACCAAAGCTATGTTATGATAGAGCCACAGTTAGAATCCTACATATCAGAATTCAATTAAAGAGCTAGCTGACTTTTTAATTAGACAAGTTATTCAGTGGACTTTACTGACAGAGTTATGCCATAAGAAGTAGTCCATAGGAAACAAAGTCAACTCATTTTACTTGGTAGCCAGATAATCTGGAAACTAAACGTCTATACTGTTTCCTGTACGAAAGGAGTTACCAATTTTTAAAATTCCTCTCAGGATATTTTATAGAATGAATATGGTATTATTTAGCCTACCTCCTTCCAAGAAATTATTCATAATTATAAGAATTGAAATTTTAAATTTAATGGTTTTTGGAACACACCTACTAGTGAGTTTTAGGCATCCTGTTTCTTTGGTAATTGGCAATGTGTGTAGGATAAATGTGAAAAACACATTAATTGTTGCACCTCATGCCATAACTGTCCTTGATATGCAACATGAAAATGGATATGGTTGATTCTACCAGCAAATACGGAAATATGGAAAGTGGCAGTGCCCATCAGAGGTTGTGTTCCCTGGGGCAAGTCACTTTATTTCTCTGAACCTTATTCTCTTTGTAATGCTCTGCTTTTTTGTTCACAAGGTACTTGTGCAACCGAAACAAGGTTACATTCAGGAAAGCTCATCACAAACCTCACAGGGCTAAACACCCCCGAGGTAGTGGTATATCATGGTAATTTGCCATGTCACGGTCAACAGAAGGCTGAGCCCTGGCTGCATGCTGGCTCTAGTCAGGGAACCTGGGTGCTGGTCTTGGTGGTTCTGCCAGCTAGCTGCTAGCTGTGTGAACCTGAAGTCCCATTTATTCCGTCTCTGAGCCTCAGGTTCCTCAGCAGTGGAAAGGGAATAGGGCCAGGTGATTTCCATGGGCCTTTCCGGTACTAGCGTTACATGCATAATCCGAGGTCCTTATCTTAGCTCCCTGCTACAAAATCTGATATCGATGTGGGGTCAGGAGAGCAATGATCTCTGTGGGCATGGTAAGCAGTGTTCCTGCTCAAGGCAGTAGGACTGATAGAAGAGCTTTCCTCCAGCCCCGTAGGCTTCTGACTTCCTTCTGGAGCCCATATTGCCTCTGGTTTCTGGTATCTGCTGCCATCTGCTGGTTAACCTCCCTAAGAGCTGCTAAAAACTAAGAGAGCGGGAGAAACCCCTTGCCTCACAGGGATGCAGTCTGAGCCGCTGAACTCCTCTGACTTTAGGGGTGGGGATGGGGAGTGGGGGGCGCTAACACCAGGGAGAAGATACCCGTGTCCTGTGGACTGTCATGAAGGAAATAACTGAAGTTCATCTGTCTCGACTTCTACCTCTGCTTTGAAACATGTGAAACCCACCTTTGGCCAAAGTACTAACAGTTGTGGTTTCTTCTGGGTTGTATTTACTTTTCCAGCTCTCGGAATCCTCCTCCTCGTGTTCCTCTATCCATTCCATGGACACAAATTCCTCAGGGATGTCGTCCTTAATCAACCCCCTCTCCTCCCCTCCGTCCTGCAACAACAACCCTAAAATCCACAAGCGCTCCGTCTCTGTGACGTCCATTACCTCGACAGTGCTGCCTCCTGTTTACAACCAGCAGAACGAAGACACCTGCATCATCCGCATCAGCATAGAGGACGACAACGGCAACATGTACAAGAGCATCATGGTGAGGAGCCGTCCCAAGACACTCTCAGCCACTCAGACCGATCCCCTCAGCATGTGTAATATCAGCATATGTGTGCACTCGCACAAAACGAATATGCATAAGTGCCCACATGTCCCTGGGTCTAGGTAATGATGTAGTGCATGGAACGATACATTCCTACAATGCATATAGGTTATGATTTTTACAACTGATAAAACACTAAAATGTATTCATCCAGATCCATGTCATCCTTTTCAAAACTATCAACTCAGGTGACTATAACAATATTCCGAGGGTGATGCCACTGTTTTACACCTTCTTAGAAGTTTACGTGTAGAATTATGCATCTGGTTTTTTAATGGAATTTCCACGCTTTCTTAGGAATATCCTCCATGGCAGAAGCTTTTTGGTAGGTAGAACTGTAGAACTCATTCATTTAGTCATCAGCCTTTTGGGTTTTGTTCTGGGGAGGAGGGTGAAGGAAGATGAGAGGCTGTCCACGCAAGTTCTGGTAAGTGAATAGGAACTCCTGGGGAAAGAGATTTGGTGGGTGGGGGGAGTGGGCATTTAATTTGGAGGCACCAGTGGAGCATTCAGGGAACATTGTGTATTAGATGAACAGAAATATGTGCTCGTGCTGGGGTCGAAAACTGGGAGTCCACCAGCCTCCGCAGAGTGGATACGGTCATGCAGGGCATGAGTGTATGAGACAGAACACAAGTGGCAGTGAGGGAGGGCCTGATCCAGGAGCACCAGGGAGGTGGGAGAACCACAGGGAAACCAACGTCAGCAATGCTTATTTTTGTATTTTCAGTGTGTCTACAGGGCTTCTCTTGCATATCCTAACCAGAGAAGTATGTTCCACCTACATAGCTCTAAAGTGTCTCTGAATTATAGCATGGATTTCTAACACCAAATAATTATGCTTTGGGACCTGTGATGGGTACAATCAGAGTCTGCTCTGCTCTATCTGGGATGTTACACAAAACCCTACTGTCCAGAATGAGTCTTAGATTGTGTGTGCAGTGTAAGTGTTCTTTTTGGGGAAGAGGTAAACAGATGACATCCCCCGTACCCCAGATTCCTTCCTCAGCACATTGAATGCCTTCGTGGCAATTGCAACTTCTGCCAACCCCTTCTGTAGCCCTTTACATTACACACAGGTGGTGGCACTCACCTTCCATTAAAAAATCATCCCGACAGGCTTATTCATGAAAGATGATGACACACTGTTCTAGTGGTCTCAATCTCATTTCAGGCATTCCAAAGAGAAACCTTGCTGCATGGGAATTCTCTTCATGAGATTTATTTTACTATGTGCCCTAGACCAGAGGATGGAAATAATTCAACTCAGCTTTGGCCTTGAGTAGCAGTTCTCAAACTTTTGGTCTCAGGATCCCTTTATACTTTAAAAAATTATCAGGGCTTCCAAAGAGCTTCAGATTATATGGGTTATAGCTATAGATATTTACCATATTAGGTATTAAAACTGGCATTTTCAAACTGTTAATTCATTTAAGATAACAATAATAAGTGCATTGCAAATTAATGTAACTTATACTTTTTAATGAAAAATATTTTTTCCAAAAAATATTGAGTGAGAATAGTAGCATTGTTTTGCATTTTTGCAAATCCCTTAATGTCTGGCTTAATAGAAGTAACTGGCTTTCTTAAGTGAAACTGGCTTCTTTTGTCTGTTTTTTGTTTTTTGCTATGATTGCAGGACATTGAAGAGTATAATGACTACTAGTATGGTTAGTTATCACTGCACTGATTTATGCTAAAGGACCAGCAGTTTTATCCACCATTGCTTTTGCCCCAGCAGTCAAATGTCAACACAAATAAAAAGATAACATCTTAGTATTATTATGAAAACAGTTTTGATCTCAGAATCCCCTTAGAGAGTTTCAGGGACCCCAGAGACCATAGATTGCATGGTGAGAACCACTGGCCTAGATGACTTGCTTTGCGGGAGCTATCACTGTCCCCTGAGTCTTGGTCCTTCCATAGAAAGTAGGAAAAACAACACTTTTAGCCTCTTTCTAAATGCTACTTCTTTCTATTATATCAATCACAGTCTTCCCTGCTCTCAGGACTTCCTGTGACCATAAACTTTGCATTCCCGATTTAAGGTGCATGAAAGAGACACCCAAGCATGGTTCAGTACTGGGCCATCTAGTACAGTGGTCAGTAGCCACACATGGCTAGTAAACACCTGAAATGGGGATAGTCCAAATTGACATGTGACGTGTGTGTAAAATACACACCAGATTTTGAAGGCTTAGTATAAAGAAATGTAAACTATCTCATTAATAGTTTTATATTGATTAAATGCTGAAACAATATTTTGGATGTATTGGGTTAAATAAAATATTTAAATCTCACTTTCAAAAACCTTTTTAATATTGCTACTGGGAATTTAAATTTACATATGTGGCTCGCACTGTGTTTCCCTTGGACCTTTGTTGGTTCAGTGTAACAGCATGAGCCTGGCTGCATGACTGAGCTGCTAATTCTAATTGTGATCATCAGTTCCCCTCAGTAGCTTTTCTGGTACAAAGTAAGGAACAACCAAGGAAAGCCTTTGGCCATCCAATCCTCATTTGGACACATCTGGGGAACTCTAAGTAAAGAAAATAAGGTTAGCCTGACTTTCTTCTTAAAAGGAAGTTTAAACTTCTCAACCCAACTTAGCCTGACAACTCATTCCCCAAGTGATGTTCTTTCTCCTTTAATTTTATGCTACTAGCCCAGTTTGACCCAGTTGTGAGAGTGTTTCCTTTAGACTATCAAGAAACATATTTTCTTCCTTGAGAATTGTGTGTGCACCTATTTTTCCCTTGCAAATGGATATGCCAGATGTTTTGGTAATAAACACATGAGCACGATTTATGTTGCTTACAAGGAATTCATTGTAATGCATGTTGTTTATTGGAGCACAATTACCAGCTGCGCCCTCAGGTCAGAGGGACGGATCTGAGCACTGACATCTCAAGTTCACAATGACAAAGTTCCTCAGGGAAACGTAGATTCTTTTTTTGGCCTTCTCTCTTCAGTCCCCCTTACCTCCTGGTGGGAACAGTTTTTATTTTTAAGTAAGAAACAATTTCATTGTTTCTTTCATATTTAAAGAAATCACCCAAGGAATGGTACATAAATCAGCCTTCTTTTCATATTGCACTGAGCGCCCTGAAAATCGTTGGCTGGTGGGCAGAGGAGAGGAGAGAAAGTCAGAATTTGGGATGAGAACCTTTACTTGTACTTTTAAAAAATGTCACATTTATTATTTTTAAGCACTTAGAAGCTGATTTTTATTGAAGTATATTTTACATACAGTTAAATACACAGATCCTAAGTATTCAGTTCTTTGGCTTTTAGTAACCATATACACCTGCGTATACACCACCACCCAAATCTAGATAAAGAATATTTCTATCCTTCTAGAAAGTTCCCTTGTGCCCTTTTCTAATCCCCCCACCACTACCACCACTTAACCCTGAGATTAGTCCTCTAAGGCCACAGATTAGTTTTGACTTGTAAGAATAGACTCCTGCAATATATATAACCTTTGTGTCTGGTTTCTTTTGCTTAACATAATGTTTTTGAGATTCATCTATATTGTTGCATGTATCAGTTTTTAGTTCATCTTAATTGTTGAGTAATATTCTTTGTGAATATGCTAAAATTCTTTATCCATTCTCCTGTTCGCCTGTTGATTCCAGGTTTGGGCTATTTTGAATACATATGCTCTGAACATTTGTGTGCAAGTCTTTTTGTGGATGTATTCTTTCATTTCTCTTGATAATTATCTAGAAGAGTGGGAAGCTGGATCATAGGGTCACTTGTGCTTTTTGAAATGGGCAGCATGGTAGCCATTTCCATCCAGTGACCAGTGCCAGTAGCAGCAGGTTGGAATATGTGAGGATAATTTTGATCCAGAACTAATGCTGTACAGTTTTCATAGTACCCTCATATATATTCTTTCATTTGACTGCACCTGGTGTGGGCAAGACAGGAGTGTTCTGTTCATTTTAACAAGGGAGGACACTGTGACCCTGAGAGGCCAAGTGACTTTCTCATCATCCTTTGGCTACTAAGGGTGGAGCCAGGACAGCTGGCCCTTGGTCTAGTGCTCATTCCACTAGGCCATGTCTCCCCAGAAAGGCTTGCATAGCACAAGACAGCACGTTCTAAGCAAGAATAAGAGGGTCAGGAAAACTCTTTCAGAAAGCATGAAACTAAACACTTTACCCACCATTCATTGTCTTTCCAGTTGACGAGCCAGGATAAAACCCCTGCTGTAATCCAGAGAGCAATGCTGAAGCACAATCTGGACTCGGACCCGGCTGAGGAGTATGAGCTGGTGCAGGTCATCTCGGAGGACAAAGGTGGGGCATGTGTTCCTCCTCGTGGCAGGTTCCTGGAGCAGGTCCATGCTGCTCCTCTGATTGGGAAGGCAGAAAATGGAGGCACTATCTTTTTTTAAATGGAACTGAGAGTGCGATTTTAACTGTGCATTTTCAGTTTTTGCTGCTCGTGCACCTCCTTTACCCAACAACGTGTTTCTAAGGTGTATGTAAACCAGAAGTTTAGCAACTCCAATACTTTCTCCTGCTTTCAATTAATCATTTATGAGAAGTTTACCTTTATTTAGGATTGATATTCAAGAAGTAAAAGCTTCTAACATCAGAATTTGAAGTTTATTTTATTTTTTATTTTTTTTAGCACACACTTATTTAGGCAAGGAACTGGTGAGCTATGAAATGCTTCAATATCACTGAGAACCATTTAAAGAAATCCTTTTCTCAAAGCCTCTCTTGGCAAATAATCACCCCAAATGTATTTATTTTCTAATTTAGATAAGGTTGAAATGAGGATTCAGGCGGGGAGCTAACTCCTCTACATGCTGTCACATCATAGGAAGTAACTGAGTAAGTCTCCTACGCAGAAGGAGCAGCAAATATTGTTGACAGAGGCCAACCCTGTATGCTGACAGACCCAGAAGTGAACACTGTGAACATCTTAATGTAGAACTGTCTTTACCAACAAGTAGACCTCCCTCCCCATCCCCCACAAAGGGTAAAAGAATTATACAAGTTGGGGAAGGGACAGCAATTTATATTCCATTTGGCGTAGAAATCATCCAGGGCTCTATTTTGGGCCTAGAAGAGAGTGCTGAATTAGAGTAGTATCTTTCCCTAGAGATTAAAAACTTACTGCCTCTGAGAGAATCCTTTTTCAACTGCCTCTGGGAAGTTTTCTCATTCATTCAACTGAGCTCTGTTTTGGGGCAAACCTTTCTCAGTTATAAGTGATCTTTTAATGTAATTACAATTAAAATTTGAAGCTGAAAAGTGGTCTCCTGAGTTTTACCATGTTGTCCAGAAAAGGCAAACTCATGACACCATGCTTAGCAAGTGAGGTTGTTGGGTCTGAAGTTCCAGGAGTCCTGAGGTGCAGCCTCTGAGCTCAGTGTTACCACTCACCAGCTGTGTGGTCTCCCGCCAGCTGCTTCACCTCCCTGGTTCTTGGTTCCTCATTATTTAAGTGGAAATAATACCCCACTTGTTCCTCATATCTTATAGGGCCATTGTGGAGATGACAGGAAATGGTGTACATGAGAATCCTTTGGGGAAGTACTAAGTGTTATATTGCTGTGTGAGCTATACTATCACTGACTCAGGAATATGTGAGCAGGACCACAGGGCTGCTTTCGGGGTGTTACTCTTTGTGGACCGTTTGTGAGAATAATGTTCATGAACCAGTCTCAGCTCATCCAGTCTTGCTGTGGAATCTGAATGTTTGAGGTTCAAATAAGGCTCATTTAATCCAGGTCCCCAACCAGTTCCTCTACTGGCTGCCTCCTCACCCTACTGTCACCAAGCTAGACTATGTTTTACCTTTTTTATTCCCTCTTTGTTGTTGTTGTTGTTGTTTTTTAACCCATTACCCCTGAGTGCTAATTTCTATATACTTTCTTTTAAAAATCCAAGGAAACAAAAAATCTTGATTTGATAATTTCATATTATAGTAGGAACAATCCTTGTTCAGAAATTGCAAATATCTGGTTGTGAATCATTGAAAATAGTCTAAATGTTAGCGATATACACTGTGTTATATGGATGCTGTTGAATATTAAGACGCTGGCTGTTGACAAAGTAAGAACTCAAACAGAATAAAATACTGATTTGACTGGGGATTACTTCAAAAAATAACTCAATATTCCAATTAAAAAGTTCTGGAAAACTCTGTAGATTAGTTCTACTGCCCACCCCCCAGGCTGACCTGTACAAGCCGACTCCGTTCTCTTTCCTTATCTTTTTCAGAACTAGTGATCCCAGACTCAGCAAATGTCTTTTATGCCATGAACAGCCAAGTGAACTTTGACTTCATTTTACGCAAAAAGAACTCCCTGGAAGAACAAGTGAAACTCCGTAGCCGGACCAGCTTGACATTGCCCAGGACAGCTAAACGGGGTTGCTGGAGCAACAGGCACAGCAAAATCACCCTCTGAAGGGAGGCACCAAATGGCCCCTTGCTTTCCAAAGGCAGAGTGGGGCTGAGAACAGGCAGTGGTGACTGCAACTACCATCCAGTGTTCAAGAATCATTGGTGAAGTCAACAGATATTTATTGAGTACCTACTGTGTACAGGCACTATGATAGGCATTGTGGGGAAATCAGAAATGAATTTGACATGAAAAGGATGAATGATTCACTGATTCTCTTTGGCCTATTTGAGACTGGAATGCAAAATTATACACATTTATAAGTATATATATATATATATATATATATACACACACACATATATTTGGTGTGTGTTGTGTATGTATGTATGTGTTTGTGTGTGTGTGTGTGTGTGTGTATATATATATATATATATATATGAGGGACTTTATGGGATATTCTGGACTATGGGAAAACAAATTTGCACAATGGCCTGGGAAGTTAAGGTCACTTTTTACAGGGCGATAAAAGGAACTGAGAACCTAATCTCATACCTTCCAAGTAAATGGAATCAGTCCTAGAGTACAGAGTGTCCTTTGTGCCAGTATTACAAGAACTTCAAACTTTATTTTTATAAAGGGAGAGAATTACTTTCTCAATCAAGTGCCACCAGAAAAGAACAGCTGCAGAGGCTGGACCTGCCACGGGCTGAATGAAAGGCCTCTTTGGAAAGGGTTTGGATGAGCCAGTGGCCTTGACCTCTGCCTATATCTGTCACTTTCTGCTACCCTAGGATAGGCTAGGAGGAGCTTCTGAGGCCTACTCCGACCCCCTGACCTCATCATCGCTCCTCTCAAGTCAACATGAGCCCATTTGATTTCTAGCAACCATGTCAAGTTTCTGTCCTCCCCCTCTGACCCCGGAACATATCACAATTATTATTGCACAAATAGCTATGTTCTTTGGTAATGTATCAGCTTACTGGCCAGAAAAGAAAGCGCAAAGAAAGAATCGTGACTCATTTGGACTCTTTATTTGTCTTGGAATTCCACTACTTCATTGCCTTTTCCGAATGCCTTTTGCATGTAAAACCATATGTCTGGGGTCTTTTGCCACCTGGATTGTAGTACCTCTTTATTATGTGCAATTTGTTTCTCAGGTGTAGAAATTTCTACTGCAATTGACTATATTTGATCATTTTGAGCCTGTGAAAGCTTTCTGAACAGTGATTGCCCTCTTAGCTCCTCTGAAGATGTTCCCTGCTGATAGCAGCTTCCTATTTTACTTATTAACTTTTACAGCATTACTGTGCCTAGTCATGGGGAAAGAAATGGGGCTGCATCTATTACCTAAATAATCTCTCAAAGAGATACATTCTTCCAGATGGAATCAATAAATTTTTTTTTTACAGATTCCCACACCTGCTATCACAGTGTCACTGTTAGTGACATTTTTTATTTCTAGCAACACCATCATGCTCTCCCTTTCAAATCTGAGCCATGCTGGGGTTTGAACTAAAAGCCATATGTGGGATGTTGACATGTATAAGAAGCACTTTCAGAATGTTGTCCTTTTTAAGAGAAAATTCTCAAAATACCAGTTTTTATTCCAAAAATAAAGAAAATGAACTCAGATTATGAAGTATAGATTGTAACATGGAGCTTTTTTTCTCCTATTCCTGTAATACAGCTCTCGAAAGACATGTGGGATTTATGTAAGTAGCCATATGAAATCTGTAAGAAACACCAGGGAAAGTTTTAGAGATGTGTGACAGTGGACCAAAAAATGAGCCAGGAAGACCTCAGATTTCCTTTAGGTCTTTCTAGGGAGACCAGACTGTGTATTATAAAGACTGACTGGGTTTCAACTAGTTAGAAAACACTTTCTTATGTTTGTGAGGCTCATCCGGTTTGTACTTTTGTGCTTGGAAGAGAGATGGCCAAGGTGGCAGTTGTCACAGAGATTGAAGTCAAATGCAGTCTCAGCCTAATTTTCTTCATTCAAAGGTCAAAAAGAAGATACAGAACTATTGGCCTGGTTTGGGGTGTAACTATCAAGACATATATATTGTGCCCATGTGCTTGCCTTTGTATTTATATTGTATATGTAGAATCTAGATTTATATACTGCAATGTAATATATATATATATATATTCTTTTTTAAAGACGATGGAAATTCTAAGTAGATAAAACATAGCTTCATTTATTTAATGCCACTTTAAATGTCTTAAATTTGTTTCCTGGTAGACAGTCACATAATGCTTTTAGTTGCTCACATGTTGTCTTTCTTCATCTCCATCATCTGTTTATCTTTTGGTTAAACTAATAAACTGGTTTGGGACTTAGTTGGCATGTGCTGCCAGACCCAAAGGGATTGTATCTGGAGCATTTATCAGGCAGGTTCTGGGTTCTGATATATCAATAAGCTTTTTGGAAGCCCACTCTGAATTGGTTGGAAAGAGCAGAGGGAAGGCCAGTGGCCATGTTAGGAGGGGATCCTTCCCCACTGGCAATTGTTATGAGTATGGGGGAAAGAGTGATGTTCCTAGCACACTGCAGTCGAATATGAGGCTCGCTAGATTGCTATTCTTAGGAGTCACACAATGGGGACACTTTTTTAAAAAATCCATCTGCAAGTAAGGATCCAAGGTAATATTCTGCCTTCTTTTTGACAGACTTTTCCCCCACTCTGATTGCTCCCATCTCCCTAATTCTTGAAACCTTCCATGGAGTACCTGAAGCCAGGGAACCACCGTGGAGAGAGGAGAGAATGTCTTCCCAAAAGGCATTCAGACTGAGGCTAGCTTCACTATACAGACGCACAAAGCATTGTAGAGAGAAAATTGGAGCAAAACAGGATCTGGGGTGGGGTAAAAGAGGTGCTACATTTTACAAAACTGGTCAAGCAGTTATTTTGCAACTTTATAAATATGACTCTTATTGTCATTTATCATATTGTCCCTAACAAGTTCCCATAGTTATTTTCCAATGGATTCTTAAATGAACCCATATCATCAAGTTTTCTGGGGTCTTAATGGGATTTTGGAGAGAGTCAAATAGCTGTTTTAATAATAACAAATGGATAATATGGGGTGGGGCAGGAAAAAGGATTTCCATCTCTGGAACTAGGTGACTTTTTTCAAGATGATTCTAGAAAACTGGTTCCCTTGTTTTGCCTCTGTCAAGAAACTGGGCTTAGTGACTTTTTACCTGAAGGGATAATGTCTTAACATTTCCTTTTTTGGAGCACTTTCCAATTCTTCATGCAGCACAGGACTGTTATGAGGCATACATGATTGCGTTACCTGATTTCAATGTTATCAAGGTTCACTGATCCCAAATTCCTTTCTCTGCAGATGCCTACCTAATAAGTTTCTTTAAATGAAATACCTCTGGAAGGATGTATTAGTCTAGGCCAGGTTAGGCTGAAGTAATTGAAATTTCAATAACTTAAGATGAGTAAGTTTTATTTTTTTCAATCGTATCCCAGTGTAATGAAAACCAGGCAGCTCTCCTAAGTGGCTTTCTTCCAACAGTGGCTTAAGGATCCAGACAGCTTCCATCTTGCAACTGTGCCACGTCAGTTTTTTGCTTTAGGTTACGGTGTTGGTAAAAGAATATGGAGAACTCACAACTGTTTCTAAATGCCTTAGACCAAAGTGACACATGTCACTTCCATTCACAGTCCATTGCCAGTCCGTGGCCCCTATCTAAGTGCAGAGGAGGCTTGGAAATACAGGAGAGCACCTGGAATAGCACCCGGATGGTAGGTGAGCCCTACCGTCTCTGCCACAAAGGGTTAATGTCTTCTTCCTTGGGTGCATGAGTTTGTTAATTTTCCTACGAGTTTGATAAAAAAGTTTTGAAAGAGATGGCAGTGAAGACTTGAGATAAGGACTGCACAGAGCAAAGGAAGAGTTGAAGAAAAAGCTGTTCAAAGAAGAAAATACTGGAAAGAGTAACTTAATGTTTTCTAGAATTTTGCCTGACCGAATTTATTTTTAACGTTCAGCATGCAATCACCACCAGTTTACCTGATTTGAAGGCGGCCCCTCCTTTGGTGAAACCAGGAGCTACTTTACAGATGCAGTTGTAGTTCAAGTTAAAAACAAAAAGAGAGAGAGAAAAACTAAAGTGTTTACATATTAATCACCACACCAAATAGGGGTGAGGCAAATTTAATTATTGTAGACTCAGAACTTGGGAACCATTATTGGATGTGGCTTTTCAACATCTCTACCAAAGTGCTAACATAAAGAAGAGCGCTGTATGGGAGCAGTTTGCTTATTTAACAGGAATCCAATGTTTTCAACATTTTCTTTAGAGTTGGAAGGCATATTAGAATCATGTGGTCAGCCTCTCTTATTACAGATACAGAGACTGAGGCCCAGAGCAGTTAAGGATGTTGCCTAGGGTTAGTGGCAGCGCTCAGGGTTAGTGGCAGCGCTCTGACTTAGTGGACCCCACTTTGTGCATATCACACCAGCTGAACACCGAATAAAGGAGGCTCTCCTGACAGCTGCTGCTCCATAGCCTCCTGGAACTGGAGAGAATCCCAACTTCGTTGGTTCCAACCCCAGCTTTTCAACCATGTGAATTCACACAAGCTATCTTGGTCAGATGAGCATCTGGTCGGTTCTTTAAAATCTCCAAGAAATGTTCTGCCACGAGTCAGAACACTACGACCTATCATCCTGAGCATTGGCTCCATCTCACAGATGAGGAAGCAGGTCCATACAAGTCATTAGGATGATACTGTGAGTTAGCTCTCCAGCTAGGATTTGAAATCGCTTCTGATCTATGGACCCTGCAAGCCCAATAGGGGTGGTGGAGACAGGACCAGGGGATAGCATTCTATGCAAAGCACTATCCAAACTAAGAGTTACGGAAGGAGGAATGGATGTGACAGGCTTGGGTACCATCAGAGAGCCAGTCCTAGGACCTCCTTACCCAGCCTTTCTGGAAGCCAGTTATTTTTATTCCCATCATTGTTTGACCCCTAAGCAATATTTTGGGCTACAGTTCCAATTTCTTCCACAAGAATCAAAAGGGATACCTATAAATCAAGTATTTTAAAAAGTACAATGAAGGATTTAAACTGTCTGTATTGCTCTAGCCATAAAAATCAAGGCACCAGTTTTGAAATTGGGGAAGCGTTGTTAATGAAACCATGCACTTGTCCCAGAAAGCTATTTCTGATCCTCATTTATACAATATCCAACACCCAAGCCTCCAGCAAAATGTCATCTGAGAATCTGTTGTCTGATCAGTTGAATAATCAACATATTAGATTTCATAGGTGGGAAGTAGACAAAGGGGTTGGAGTTGTGAGCTGTGTGTGTGTGTGTGTGTGTGTGTGAGAGAGAGAGAGAGAGAGATTTTGACTGAGAGATTGAGGCATTAGACATTCAAAAACAAGAAGCAAGACAGATTATCCACAAGAAGCTTTGTAGTGGACGCAGTTTGATGTGGTGGAATCTGACAGCCAGTGTCTGCTCCCAGGCCACTTACCACCTTAGGCAAGTCATTTAGCTTTTGCCTCATCTAGAGATAGTTCTACCTTTTAGGGTTCATGTGGTATTAAATTATATGGCACAGGTAAAGAAAGCACTTTTCACTTTGGGGAATGATAACCATTTGTTGCTCTTGCTTCTGGGAGGCTCCTTGCCTATGGGGAGTTGTGTCTTAAAAGAATCTCTCCAACCTCCTTCCCTGGGTGAGGAGCCAAACAGTCCAGATGTGAACTTCTTAGAGGTGGGGTTTCAGATGCATGGGACAGCATCCTGGGAAAATCTAAGCCTGCTGCTGGTTTGGGGAAAGACTGACTCATGGGTTGGAGGGCATCCAGGACTCCTGTAGCTTATTCCTCCAAAGAGGCTCCCAGAGACAGAAATGTGGGCCCAGCACAGCTTGGATGCCAGCACTTCCCTTGCTGGGCTGCAGGCTTTGCGGATGAGCTCACACTGGATGGGGCTTTGATAGGAGAGGCTGTGATGTGAAACAATCCTGATGGAGACGGCCCTCCCATGGCCAGGGAGCTGACAACTCCAGACGGTGCGCAGGGAGCCTGCGCATTCTTGGAACCCCTCTGCTGTCAGTGAGGGAATGGCATCTCTCACCAGGGCCATGCTCCCTTCTCCTGTGTCTGCCCTCCTCTGTGTACTGCCTGCAAGAGGTCTCTACTCTGATGGCCCTGTTCCAGGATGATTCAAATGCACAACTATAAATTGTTACTGTTCCAGAGGCACTGGGGGTACGGGATACCCCACCCATTCCATCTGCAGGCTGCTCAACTCAACAACTTTGTCACTTTAAGGGTCAGCTGTCGCCACTTCCATTTTAAGCCTCCCACTATTTTCCCCTTTGTGCTCCTTCTTTTTCAGTTGACAGGTCTGCTTTCCCTCTCAGCCTCCTGTTTTTGCACATCTGTCTCTCCTGGTCGCAGCTCTGCACAGTTGGCCTTTGCTCTGAGTGCTGTGCTCCATAAGCTGCCCCTTCCCTCCTCTTTCCTCCCAAACTCCCAAAGGGCCTGCGCCACTCTCTCCGCCCCCACACTCCGCTCCACGCAGGGTTTCCTCCCTGTGCCCAGCCTGTACATCGCTGTCCCGTTTGAGTCTGCACAATTCCTGTGGCATTTTTTAAAGCAATTAAAAACCCTTCAGGCCACACCACCAACCCACAGACACCTCAGCTCCTGTCTGGGGGTCTTTTCCAAACTTCGAATTTCCTTTAGGGAAAGGACACTGTTGCTGGCCAGTCTCCTAGTTTTTCTTAGAAAAGCAACACGAGAATGGAGAGAGGCTGTTCCACCCTGAAAATCAGATCCCCCCTGTGCAAGGGCCCAGACTTATGTCAGGCGGCCCCTACGACAGCCCTCTCTGGACTGCAGGCGCTGCAGAGCAGGCTCTCTGCAAGCCCCAAGGGGTTTAGGGCGGTTTTATTAAAACGCCCATACACAGGAAGCCTCGCTGAAGAAACTGCAGGGAGGGGCATAAAAATAAACTCAGTAAATTAAAAATAAAGAAAAACCAGTCCTCAGAGGCGATTCTTCATTCTTTCCACCCCTTTGGAGGGCAGGTGGGAGGACGGCTTTGGGCTGGGAGTAGCACAGCTGGTGTCACAGGAACTACTGAACAAGGATCATCTTAAGCATCCGGTATTAACACATCCATGGGTGGAAGCAAACAAGCGAGGCCATTTTAGGTAAACTCACAGAGCAGAAAAAGAGGCCATTTTCCTGTCTAACACCGAATTTTAAGGGAGCCACCCCTTTCTTTGGAATCCCATTCAATGTTTAACAGTTCTGTCAATAAATTCTTCCCCAAAGCTCACCTAACTCTTCATACTGTAATTCAAGTCATTTTCTCTTGTTTTGTCCCAGTGATAAGGCCCCATTTTTTACAAATTCTTTTTTTTTTTTTTTTCCAACATAATGTACTATAACCCACCATCATTACTTCTCGTCTCCAAGCAATTGGTCACCACTGGCCAGACTTTTTGTCATGTCAGCTGCCCTGTGTTGTCCAAGTGCTGCCGGACGCTCACTCACATGCCTCTCTTCCCTCCACATTTGATCAGATCGTCTCTAGGGGTGCAGGTTCTCCCTGAAATAATAAACATCACTCCAATACATAAAAACACGGGCATAATGATGATTTCCACGGCTGCCTGCGCAGTGATATATTCTGGTTGAAGTGATATATTCTGGTTGTCAGAATATATCACCTAACACATGCTATTTTCTTATCAAATGACCAGTCTCATTCTAATTTTTACTTTATCATGTTTTAATTTCTTGGTGAATTAACTCCTTGTCAGTCATGGAGGTCACTTCTGGATCAATTCTTTCCCCCTCTGTTTTACTAAAGAGAATGGCTCCAAAGCACCAGACATTATAGAAAGCCTACAGGAAGACCCACCTTTATTTTACAGTTACTCATGTAGGGATTTGCTCCAACTGTAAGCAAAAAGATCCCCAAGTTTGTAGCTAAATGGGAACAGTTCTTGTTTTAGACACCAACATTTTCCTGGAAACCTCTGCATTATGCATCAGGATAGTAACCAAACTCACAATTCCCCCAGAAGCAATGACCCCTGTGGTCATTAGATAGCCCAGAAAGGGAAGGCAGCAGACTGACCTTTGCATCATTATTGGGTCCCAATCTTGTTTCCTGTCCTCAACTCCAACACATACCTAACTCCTCAGCCCTCCTGCTTTCCTGTCACTCTCTGACATGACAGGCCCTTTCACAGACACATGCCTTCGCAGTGCCTGGCATGCATTCCCACCTAGCATACCCAACCCAACTCTTCTCCCTCTTCTAAATTACATCCATTCTTCAAAAACCAACACAAGTGTCACCTACCCAGTAAGGCTGCCCCAACCGTCCTCAGCAGGATCAGGTTTTCTGGGGTCCCATGACTCTACTTTGTTCCAGTCCCTGAAATAAAGTCATCCTGTTTTGCAGCTATCTCCATTGGCCCATCAACCCACAGCAGAAGGGACCTGGCCTAGTCCTCTGTGGATCTCAGTACTCAGCACGGGGCCTGAAATAAGGCAGCACTCATAGTTTTTTAAATTGGGGGAAACTTGGACTGAAATCCAAGAGGGCATATTGAGGCCAACATTGATTCTCTCTCTCTCTCTCTCTCTCTCTTTTTTTTTTTCCCCCCTAAGAGAAAGCTCTTTGGCCTTGGACAAGCATCTCAGTATTTTTCAATGAATAGATAGACTAACCTATAGTATAAAAATTCAAGATGGCCACCTCCCTCAACACCCTCCCTCTGGGGACCCCTTCTGTGTTTCTGTACTCTAGAATCCTTTACCCATCAGTCTAAAACAACCTCCACTGGACAGGAAGGTCAGTGACCATCCTTTCATTTGCCACAGGTATCACACAGCAGCCATGGTCATCTCTGGCCTCCTACATCCTTGGACATCCCAGCAGCCATGGCCCCTGAAGTGTTTGAGGAACCAACAAACAATCATAGCTTCAAGCTAATTGTGCTTTGTTGTTGTTGTTGTTTTTCACAAAGAGCTCCAGAAGGCAAGCAGTTTCTCATTTCCCCACCCTGAAACGGAACAGAATGGCAGACAATGTAGAGTGCCAGGATGCCGGCTCGTCCTTGTTTCCCAGAGTTCCAGCAGCAGGCTCACATGAACCCACAGCAAGGCCCATGAAGTGTGTCCTCAGCAAGTTGTAAGTGCTCAGTTCAAACCCAGCAGCATCAGCACTGCCGAAGTCAGGGGTGTCTGTCCAGAAGATCCCACCACTGGACCCCAAGAGGAATCCAGGTGGGGTTTGACCTCCAGAGGCAGAGAGCAGGTGTGAGGGCAGGAGGCGAAGGCCTCTTGACACAGGCTCCACGTGACACCAGCAAAAGGCAAACGTCTTGGCTTAAGACTTGAGGGGAGGCAGGAGGAATAATGAGGTCAAGGTACCTCTTGATGGCTGAAATGACTTAAAAAAATACTGAGACTGCACTTTACAAGGTTCTCAAGAAAAAAGTATCATGTAGGATTCCAGACATGAGCAGGGAGAAGCAAAAGCCAGGCTAACAGAGCCAGAACTTTATTCACAGTAGAACAGTCCTAATCTAAAATTCTAGAATTTAAGACCAATGTCTTTTAAAAACCATCAGACCAGCTGACAGGGAAAAAGGGAAAAAATGTTCTGTTATTAAACAAAACAACACAAAAATCAATTCAACCTTTCTCTATTATCCAACACCCCAGCCTACCCCATCCCTCCCCCCGCCCCCCCCAAAATTCACTGAAGTCATGCACACTTGCACACACTCAAATATGCAAACAAATTACCAAATACCCAAGTAAACCTTAGGAATCACCTAAGGATTTTCCACGAGTTCCCCAGATGCTCTTTCTGTTCTTACAGAAAGAGTCAAGCTCTGACAGTATAAATTAGAGTCGGACAGGATCCCTTTCCCCAGTCTCCTGGCTCATTAGTCGATGTAGAATACTGACAGTAAGTCAGAAAGGACTGGTGTCCTGTGAAAGGCAAGCTGCCTCGTTGTCCTACAGCCTGGGGGACCCTCCCTTGGAGTACTAAGCTTGGTTCAAGCAGCAACACCCACCCCCACAGGCTCTGCTCAAAAGGGCCCTCCCTGTCAGTTTTGGTGTGAAACTCAGGTTGCTGAGCCTGCAGAGAATCTCCTGCATGGTTGCTGCAGTGGGTGGGAATTGAGGGAGGAGGGTGTGAGTCCAGGCTGCTTGGAGAATGCATTTCTGGAGGCAGTTTCACTGCCTATGGGGCCTCAGAATTTAGACCAGAGGCAAGCCATCATAAGATAGCCTAGGATTATAGATTGTGGAGTTGGAAGAGGCCACATAGTCCAACTCGGCATTTTACATTTCCTATGAAGAAAGAAGAAAGGAGTTTTAGGTTACATCTTGATTAATTAGACAGGAGACTCTTTGGGGAGCGGATGTGAGCCCAAGATTCTGGCTCCCAGGGCTTCTTTGGTTGTTGGCCTACATCAGTTGACTGGTCCACCGTTTCTGATCAAGGTTTCTGCACGTCAGTGGAGAATCATTGGTTTCAGATGGTTAGAATCCCCTACTCAACAGGCCTCCCTGCAAGAGTCAGGTGAGGAAATGCAGGGGAACTGTACTGTTGAACCAGTGTGTCTACACTGACCATTCTCCAGGGTGCGAGGAAAGCTGGAAACATCTGTTTCTCTGCCTTATCCTACAGACAATGTTTTCCCCACATTTTGTAAAATAAATAATTCAGAATATAATGAAAATTCCAGGCCCCAAAATGTGTTCTGTCTCTTAACCATGACTCATAAAACTCACAGCTACAGTTCATTCTCAGACCAAGAGGTGGAAGGGAGAAGGTGATATACTGAAGCAGCACGTGGACCTCTGGGACAGGAATTACACACCAGCCCTGACCCCTTATATATTAAGTTTATCTTTATAAATAGAGCATCCTAACTCAAGTGACCACAATAAAAAAATGCCAAAGGTTGAGTTTTCTTTTTCCTCAAATAACTACATAAACCCTCAAATATCTACCAAACTATAGCCACATGGCAAGATGGACACCTCTTTATGGACACTCCAATTGCCATGATGGTCAAGGGCTGAATCTTGGTCAGACCCAAACATCCCATCTTCCTTGGATTATGAAGACTAAGATATAAAATTCACTTTGCAATAGGGCTCATGACAAAACTCCTTTGAATAAATAGCCCAATTAAGATGATATTAAATGGTTTGATGTTTTACCCCAAACTTGTTACATATATAAGTTTTCAGGATCACATCTATCACATACAAGGGGCCAATTAGAACAATAAATGTGGCCCGGTTGGCTTGGCTGCCTAGACTACCCATTTATTGATGAGACAGTTTGGTGACCATCCTTCTCCTGGGTGAATCTCCAAGCCATGTTGTTCAACCTTAATGTGGGAAGCAGTATCACATGGGTAACAAACTGGAAAACTGGGTGTCTGGATTGAATTTTTCTTAATGGTTCCCATGAAGTCTATCTCCTAGCCATCCTAAGAAATTAGGGTTTAATTTCCCTATACCCCTCCCTTGTCAAAAATATATTAATTTTGATCTATCACATCAGACCACTTTGATTAGATGACTGTGAGAACTAAAAGAAATTGAGCAAACAGATGAATAGCCCTTTAGAAAAACCAAAGATGATGAACCAACGTGGGTGGAAATCCTGAGGCGCCTTCAGAGCTCATCCCTGGAAGGCATGGTGTCCAGGGAAGTGGGTGATGGCAGTGCCTCTGTATTCTTGCCATTGCTGTGGATGCGGCTTTGCTTCCGGGACTTCCAGGAATGTGTCCTGTCCCAGTCAGTGGCCACTGTCTCGTTGTCCCAGATGGTCGATGTCTCTGTGTCACTCAGATAGCCCGGCTGGCCTGTGTAGTGTGTGGGGTAGATGAGCAAGGGTTCTGCGGAGAAGGCTTTCAAGTCCCTGGATTCGTAATACTCCTTGTACTCAGCTCTGAAAACAAGAGGTGCATGGGCACGTGAGGGGACAGAACGCAGACAGAATAGGGGAAGAATGGAGAGCTGCTGCTCATTATCTCTTGCATAGTCATACATTCATTTGATTATTTTAAAAGTTGTGTCCTTTGTGAAAACTGAGTTTATAAACACACTAAAGATTTCTTAGAAGGTTTCAGATCATCTAAAAAAAAAAAAAAAGTCAAGATATTTCGGTTCTATTTGGATAGACTGACAGAAAAGAAGAATTTTAGTTCTTACTATAAAAAGTTAAAAATGGAACTCTGTTGGATTATAATGATAAACAGATACTATCATTTTACAGAAAATCCCCTGCTCCTGGATGAATAAATTAGAAATCTGAGATCTTGGTGGCAGCCTGGGGTAAGTGAAAGGGTGTGGGCTTGGAGGCTTGCCAACTTGGCTTTGCATTCCAGCTCCCAGCTCACCTTTCTAGCTCCCTGAGAGGGTAAAGTGGAGGGATAACCTGGCCTCCCTCCCAGGGCTCTTGTGCAGATTATATGAGGTGACATCTGTAAGGCTCCTAGGTCAGTGAGTGCAGCATAAGCATTCATGTCCCTTCTATTAAGGGATACCAGTTGACCGTGTTTCTACCAGGATGCAGATACAAGGTCAGTCTCTACCATGCATGAAAGAGGGTGAGGAGCTCCATTTTTACTGAGGACAGGAGACAAATGGACAAGATGCAGCATGGAATCTCAACAGCTAAAATGAGGAAAGTCTAGTGAGGAGACCATCCAGCAACCATGAGAAGGAGCAGAAGTTAGAAACTGGACTCCTGCTCCATCAATTAATTTATGAACCATTGATTGAGCAGTAATTATGGGTTGGGTTTGGCCTAGACTCTCTAAGGATACAGAGATTCAAGACTCTTCCTGCCCTCAGGGGCTCATAGTTTCCTGGGTGACCGACAGGTAAACCACACTCTTTTATAAGTGCTAGGTGAGCATAAGGTCCTGGGCTATGAGAACTCTGGGCATCAAACTGCCTTTCTCTATGGATACCCTGCTCAGGAGCCACCTCCACTGCCCCTGAAACATTATACATCTCTGTCATCACAGATATCACAATATAGAATGATGATTTGTTCATGAGCCAGGGCTCCCCATCAGATTATGAGCTCTGCAAAGATTGGGAACACTGCCTGGCCAACACTACTGCACATATTCAACAAACAATGAACCAAACCAGATGAACTGAAAACTGTGGGGTGCTTGGGAAAACGAACTTCAACTTGAGGCATATGAGCTTATGGAAGAAAGAAGATCAAAGACAAGGAGAGGATGGAGCAGATCATGTCCAGTTAAACTGCACACTTGGTTTTAAAGGGAACCCCTGGGCAAGATACCTGCCATCTCTGCCTCATCTTCCCCATCTGTAATAGGGGATAATCACTTGAATCAGCTTCTATGGTTCATGATTATGGGAAGATCATTTAGGAAAGCAGTAAAACTTTATCAAATATCAAGTTCTACCCTGAAACTGAGTAGCATAATTCATGGATGGCCCATGCCTATGGGGCTGGCCAGCCATTCAGGGCAACTCACACGGGATGCTTGTTGTACATGATTGGCAGAAACTCATCCACTGGCAGCATCTTCCCGAAAGGATCAGCTCCAACCAGCTTCTGCGCTCCTTCCAGAGAGATGACATAGCCCAGGGTCCAGTAGGAATAGTCAGCTTCAACCAGATTTACCACATTGGGCACTGCTTTCTCGGGCTCTTTTACTTGCATCCTCTTCCTACCAATATAACTGAAAGTAAAAAGGCAGAGGAGAAAAATTCCAACTTGAATATTAGACATTGATAAGGATGGAGCACGGCTTTGGTTTATACAGACATCTTTGAAATCTTGGACTAAATGTTTCTAATATTAAATGTATCACACCATGAAGGGTACCAGGCCCCAACCACAATTGTCATCTGCAATCAGTGGGGCCATTTCCCTGGCTCCATTTGTCAAAACCCTCACGATTGCCTCCTAGCAGACTGCATGGGCTCAAGGCAGATAGTTAAGATGCAGAAAGATTAAAAGATCTTTCAGATCATTTCCCAGAGACAGTTTGGGATTTCCAGCTATGTTTACAGATCTTGGAATGGGACAAAAATGGCCAGATGTGAGAATTTTGAATTTGTTGTTTTTAAGTCTCCAGTTTTTCAGCCTTTCTGCACAATTCTCCAAATGTTGGTGGTAAACACAGGACAGAAGGAGCTGTGGGAAAGAAACAGTCTGTAGTAAAGAACCTAAGAACCCAGGAGTGGTCCCAAGGGGCTTTTCTTGGGTTGTATAAATAACAATGTATGACTTTCATGCCCTGGCACTCACCTAGCTCTGCTCAGTTTTCCTCCTGGGCACTGAGCTCTGAGAAAGGCTCCCAGGTATGTTTTGTCCCTCCTTGAATATCTTACAGTGCAAGATGTACCCTCAAGCCTTCCTGCCTTCCCCCAGTCTGCATGTGGATCTGTGATCTATTAATTTTGTCTGGATCCTGTTTGTTTTCTGCTCCACTGGAGTGAATTAAGGAGTTGGCTGTGTTCCTTCTGTTGGGCAAAGCAGTACTTTCTTTATTTTGCCCTAAAACTATGTCTTTCAACATGCAAAGGATTTCCCCCTATTCAAAATTCCAGGATTTCTTGAATAAGTCCATGTTCAGTCTTCCAGTTGTTCTTGGAACATCAAATATGAATACTATCAGCCACTGTCTTTCCAAATGGAAGAGAAACTCCTATTGAACACTTTTAAAATGTGGTTAGAGTGACTGAGGAACTGAGTATGTACTTGCATTCATTTTAATTAATTTAAATTTAAAAATGGAAACTAAAAAATTTTTTTTTTCTCTAAATGAAAGTTTATTGTTTTGGTAGGTCTACAGTTCACTTTTAACAGTTGAAAATTTAGCAGCTGGATTGCTGTGCTGTGAAGTGTAAAATACACACAGGAGTTTGAAGACTGGGTACAAAAAAAAAGAATTGTAAACTGTCTCTAATAGTTTTAAAACACTAACTACATCTTAAAATAATAAAATGTATTATTACAATTAATTTTACCTAATTTATTTTTATCTTCTTAAATGTGATTACTAGAAAAATTTTAAATTACTTGAGTGGCTCACATTGTATTTCTATTGGATGGCGTAGCCCTAAGTGGATAATGGCTTGTTCTACTCTTCCCATTCACTAGTTTCTTTTTGTAGAGAAATTTAATGTAGCAACTATGGACATTTGTCATCTTTCATGTTTTGGGTTTAATTAAGATTTGTTTTTTTTTTCATTTTAGAAAGTGAGAGGTGAAATTTGAAACTGTTACAGTTCATTAAGACTAATAATATTTATGTAAGCAAATGCACATATATGCATATATATCTATATATCATTTTCCAAATATTGGTTTGTATAGTGAAAAATTTGTTTTTTACCCACAATAAAAGAAAAAAAAAAACCTACATAATAGATTGCGTGGAATAGTTTGAGTCAGTCTTTGAAATTAAGAAAGCATCTTTTATTTCTGTATCCTTGGGTCTGTCCTGGGAAATGCACCAACCTAACTGCATGTGGTCAGGGATGTGTGCGGAACCTAAACCAGAGGCTTTCTCAGTGGAGACTTCTGGGATTCTGAGGCTTAAGTGAAAGTTGCATTTGTACAGGTCACCTGGGCATAAAATAGCTTCCAGGCTTCGTGCCCGTGATGCCTTAACCACAGATTACAGAGCCCTAGATTAAGAAAGACCAAGTTACTGGCGACTTCTAGAGGATAAGGGAAGAAACAATGATCTGCAGGGACTGTGCAGAATACCAAATCTAAACACATAATCGATATCTGGCAGGGAGTTGTCTTTTTTTATTACATAATACTGATTGCTGGGTCTATTTCCCATGGATTTGTTGAGCCATTACTAGGCTTCTCTCCCTCCCCCCACCCCCACCTCCTCTCTAGCCCAGAATAGTACATTTTTTGAGAAAACCGCAATTCCACCTAGGCCCATCCTTAGTTTCCTTCCAAGGATGGGAAAAGGAGGGAAGGCTCTGTCTGCTGCAGCTGCCGGGAAGGAACAGGCTCTGATTTGATAAGAGTATCTTTGACACAGAGTTGGGGAGCCAATATAATGCTTGGGAACTTTCTGTGTCATTGGAGGGAAGGAAAAAGTGTTATTTGCTTTAAAAAGGAAAAAAAAAGAGAGAGAGAGACAGAGAGAGCGCAAGCGAAAGAGAAAGAAACCACCTAATTCCCAGAGGTAGCAGACAAGGAACATTAATTAAATATCAGCTCAGAGCAAGTGCTCCCTTGGTGAGCCTGGTTTTCCTCTGTCAGCCTCAGACCCTCCACCAAACTCAATTCTTAGTGTTCTCCTGTTCCTGCTCGCAGGAACCTCATTTCCCAACAAAGGAACTCTCCGGCTGATCTTCCACCCTCTTACATTGTCAGCGCCTGAAGAAGCTGAGACAGGACTCCTGCTCTTGAATGAATGCCTCCCCCTCCCTCAGCACACCCTCTCCACATACAATGTTGCTCCCTGGGTGGTATCTCTGCTGTGCTCCCAAGCGAGTGCCCAATGCCACACCTCTGCTCTGCCTGAAGGCCCCTGATCTGCACGCAGACGCCGGGTCTCATAAAGAACCACCATAGCGTCTCATCTTACAGAATATGGATGCAAAAAACAGTGGCTAACCTGTACCCCCTTCTTGTTTCTGGGAGCATTTACGGAGCGAAAACCAGGTAAGTTGGCAGTCTGAGCAGTATCTCTTATCAGCTGGGGAGGTAGGGCTCTCTGCCCTTTAGAAAACATTGAGTTTCTCTAGCACTCCCTGATAAGCTTGTCTTGTCACTCACATCAGTTCCCAGTCGAGCTGAGCCTGATCAATATCATCCATCAGCTTTATCAGCTTCTTCTTAAATTGATGCTCAAAACGCACATCATCCTCAATAACAAGAGTCTTCTCAAGTTCTCGGTCAATTACCTATAACGGTTATCAGTGAGGAGATACCCTATGAAACATTTGATATCCATTTTTATTAGATAAGTAAGAATTAAAAAGTCAAGAGTATAGAAGCACAATTTGTAAGAGTTCATAACTGAAACCTGTGCAAATGCACATCAATGGTAGAAAGGATAAACTGCAGGCTATTCACAACAATGAAACAATATGATCTACAACCAAATGCAACAATATAGTTGAATGTCACAAACATAATATAGATAGTACATATATATGGTTCCATTCATATAAAATGTACAAAAACAAGCAAAATTATTATATGTTGTTAGAAGTCAGGATGGGGATCACCGTTGGGGCCTAGCATCTCTGGGTTAGGTTTCTTGATCTGGGTGCTGTGCTCGGTTTGTGAAATTTCATTGAACCATGTTATGATGTATGTAATTTTATACATATTTATTACATTGCATTACATTACATTAAAGAGTTTAAAGAAAAAGACATTACAAGAGAGAAAACATTCAAGTGATCTAGAAAACATTCAAGTGATCTTTCTTGGGGAATTTGCTCTTTCCTTGTGGGACCTTTAATCAAGAACCCCACACTCCAATACCACTTCCATCAATGTCTCGAGCTGTAGGACATGTGTTCAAGTCCTGGCACTGCCACTTCTTGCCTGGGCAAGATGCATAATAGGTTCATCTGGAATAAAATGGGCACATCTCTCTCAACTCACCTCACTTCTGTGTGACTTCTTGCATTAAATCACTTAAATGGTGGCATGTTAGACACATACAAGGCATTACTCCTAATGATGAGAATGCATTAATAAGTGTGTACACCTCAGGACATGGAACTCTTCCCCCCTCATCATCCCAGGTGGCACCAAGGCCACTCTTCCTTGTTCCTTTGCTGTGGGCCCTGGGACAGAGGGAAACAGGAGGCAATAGCAACTCCTAAGCATTGTCTCTAACATAGTAATACCTCCAGGGCAGTTACAGTCTCACCTGATTTTTGGCCCTTATTTACCTAGAAAGTCCCACCCTCCTTTCTCCTCATTATAAAATGGCATATCTAAATAAAGCATTATTTACCTCTTTCCAGACAGAGTAGTGGCTAAGAAAGCAGCCAATTTCACCCCTGGTCAGAGGCCTGGAGGAGTAGGGGTCTCGATAACCAGGCAGCATTTCAATATTCAGGGCCTTCAGCTGGCTTGTGTTGAGTGCCCTGTGTGACACAGAACATGTCTGAAAATTAACAAATCGAGGTATCCCACCACAGAAGCCAGGCAGAGGATCTTCTAGAGCCTCTTAGCACACAGAGAAAGACTTCTTAGGTTCCCCTCAGGATTTAGGAGTTTCTCTGGGCGAATGTATCATGGCAGTAATATGAGCTCTATGTAGACAAGAGGGTGTCATACTTTTGTGTATTCCTCACAGTGCCCAACATAGTTCTGAGCATCTTTTTTTTTTTTTTAAATATAAACTTAAAAAATGTACTCTCCTAATGGGATAAGGACATACAGAAACCTATTCCTCCACAAAAGCAATGTAAACACTGGCCAAAAAAACGGTCAAAGTCAATTTTTTTCAAAATTCCAGAAATTAACTAAAAGCTTGCAATAATCTGAGGAATATTTTCTAAACAAACAAACAAAAACACACCAAAACAGTTGGTTCTCAGTAAACACAGTGAGCTTTGTGGTGTTTTAACTTTCCCTAATCTCATCCCTCTCAGTGCTGCAGAAACCTTGAAAACCAATAGCCTTGTAACTACAGTAATAGTGAAAATTAGTGACCTAGCAGCCAGTGGGTGGGAGTGAGGGGGATAGAATAGATTTGGACTTCTCCAAAGCCCCATTCCCATAAAATAGTCTCTATTCCACCTTTCTGTTAGCTGTCAGAAAAACTCCACTTACAGGGTCAGTTTTTATTTGACCTGGCTCTGAACCCTGTGTAAACAACTTTATCAGCAAGACATTTATCAAAATCATCAGTGGCAACTGTTTGACATCACAGCTGCCTGAAGTGGCACTACCAGCTGGGGCTAATAAGAGGCTGACCAAAAAATTAAAAGGAAAACCTGGGGAACGAGATGTGCATAAGGAGCTCTGTAAAGCTCCAAAATATTCCTGAGAATCTAGAAAAGGATGTCAATGTGCAGGATTGTGCACATGCCAGGAAAGACCTGGGAAGGCCCTAATCTCTCACCTCTAACTGACCTTAAGGCCCTGCACAGAAGGAAGTGAAAGCTAAGGCAGAGTTGTAAACTGCCTCTTAGAGGATTGAAAGCATGCCCCAAGACATTTGAAGAGCCCCTTAGTAAAGGCTAGGAGACTTACTGGTCATGGGCACCTAAAGAAATCTCTGTTCAATCATCAGTTGACCACTAAGCTAACCAAGCAGAGACTTCAACAAGCATCAGGTAAGATACAGACTTTAAAGGATTATTTCAGGAAAGTCACTGAACAGACAGTAACAACAACAATAAACCCTAGCAAGGGAGGGGAATCTGATATTCAGAGTTTCTTCATTAAATTATTTAAAATGTCCAGTTTTCAACACAAATTATGAGACATGCAAAGAAACAAGAAAGAATGATTCATATATGGGGGAAAATACAGTCAATAAAAACTGTCCCTACAGAAACCCATGCATTAGATTTACTAAACAAAGATTTTAAATCAGAAATTTTAAATATATTCAGAGAACTAAAGGAAGTCATGTCAAAAGAACTAAAGGAAAGGATGAGAATGATGTCTTCTTAAATAAAAAAAATATCAATAATAAAAAAAGAACCAAATAGAAATTTGGGAGTTGAAAAGTACAATAAAATGAAAAATCAACGAGAGGGGTGTGGCAGTTTGAAATTATTTTATGAATCCCCAAAAGAGAAATATTATGTTTGTAAAACAATCTATTCCTCTGGGTGTGATACCCTTTTATTGGATTAAATTTAGTTGAGGGACCTTTGATTAGATTACTTGAAAGATTGCTTTAGGGCTTTTGATTGGACTATGTCAGTAAAGCGTCACTCAGTTTGAGTCTCTGCTTCCTTGCTGGGTCTGATATAAATGGAAACAGAGAGACTCCTTCAGACAGACACAGGAAAAGGAAGCCACTATGTTTAATCCTGCCATGTAAGAAAGAGGATTGCTTAAGCACAAATCTCCAAGAAGCTAGACCAAGGAGCAGCTCAAGAGAAAAAGGTGACACTGAAGGGGAAAGCTGAAACCCTGGCAGAGATTGGCAGCCATCTTGCTTCACCATGTGGCAACATGCCGGGATCAATAGTTGCTGACTTTGGTGAGAAAGCATCTCTGCCTTGGTTTGGACTTTTCATGACTTTGGAACAGTAAGTTTTAACCCCAAATAAATACCCTTTATAAAAGCCAACACATTTCTTGTACTTTGCATTGGCAGTCCTTTGGCAAACTAAAACAAGGGATTTTGAACAGGAAATTGATTAATTGAGATTACTCAGTCTGAGGAACAGAAAGAAAAAATAATAAGGAAAAATGAGCAAACCCCTGGAGATGTGTGGGGAAACACCAAGCATGCCAACATTTACATAATGGGAGCTCCAGAATGGAAGGAGGGAGTGAAAGGGAAAGACAGTATGTTTGTAGAAAGAATGGCTGAATACTTCCCAAATTTGAAGGAAAACATTAATCTACACATCTAAGAAATTCAATGAACTCCAAGTAGGATAAGTTCAAAGTGATTCACAACTAGACACATCATAATCAAATTGTCAAAAACATAGACAATGAAAGAATTTTTAAAGCAGCAAGTCAGAAACAACTCATCACAAACAAGCAATCCTCAATAAGATTAACAGTTGTTTTCTCATCAGAAATCATGGAGGCCATAAGGAAGATGTATGACACATTCAAAGCACTGGGAAAAAAAAGCCAACCAAGAGTCTTCTATCTGGCAAAACTATTTTTCAAAATGAAGGAGAAATTAAGATATTCCTAGATGCGAATATTCTCGCTGTCCTGATTTTGTGATAATCAGGGTAGGCTAAACATTTGCTATATTAGAAACCACGCATGTGTCCCCAGACCTAGTTTTTCTCCCTAGGTCTGATTTTTAGAATGCTGGTGATAAACTAAGCCTGATTTATTATATGACCATCCTGTATGTAAATGACTGTAACTCTAGGTATCTTTGGTCAACCTTAAGAGAGATAGCAGGGGGACAGATGTGGAGGCACCTGGGTCCAATCCCTATGACTTCTTGGTAAAAATTAAAAAAAGAAAAACATAGGTGGCGCACGGGCCGCCAGGCCCTTGCACGGGTGTGCCACTAGGCCCTATGAGTGGGTGAGCCCCCCAGGCCTCACGTGTGGGTTCGCCGCCAGGCCCCGTGAGCCATGCAGCAAGATGATGGCATAACAAGAGAGTGACACAAGGGAGAGCCAAGACAAGACATGCTAAAAATCCAGGAACTGGGGAGGTGCAGGCGGCAGGACACCTCTATCCCACATTGGAGGCTCTGAGGATCAAATCCTAAGGACAGGAAGAGAAGGATGAGAAGAGAGGTCAGAAAACAGACACAGAGAATTGCCCAATGAATGGACACAAAGACAGCAGAAATGGGGGTGGGGGGATGGGGGGTGGAGGTGGTAAAAATGTATAAAAGTAAATAAGTAAATAAATCCTTAAGAAAAAGTATAGGGGAGTAAGATACAGACTATAGTTAGTAGAAATACTTTGGCCGTGCTCTTTCATAATTTGTTAACAAATGTTTCAAAACAATGCAAAGTATTTGTGGTGGGGTGATGTGTGGGAGCCCTGTATGATGTTATGCATGCTTTTTTGCAGTTTCACAATGTTTACTGAACATTTATAGTTTGTGTATGTTCATGTATGAATGATATACTTCAATAAATTGTTTTTTTAAAAAAGATATTCCCAGATAAACAAAAACAGAGAGTTTGTCAATAGGGAATTTTCCTGCCCTACAAAAAATACTAAAGGGAGTCATTCTGTATGACATGAATGGAAACAAGAGGTAATTCTAATTCACATGAAGAAATAAAGAACATCAGTAAAGCTAGCTACATCAGTAAATATAAAATACAGTATAAATACTTTTTGTTCATGATTTTCTTTTCTCTTACCTGATTTAAAGACAGCTGCACAAAGCAATAATTGTACATCTGTGTTGATGGGCATATAATGTACAAAGAGGTAAGGGGGAGAGAATAAAGCTATACAGAAGCAAAGTTTTAATATACTATTGAAATTAAGCTGGTATTAATCTGAATTAGATTGTTATAAATTAAGATGTTCATTATAATTTCAAAGGCAATCCTTAAGAAAATAACTAAAAAATATTGTAAAAGAATCAACAAGGAACTTAAAATGGTACAGTAGTAAATATATATTTAACACAAATGAAGGCGGTAATGGAGGCATAGAAGAACAAAGACATAAGAAATCAAGAAACAAGCAGCAGAATGACAAGCATAAATTCTACTTTAATTGTAATTGCATTAAATGTTAATGGATTAAACACTCAAATCAAAAGGCAGAGCTTGGGAAAATGGATTGAAAAAAACATGACCAAACTATGTGCTGTCTACAAGGGATGGACTTTAGCTTCAAAGACACAAATAGCTTGCAAGTAAAACGACAGAAAACGATATATCATGTAAACTGCAACCATAAGAGAGTTGGAATGGCTACTCTAATACCAGACAAAATGGACTTTTAGACTAGAGACAAAAAAGGTTATTTTATAATGATAAAATGTCTACCCTTTGGGAAGAAATAATAATTATAAACATATATGCACCAACAGCAAAATCCCAAAATATATGAAGCAAAAAAGGACAGAATTGAAGGGAGAGACAGATAATTCAATAATAATAGTGGAGACTTCACTGCTTCACTTTCAATAATGGGTATAACTAAGCAGGAGATAAACAAAGAAAGAGAAGATGTGAAGAACACTATAAACAATTAGATATAACAGTCATCTATGAAGCACTCCACCCAACAATGGTAGAATACACATTCTTCTCAAGTGCACATGGAACATTCTATAAGATAGACCATATGTTAGACTATAAATAACACATAGACCATAAAACAAACATCAATAAATTTAAAAGGATTAAAATCATACAAAGTATGTTTTCCAACTACAATGGAACAAAATTATAAATCACTAGCAGAAGGAAATCAATAACAGAAAGAAAGTCACAAATATGTCGAAATTAAACAACACACTCCTAAATAATAAATGGATCAGAAAAGAAACCACAAGGGAAACTAGAAAATATTTTGAGATGAATGAAAACAAAACTACACATTCCAAAACTTATGGAATGCAGCTAAAGCAATACTTTGGGGATATGTCCAACTGTAAACACCTATATTAAAAAAGAAGATCCCAAATCAATAATCTAACCTCCCCTTAATAAACAATAAAAAGAAAAGCTAACTAAACCAAAGCAAGCAGAAGGAAGGAAATAATAAAGACTAGAGCAGAAATAAGTGAAAAATAGAGAATAGACAAACAATAGAGTAAATCAACAAAACCAAAGCTTGGTTCTTTGAAAATAACAAGAAAATTGATCATCTTTTAGCTAGAACTGGCCAAGAAAAGAGATTCTTAAAATCAGGAATGAAAGTGGGGATATCACTACTGATCTTACAGAAATAAAAAGGATTATAAGGAAATACTATGAACAATTGTATGCCAATAAGTGAGATAACTTGGTTGAATCTAATCAGTGTGACATTGGCATAAGGATAGACAGATCAAAGGAATAGAATTGAGAGTCCAGAAATAAACTTATATTTATGGTCAAATGATTTTTCACAAGAGTGGCAAGACAATGCAGTAGGGGAAAGAATAGTGTTTACGACAAATGACAGTGGGACAACTGGGTATCCATATGAAAAAGAAAGAATTCAGACCCCTTCCTCACACTATATAGAAAATTTAACTCAAGATAGACCAATGACCTAAATTTAAGAGTGAAATCTATAAAACTCTTAGACAAAAACACAGGAGTAAATATTTGTGATCTTTTATTAGGCAGTGATTTCTTAGCTATGATTCCAAAAACTTAAGGAACAAAAGAAAAAATGGATACAACATCAAAATGGAAAACTTCAAGAAAAGGAAAAGACATCCTACAGAATGGGTGAAAATATTTACAAATCATTTATCTGATGAGGAACTTGTATCCAGAATACATAAAGAACTGCTACAACAGAGCTGGTTTCCTTGGTCCTGGAGGCCTATGAATGGGTTTGGGGTTTCTGGAGGTGTTTGAAGCAGTAGTTCCCAAACTTTATGGCATCCAAGAACAGGGTTGCCAGATTTAGCAAGTAAAAATACAGGATGCCAGGTCAAATTTAAATTTCAGGTAAACAACAAGTAAGTTTCCAGTATAAATAAGCCCCATGCAGTATTTGGAACAAATCTGACTGGTATCCTGTATTTATCTGGTAACTCTATCCAAGAATCTTGAGTCTTAAACACAGAATCTGAACCCCAGCCCCAGAGATGATGATTTAGTAGGTCTGGGATGGAACTCAGGAATCTGCCCTTTTATCCAGGCCCTTGGGACTGTGATGTGGGTATCCAGGACACACTTTGGGAAACACTAATGAGATTCTCTAAGGAGTGATAAGAACTTCCACAATGGCTTCTAGTCATACTTCTTACCAGGGAGTGTCTAAGCAGAAAATAGAGCCATATTCCAAACTAACATATAAGCATAGAAAGGCAGGTTTTATAGAAATCTACGCTTTGAAATAGTTTAGAGTGCCAAATTAAAGGGCAAAGTAAAGCAAAGCAAAACAAAACAAAAAATAACAAACAAACAAATAACACAGAAGGACTCCAACCAGGTGCCACCTACCCACCACACTCTGAGCAGCCTAAGTGGGTTGTCGGGCATCTCATGAACAAGCCACACAAACCATTACATATTTCTCCATTTATTTTCCCAGGTGGTCCTAGTTTCAGGACTTTGCTGTAAATCAGGCTCTGAACATAACTCTAAATGCATTCCTTCTAGCACAGTATAGAAACCAGAAACTCATAACCTTTGGAAGAACCTTCCTGGGCAGGGGAAAATCGCTGATAGTGGTGAGGCTTCAGCCTCTTGAGGCCCAAAGATCACTGCCACAGAGAGAGTGGATTTCAGGCCTGCACTAAAGGGTGAAATTAGTTTACATGTTACTATGGGACATAAAATTTCTCCCAAAGCCAAGCTGCACATGTCTGTTTTAAGAATGTGTCAATCTTCGAATGACTGCCATTTCCTCCCACCCAGGATTAACCCTCCATCAGAGAAGGCACATTCCCCACACTAGCCACATCTGCAAATGGAGAAAAAACCCAACTCACTTTCCATCCACAGCCTCGACAATCTTGACTTCGATCTCCTGTTCATACAGTGTGCGCAGCATTCGGTCCCGCCTGTCCTTTCTGCGTTTGAGGTTAATCATGAAAATCTAACCCATGAAAAAAAAGGGGAAAAGAAACACAGATTACTCAAGTCTCAATCAGAGTGTTTGGAAAATTAAGTAAGGACCAAATATTTAGGTAAAATAAGTGGAGGAAAGGATAGGAAAATTATGGTGAAGATTTTTGCGCATGGAGTCAGGATGACAAATGAAACTTATTTATATTTCATATTAGGTCTATGAAGGACAGAATCACTTTCAAAATCCAGTCATCATTAAGCCAGGCCCTTGACATTGATGATTGTACTTAGGCACCTTTTCTTATGATATTGAAACTTAGCCTAGTATTATATACTGTTTAAGAGTTACCTCCTGAAAACTTCTTTGTTGCTCAAATGTGGCCTCTCTCTAAGCCAAACTCAGCATATAAGCTCACTGCCTTCCCCTCAGCGTAGACATGACTCCCAGGGATGGGCCTCCCTGGCACTGTGGGATTATTACCAAGCTCCAACTAGCAATACATCTGGAAAAAGACCTTGACCAAAGGGGGAAAGGGTAAAGACAAGTGAGTTTATATGGCTAAGAGATTTCAGAGTGAGTCAGGAGGTCATTCCAGAGGTTATGCTTATACATGTCTCAGCAGGATCCCATTGACTGCCACAGTAAGCAGTGCCTCAAACAGCAGGGCTCCTGAGGGCTCTAGAGACATCTAGGGTACACAGGTTCAGGAATTTGGCACCCTGTCAGTGGGCCTTATTTTGGAATGTATGCTCTCCAGTGTAACAGAGTTAGACTCATTTATAGTTTCCCTACACATGGCTCATTTTCCCTTTTTATTTGAGCCTATAATTAGCACTATATGTGTTAAATATATGTCCCAGAGACTTAAATCTTTGGTCTGTTCATGTGCTGGTTGAGCCTTGAATCTCAGCAAAGTTGCAACACCTGCTATCCAGTTCATTGGATTCACCCAGGACAACTAACAAGGAGATGATGATGGACAACGCCCATCCCAAGAAACAGAGTGTCTGCAACTGCAAGGATGACAATTCAATCCATCTGCTCGATGGGATCTAAGCCCTCTCTCAATTAGAAACAGAGTGGGCATCACCATCCCCAAATTCTCAAGATTGAGGAATGAACAATGGACTAAAGTAGACTTATTATTATTTTATCAATGGAAGAACTTTTATCATTGATGTAAAGACAGTGATCACCAGAGTTTCTGAGGGGAGGGAGAGGAAAGAATAGGTGTAACAAAGGGGCATTTTCAGGACATTGAAATTGTCCTGTATGACATTGCAATGACGGATACAAGCCATTATACATTTTGTCAAAACCTATAAAATTGTGCAGGGTAGAGTGTAAACTATAATGTAAGCTATATTCCATGGTTAGTAGCAATGCTTCAATATGTATTCACCAATTGTAACAAATGTACCACACTAATGAAAGATGTTAATGTGGGAAAGTGTGGGGGAGGGAGAGAAAGTCGGGCATATGGGAATCCCCTGTATTTTGATACAACATTTATATAATCTAAAGCTTCTTTAAAAATTAAAAAAATATATTAAAAAAAAAAAAAAGCCCAGTCATTTGTAGTGACTTAACCATCTCTTAGTTTCTCAGATGCTCGTTGATGTACATATTTTCCCTGCTACTAAATTAGGCAGGGTTATTTAAAAAGTTACTCTTCAGGCATCCAAAGGTGAGTTAGAGTCTAAATATACAGCACTAAGGCCTAGGAGGCAATTTGGCAACTGATTAAATTTATTAGCAGAACTGAGTCTAAGTCCTGTCTGTTATTTACTAAGCTTTTGCCTTGGGCCAGTTCCTATGCCTCATTTTTCTCATCTGTAAAACTGGGGTAAGAATGGTCTTACCTCATGGATACTAAATGTTAGCTGTTATTATAATTTACAACCACTGTTGACAAATTTAAAGTAAAAGTATAAGAAAAATTTTAGTTCTTGACATAGAGCTTTTATTGCCAAAGGATCCAAACTGAATTCTCCTGTTCCTTTAGAGAGAAGGGTATTTTCCTGAAAGAAGTTAAAAGAAGGAGTCCTCCCCATAGGGGTAGCCTTTTGTGGGGGAGATGAGGGAGAAATGGAAAGGCATGATTTCCAAACCATGTGGATCCACAGGAAACACCATGTAGGGGATAGTTTGTGGCCGCTGAAGTCACAAAGAATGTGCAGTGGGACTTTTCCCCATGAGGGCTGAGTCCCCTTGCAGCCCCCACCTTAGCCTTCAGATTCCTGATGTCTGCACTGAACACGTATATATCCTGTGGCCACTCTGGGGAGTTACAGATAATGAGGCTGTTCTGATTTATCAGCTTTAAGGAACCACGGAAGGACCAGAAGGGAAGCCTCGTCAATGCTATTACAGCAAAGTAGGGTTTTAGTAAGGTCCTTTTGTTACACTCAGTCATAAACTGCTTTGATATACTAAACTAGCCCTTCCAGAAAGGGAGACATCAGCTCAGAAAGAAATGATGATGTGTAGCATGATTCAGGGGAAACCTACAAAAGCCAAAGTTGGCTTCACCCTGACTGACCGTCTGCACAAGTTTGAGGAGGACATTTACTGTTTCTGGGTCTGGTTCCCTCATCTGTAGAAGAGGGAGTGGAATAAACTCATTTTTAAAGTCCTGTTCACTGTGAATATTCTCGCTGTCCTGATTTTGTGATAATCAGGGCAGGCTAAACATTTGCTATATTAGAAACCATGCATGTGTCCGACCTAGTTTTTCTCCCTAGGTCTGGTTTTTAGAATGCTGGTGATACACTAAGCCTGATTTATTATATGACCATCCTGTATGGGAAAAGACTGTAACTTTGGGTATCTTTGGTCAACCTTAAGAGACATAGCAGGGGGACAGATGTGGCTTGGGTGGTTGGGCAGCCATCTCCGATATGGAGGGCCCTGGGTTCGATCCCTGGGATCTCCTGGTAAAAATTTAAAAAAGAAAGATATAGACGGCACATGGGCCACCAGGCCCCATGTGTAGGTGTGCCGCTAGGCCCCGCGAGCCACGCAGCAAGATGATGACATAACAGGAGAGTGACACAAGGGAGAGCCAAGACGAGATGCACTGCAACTAAGGTTGTGCAGGCGGTAGGACGCCTCTCTCCCACATCGGAGATTCTGAGGATCGAATCCCAGTGAAGACAGGAGAAGAAGGGTGAGGACAGAGTGCAGGAAATAGACATAGAGAGTTGCCCAGCGAATGGACACAGAAACAGCAAAAATGGGGGAGGGATAAAAATGGATAAAAGTAAATAAATAAATTCTTAAAAAATATATAGGGGAGTAAGGTACAGACTATAGTTAGTAGTAATACTTTGACGATGCTCTTTCATGATTTGTTAACAAATGTTTCACAACAATGCAGGGTGTTTGTTGGGGTGGGGAGGTGATGTGTGGGAGCCCTGTATGATGTTATGCATGTTTGTTTTGTAAGATCACGATGTTTATTGAACACTTATAGTTTATGTATGTTCAAGCATGAATGATATAATTCAATAATTGTTTTTAAAAAAATAAAATTAAAATAAAGTCCTGTTCAGATGAGAACTTCTATGATAATGTGGTTTATGTCAAAATTTGCATTATGCTATGGCCAGAAAGAAGGAGAAAACTTGTCTTAGAACCAGCCTGGAGTTCAGACTATACTGGCTGCTCTGAATGTAAACGTAAATATATTTTAAATGTTTTATCAGGATCAAAAGCTACACTAACTAACATTTCAACCCTTCCTTGCAAAGTATTCTCATATCCATTTATTAGTCCTTACACAAAGAGACTGATAGGGAGCAAGATGTCCTCTCTGAAAAAATTTTCCATCTGACTTGGGGCAACATGGATTAATTGCATCTTGGTTTCATTACCTCCTTTGTTTACCTAACTGGGTAACTACTTTTTTTAGAACGTAATTTCTGTAGTGAGTCTATTTGCAATGGTTACTTGGGACTTTATAATTTAATGGGTTGTGTTCTTTTATATTTCATTTTCTTCCTGTTTAGAATCATACTCTGAAGACTGGTGTTCCAACTCCCAACCCCCAATTTTACAGGTAGGGAAAGGAAAGGGCATTTCCTCATGTGTAAAAACAGAGCTACTTGGGGGTCACTCCAGGAGAGCAAAAGCAACCATACAAAAAATAAACAAATATATGCAAAAAGTGGCCCAAAACCAGAGACCTGTAATCTGGGAAGACTTCGGTAAATAACAATCCAATCCCAGTCCCTGCCTGGACAAGTGCAATACGAACTGCAGCCACGAAGGAAAAACACAGACAGCTCGCTCATACTTAGTGAACAGTAAACAGAGCAAAGGGCCACTCAGCCAAATGCAGCCCAGACACCATCAACTAGGTCACGGAGTACTAGGAGGGTGAAAAACACCCTCAGAAATCCCTTTTTCCACTTTACCATCTCTGTTTTTAGACAGAGAGATGACTAGGCTCAGGAAAGTAGATTCTTTTCTTAGGGTTGGAATTAGCCAGAAGGTCTCTAGGAGTGACCTGGTCCTTATGCCCGGGTCCTGCCAAATGAAAGACCACGCTAGAAGATCCTGGTTAGTCCCATTGTATTTGTTTTGGTTTGGTTCTCATATGAATGTGTTTTTAAGAGGAAAAATGAATATATGTACAGACACTTAGGTCTTTTCACCTAGAGAACTGAAAGAGGAGGAGCTGATGAGAGCTGCCAGGAAGGAAAGCTACCGTAAGTCATAGAAGCCAGGCCCATGCAAAGTGTGGACCAGCCTTCCCCCCCCCCCCCCACCCCGGCCCTGATTGTTTTGAAAACTATTTACAATTTAGTCCAATCTCACTCTATTGCACTTAAATCCATCTCTTCTCATTCTGCCCCCAGGGCGATACACAATAGCTGATAACTCTTTTCCACTTACTATACATGAAATGCTCCTACCCATCCCTGAAGTCCAGCTCCAACTCAGTTTTACGGAGGAAAGCCTGATGCCCAATTCCAGCAGCTCTTTGAGATGGCGGCACTGTGGGGGCATGAGGATATGAGGCACAGGGTGATGAAGGCATTTTTTTCCAATTAGGCAGTGGCAAAGAGATATGCAAAACACAAAGCCTGGCCCCAGAATCCAAGGAATAATTCTATCTTAGTTGTGGATTCCTGAGGTACTGTCCTACCTGCTAGACTACACAGCTCCTCTTTATGTAACTGGGAAATTATTTTTTTATGTAACTTACTTTCCTGAATACTGATCGGCAGCTACTTGAAGGACCCATGACGGGTTCAGTGACTTAGAATCACAATTCTGACCCTGCCAAGCATCTGTTGTGTGTACTCCCAAGAGACCTATCTCTTTATACTTCTGCTTCATTCCAATTATACAATTGGAACTTAATAATAAAATCTGGCCCTTAAAAAGCTATTATGAAGTTCCCACCAGCTGAAAGGCAAGATTTTAGAACAAGTTTCTTTTTTCTTTCTTTCTTTCTTTGTCCTCCCAGTTCTGCCCTCCACCCTTTCCCCATGGAAGCACAGAAGAAAGAAAACAAAATACAGAATGTCCCAGAGCAGTTTCCACCCACTCAGATGTGGTAGAATAAAGCAAAAGTCCCCCAACACCTAAAACATATATTCTCTTTACCTTACCCTTGAATCTTTACAAAAAGTGTAAAATATGGCAATATCTGCTCCTAGGAAATAAGTTCACTTTCACTACTAAACAATAACTTATAGCTGGCCCAATGACTAATTCACTTTTACTATAATGCTCCTTTCTTAAGATGAGAAAACAGGGGCACAACAAAAATCGAGTAATTTTCCCAAGATCTCAGTACCTTTTCAGCAGCCAGGCCAGTCTTGCTGACTCTCAAGTGTCTGTTCAGGATTGAGTTCCAATGCAGACACAGAAGCATAGCACATGCATGCACACACACCCATACACAAATAGACACCTCTCCTACCTCGTCAAATCCCATCTTGTCTGGATATTTAGGGACAATTGAGACAAACTGGGAGGGTTCCATTGGAGGACGGTCAACTGGAAGACACAAGAAACATGCAGAGTGCTTTGTTAGTGAAAGGGCCAGAAGAACAGAATTCCATCAGAACGCCTGCTCCCCAGGGCTGCACACGAGCAGGATAACTCCACAGGCCTAATGATGCCCACTGCTCAGTAGTTCTCTAGGACCATGTGGCCTGGGACACATTTTCTTGCTATACAAGAACCCTGATGGACAGACTACTAGATTCTGAGGGCCCTTGTTTATATGCACATTGTAATATTGACTCCATGTCCCTTAAGACATATTTTCAAAGTATTTGGGAGGCAGTATAGGGTAATGGTTCGAGGGGCAGAGCTCTGGAGTCAGACGATCTGGGTCCAAACCTTAATCTATGAGGATTTGGAAGAGGTAAGTGACCTCTCTAAGCCTGTTTTTCCATGTATAAAATGGTAAAGTAAAAGTTACCTGTTAGGGTGTTAAAATTTTTAAATAAGACACTATATAAGCATATACCACAGGAATTAACATAGGAAATGCTCAATAACTCTAAGCTGTTATTTACTGTGGTCTATGATGAAAGAGCTCAGAAATTAACTATATATTTTTTCCTGAATAATGCATTCTTCCTATAAATGTAAAATTGTCAAAAACTGGGATGATTTTTATCCCACCCCAAGCAAGTTTAGTATAGGTGTGCAAACTCCATCTCACCTCTGACAGCCTGCTCACATTCCAGAATTTGATACAGGATTAAAGGGAAGTTTCCAGGTGGGAAGGACATTGCATCTTGAATAGCAGAAGTTTTATTTATTTGCCACTCCAGAAAAGCTTTCTTTACAAACTATGTGGTTTAAAGGTTGGAAGCAATATTGGTAAAAGAACCTAAGAAGGTCTTGAAAGTTTTTTGGCTTTATACAAATTCAAAGCACTCTATTGGCTTTACTTACAGGGACAATTCAAAGAAAATCTAAAATAAGAGCTGGTAATTGGGTTGTTTATAGAAATATCTATGAGCACTGTGGTGGCTGTTCACCAATATCCATTCTCCTCTATTCCAGCTACTTGAGAAGAATACACTCTCTTACCCTTGAAGTTAGTCATGGCCACATGACTTTCTGGGGAAGCTCTTAACTGCTACTGCTCAACTCTCCAATCTCCCAGCCCCTGCCCCACCACAGTGCTCAGAACAGCGTGTGTGAGCAGGCCCGCATTTGAAGCAGCCTGGAACGTTGTGCCAGCCATGAAGGGCAGCTGTCCAGGTGAGAGGCCAGAACCGTGACAGACTTTGCATTGTGAGAAATCAGCTATTGTTGTATTACACCAATGAGATTTTGACCATCCTGACTGAGGTACTGTCCAAAGGGTATTATCTTTTAATATACCCTTCATTGGGATTTAAAAAAGAAAACCATCACATCCAGTTTCATATGATCAAAATATGTGAAATTCTAGAAAATAGTGAGATAGGTTCCCTAAGGTACACACAAGAGTTGGCCTTATTATTTCAGATCTGACTCTTCAAGTCACACTTCTGCAAGCACGCTGGCCATGTGGTTATGTTTCCAATAGCAGCCCAGAATATTTTGGTCCTTTCTGCTCTACTCCTTATTAATTCTTTTTAAAATTAACAAATATTGATTGAGGTTCCACCATGTACAGGGTTAGTTTTTTTAAGAGAAGGATATAAACTCCCTGTTCATTACGTTTTTTGAGGAGCTGTCTAGTCTCTCTCCCCGGCCCTCAAACCTGAGAAGAGGTTATATTCTGAGTTGCCCTTTCCAGGATTCTGGTCTCCATTTGGCACTCAGATGGCCTGTATGGCTTTAACGTTTTAGCCAAAGAGACTGCTTTAAGCCACCTTGCTTCCATCAAAAATGAGCAGACATCCACAGAACAAGTGTCCCCTAGAAGCTACAAGTGGCTGGTTCCTGAAAGCCACCATTAAGCAAAAATATTAGAGAAGTGTACCTGGTTTGCCACGGAAGGCAGAGATAAACCATAGAGGAAAATGGAAAATTATATGTTGAGTCAGACCTAAGAAACTTTCTGGTGTGTGTGTGTGTTGGGGGGAAGGCAGAGGCAGAATGGGTCTTTGCAGGAATCAGATTCAAAATATGACTTAAAGGTTAGATATAACCCAGCTTCTGTTTGTAGTCATTTCTGATTCCATCATTTGTAATTTATCCAGTCCCTTATTGTATCTACAGTTATACCTTCCTGTACCATCACTTGGGACAACGGGCTTCACCGGCTCCTGGATAGTTTAAAGAACCAAGAATAGCTTTTCTTATAAAGCTCTTATTACCCTGAACTCTGGGCTCTACTCTTATTTTTTTTTAGGAGGTACCAGGATTAAACTTAGGACCTTGTATATGGGAAGCAGGCATTCAACCACTGAGCTACATCCACTCTCCAATGGGAGGTGGGTTTTTCATTTGTTTGTTTCTTTTGTTTTTAGGAGGTACTGGGGATTGAACCCAGGACCTCGTACATGGGAAGTAGGCACTCAACCACTTGAGCTACATCTGCTCCCCTGAGTGCTACTCTTGACATGCATAATCACATTAATTTAGTCTTCACAACGTGCACCACAGGAGAGATGTGTGTCCCTATTATTTTTATAGGCAAGAAAACAAAGACTTAAGTACCTTGCTTAAATTCACAAAGCCAGTAGAGCTGGGATTTAAACAGAGATCTGACTCCTTCACCTGAGCTGTTAACCCCTACTCTATACTACCCAAAAAAACTTGTCCTTGGTAGCCACTGGTTTTGAGTTGACTTTGAGTTGGGCAACTGGGCTGGGTTCACAGTAGTTCAGCTAGCTAAGTGCTTGCTCCTGGCAATCAGTACTTATCACACCTTCTGTGGTCTATAATAGGGCATACACTATCCTGTTTGGGGCACAAGCCCAGTGGTATGAGAAAAGGATGGGAGAGATTACCTTTGGATCAAATCCAAACACTTCCCCATAGTCTCCAGAATTTGTTTTCTTCTTCCATTGCTGCAGTCACCACGTTGGCTCAGGTCCTCACCAGCCATGCCTGGGCTGTTTCAATATTTTCCAAACACTCTCATGCTCTCAGTCTTGCCTCGCTCTAACTCATTCTGCACACTGTTGTCAAAATAGACTTCCTCAAGCACAGCTCTGACCTCCATCTTAACAGTCATGCCCCAAATTTAAAGGCTTTACAAGTTATTAAGCGCTTTCACATTCACCTCATTTTATCTTGACTTTTTTTCTTTTTTCTTTTACAGTTAAGAAACTGAGTCTAATCCAGATATGGACTTCCCCAGAGTCAAACAGTGAGTGAATGGCAGTGCTGCAACTTAGTCTCAGACCTTCTAACTAGAGATCCAATAATATTAATAATTTTTACATGATGTTCTGTTGCCTTGAAATGTCATTACTGAGAACAGCCATCTGAGATTTCCCATTGCTCCATTCTGTGCCTCGCAAGAACAGTCTCTTCATGTCTCACAACCTGTTTACATCTATCACCTATGCAAGTTCTAGCCTCCTGTCATTCATCCCCCAGGGGAGCACATTCCCAAATTCTCTGTCCCTCTCCTAATGTAATAAATGAGTTAGTACATGTAGAGTGATGGGAACAGTACTTTCAATAAGTGTAAAATGTTATTATTAAACCCCATCTCCCACTCCTACCCAAACATTTCCACTTTGCCCTCTGGAATTCCCATCTGCCATTCACAAACTCTCCAACACCCTCAACCTTTTTTCCTGAATGTCTCTTCACCTTTTTGTTCTAACTGAAACTTAGTTTTCCTTTCAAGACACTGCCTCCCTTTCAGCTTCCAGAATGGAGTCTGATTTTTCTCACATTCCCCAACTCACTCCCAACTGTCTCTCCATCCTTCAGAAGCCTCACTGCTTTACAGCAGACTTCAGCACTCTACTTCCTATCATGCACCCTCATTCACTGACACCTCCAGCCCTTACTGATGTCATAGTCTCACTGTCCCTGCCATCAATCTTAGAAGCTTCAGCATTCACACTGGTGATCCATCCAACAACCTGGCTGCTAGTTCCTTGATCTTAGTGCCAATACTCACTCTTTCACCCTTCTTCAGTGACCTACTACCACGCCATATCTATCAAATCCTTCCTGGCATCATGGACAGAAATCCTTAACCAACCCAGATTTCAATCTCTAATACTCTAACCATTCCCTTGTCAAGAATCTTTATTCCTTTCTATTGACCTTGCCTGGCAAAGCCCCAGTGCTGGTTAAACCTGATTGTCTACTTAGCACCAAGAATACCACAGGAGAAGTTCACACAATTGTGTTGACCAGGTCACTTCAAAAATATGACTACAGAGGTCAAATCAGCACTCAACACTGCCAAATAGTGCAACAACTAAACTTCCATAGTAAATTTACTTCCCTCCTCTCTGCCTTCTTCTCTCTCCTGAAACCTCTCTTCAGGTAATGACTGGATTACATACTTCATAGAGAAAGCATTTAAAATCCGATCTACCTTTTCCTTCCAACTCAAGTCCACAAATCTATCTGAATTTATGCCTACATACTCTGCCTTCCTTCCTGCTAAAGTGGATGAAGCATCCCTGTTCCTATCTGGGCCAACCTCTCCAATATTCCGTGGGTTACAACCCCTCCTGGCTTCTCACAGACTTGTAATTATCCTCTTGTCTTATATACCATCAGGATATTCTTGTATATTGACTCCTTTCCTATCCTAAATCAAGCAAACAAGCAAGTCAACATCCTCTTTCTTGATCACTCATTCCCTAACAGCTCCCACCACATTTACCTATTCCCCCTCACAAGATTCCACTTTTTCATCTCCCCCATTCTCCTTTATTTAGCTGACTCCAATGTGCTTTTGTCCTTAATGCACTGAAATGGCTTTTATCAAGGTCTTCATAGACCTATATTTTAACAGAATCAATAATCAATTGTCTATCCTTCTCTTGAATTCTGAGCATCTGGATCCTTTTTGATCACTTCTCTAGTTTCTGTGTCAATTCACTTGATTGTTCCTCCTCCCAGTTTTCTGGATGCTCCTCCTTCTTCTCTGCTTCGCTTTCTACATTCTTTTACTCTATGAGTTCACTGTATTCCACGGTTTCAAATATTCTTTTTAGGCTGATGACTCTCAAATGTCACCCTCCTGCTGAAATTTCTCCCCTTAAACTCCAGACTCATGAACTCTCAATTCAGACAGCTAATAAATATCTTATACTTAACATGACAAACTCTTTCCTAATCAATTTCCCATCTCAATAAATGCCATACCATACTCCAGATCAAAATTATGGAGTCATGCTTGATTCCTTTCTTTCCTTCATGGGCTGCATCCATGTCCTCTGTAAGTTCTTTTGGCTTTACCATCAAAAATATATCTTGATTCCATCTGTTTCTCACCACTCCTTACCACAACTCATGTTTAACCTACCACCATCTCTCACCAGAAGAGATGTACTGGTGATCCTGCCTCCACCTTTGTCCCCTTACACTCTAGTATCTACACTGCAGCCTGAATGGTCTTTCTCAATGCATAAATTGATCATGCTGCTCGCCAGTGAGTTCCCATTACTCTTTGAATAAAGTTCAAACTCCTTACCATGGCTAAAAGGCTCTGCTTGGTCTGGTCTTGTCTTCCTCCATGACCTCATCTCCCTCCACTCAACTCATTTTCTAAACCCAGCCATGTTGGCCTTTTGCCCTCAACATGACAAGCTCTTTCCTGTCTTTGGCCTTTGCATGCACTGTTCTTTCTGCTTGGAACACTCTTCTCCCATGTGGCTGCTTTCTTGTCACATTGTCTGTCTCTATGTGAGAAAATAAATTCCTTGATGTCAGAGCTTCTGCCTCTTTGGTTCACTGCTATATCCCCAGCATTTTGAAAAATATATGGAACATCGTGTGTGTTTAATGAATACTTATAGCCTGACTCTCTATTCTAAAACCTTCATTGATTCATTACTGCTTTTAGGGTGATGTCCTAAACTCTTACTGGGCATTCAAGGACCACAATAATTAAACCATCCATATCCCTCAAACTTTATTTCCTTCTACTGTTTTAAGACAACTCTTTTCCAGAGTGAGAATGCTTTTTGAACAAGGCCTTTGCTCAGTTAGTTTCCCCTGCCCATAGTACCCTTACCACATCAAATCTCTTGTTTAAACTCCACACTTCTATCAAAGCCCAGTTTAAAAAACAGCAGGACCAGAAGCTCTCATGGACCATACCAGCCTCCAGCAATCTCTCCCTACTCTATTTCCCATCGCCCTTATATTTGCTCCTTTCTCAAAGCACCTGCCCCATATTATCCTGTATTATCAGTGTTTTTTATGTCTGCACTAGTTCCCCAATTAAATCATGAACACCTTAAAACGGGATTAATTATAACATGTTTTGAATCCTTAGTGTCTTCATAGAATGACTCACACATTGTAGGTAGGTATCCTATGTATTTTTTGCTCAGGAAAAAAATACATGTTCTAATGTTTCAAACAATATAGTTTAATAACACTATTAGTAGCTATTTATTACTGCCTGTTGGTTTCCAGATGCTGTGCAATGTGCTTTTAACATGTATTTCATCTTTCCCTAGAGTAGAACCTTGACAGATGTGATTGCATCATTGCCAACCTCTTTTTAATATTACAGGGACCTCCATTCTATATTTCTGCATTACCACTCTCAAAGTTTCATTCTCCAATAATTTTTTTATTCCAAGAATAAGAAAATTTTCTATCCTTTCAAATTCAGATTCTGAAATTGTAATCAAATTATAATTAAACAAGGCAAATAAAATGCCACATGTCGAGTGCCCAGCACTAGAGCTGGCATGTAGTATAAAGTCAATAATGAAACCTATAATTTATAGAATAGCCTCTTCTCAAATGAGTTCTACTTACCTAGCATGGTAGTGTGTATATTTGTAATTTCTAATCATTAAAATATTTATTGACAGTGTGCTTACATCTGTGTACTAAGAAATTTCTATGCTATCAGTCCTGTGGAAGAAAACAAGAGAACCCTGGCCTTCTCAGGGCTGACGTCTACTTGGGAGGCAAGGCCAATAGCCATGAAACAGGAATGATAAGGGGCAGCACATTTTCAAGTGCTAAGTGGGGTCATAATAACAGCAACACTTCATTATTTTATAGAGCTGATGTAAATGATTTTATACTCCTCTCCAACCCCACAAAGTCACTGTTATTATCTTTACTCTCCAGATAAAGAAACTAAAGCTCTTCACAAGTGACAGAGCCTGGGTTAAAGCCCATTATTCAGACTTCAAGTTCACTGTTATATGCAATACAGTTTTCATTCATTTACTTATTCAGTCATCATTCATTCATTCATTCACTCATTTCATTCATTTGTGCATTTGTTCATTCACACATTTGACAAATACTTGTTTGCTACCAACTATGTGCCATGTGCTGGGCTAAGTTCTTGAGATGGAAGGTGTTAGACACCACTCCTGTCCTCTAGAGACTAGAGCATGGAGAAGGAGGCAGAAACTGTGTGTGTAAAGAAATTAACAAAAGAGATTTCCTAAAGGCACGTTGGAGAAAGTCTGACATAGTCAACCAGCCCTTACTTCCCATTTTCTCCCTTGAATACCATTTTTATTTTCATTATCCCCATTATTCTCCAAATACTCAGAAAACAATCATCATCAAGTGTTTTATTTTTCAGACCCAGGGACAATACGATGAGGAAAGGCCAAATGACCTCAAACTACAATGCACAGTAGCATCAAACTTGTCAGAGCAGGTTGTAGTAGCTTTCTAACCTTTTGACTATAGTTCTGTGGAAATACCTTGCTTACCACTACCACCATTTCCCTGGTAAATTGAGCTGAGCATTGTTTTGCAAACAGAATCCTGTGTAAATATAGTAGGAGAGCTTGATATTTAAAGGAAACCTCTGATAAATCTCTTAAATTATTACTCTCTTTCTCACCTTCTGATCCCAACCTTACTTCTTTGAAAGAAAAATCTCTACTTTCTCTCTATTTCCTTACTATTTAAGTACTTCTCAATCCTTTGCACTCTGATTCAAACCCTACAACTTCTCTGCAACAATTCCTGCATGGATATTTAACTGCAAAAAGATCTTTTTTCAGTACTTATCTTGAACTTCCTTCTACCTCTCATGCTCCTCTTGTCTTGAAATTCTATAATATCACATTATCTTGTTGATGAATTCCAATTCATCTTTTGGCCTGTTAGCACTTAGTTCCAGATTCATCTATCCAGCTACCCACTGGACATCGTCATTCATTCATTCATTCATTCACTTACTCATTCAACAAATATTTACACGGTGCCTATTAGATGATGGGCAATGTGCTACATCCAAAGAATAACATGTTGAAAAGGAAATTTATAGTCTAATGGGGGGAAAATAGATACTCACAGGCAACTCAATAGGTCTAAAAGTGAATTTATCATCTGTCTTTACAAACTAATCCTTTATTTTCCATGCCTTATTTCATTTACAGTTCCTACAATCAACTCAGACACCCAAGTCAGAACTTGGTAGTTTCTCTCTCTGTCTCACATTTGTTCATCCCTAAAAGCCAACTCTTGGCTAAGTCCTTTCAGGTCTATCTCCTACATTTCTCTTAATCCAACCCTTCTTCCCCATTCTCACTGCTCCCGCCCTAGCTCAGATATTCACCATCTTTTGCTTAATTTTCCATGTAATGTCCAAAGTGGTGTCCTTGGCTCTGGCCTGAGACCAACACCTATTACCCATCCTGCTCAATGCATCCTTCTCTTATCACTAGAGTGACTTTCTAACTCCAAATTTTGACCTGACATTTCTCTATTAAAATCACTATAGAAGCTCCACTCACTTCAGGAAAAGTCCAAATGCCTTTTTATACATTACAGCTTCTTCTGGCTGGGCCCCTGCCCTCTTTTCAACCTCATTGCCCACTGAACCTCCTTCCCACACCTGACTGCTCACATTCTATGCTCTGCAAACAAATAACAGAATTTCTCAGCTGCTACATGACAATTTAATACAAATAATCCCTCCTTTAGGAAAGCATTTCTAACATCCTACTCTTGGTAGTGTGGATTGATTACTTTCTCCTTTAAGCCACCACTGTACATTATACATAATAATAGATACAGCTACTGATTATTGAACATTTACTAATTCTGACATCATGTAAGACCCAGAGGCAGTAACAATACAAAGTTGAAAGACATGAGCTCTGGAGATAGCAGCATCGGTTCAAATCCCACGCTGACATTTGTTTAGCAGGATGGTCTAAGAAAGATTACTTAACCTCTCTATACCTCAGTTTCTTCATTTTTATATGGAGGCTAATAAAATCTCCTTCAAGGAGTTTCTAGGAGTATTAATAAGATAGCATACAGAAAGTGCTTAGCATGGTACATTTTACACCATAAACTATTGTTAAATGGAACTCATAATTATTGTTGTTGTTATTAGAATTTTTATATATACTGTGGCATGTTTACACAAAAACCCTGGAAAGTATCTTTATCTCTATTTCACAACTAAGGAAGTTATATTATTTGCCAAGGTCATATTATTAGAAAGCAGCAGAGCTGGGTTTCAAATCTACATCCCCAAATATTATTATAGCACTTAATATATTGTGGGACAAGTATTTAATTGTGTACCCATATCTCCACGTGGACAGGAAGCTCTCTGAGGGCAAAAACCTTGTTGTAGTCACATTTCACATGGTAAATGTTTAAGGAATGACTGACTGAATGAATGGCTATGATTCAGCCAAGGTAGCCTTGTGGCTCACATGGTTCCGGTCTTGGAAGAGGAGAGAAGAATCCACACGATCATTGTTGCAATGGAACAAGAACCATCACCTGGCTCCTGGGTTACTCACTCATTGCTTCTATCTGCACATGGATGAGGTTCTCGATGTCTTCCTGTAGGGTCTGATGGGGCTTCAGGGGCATGGGCAGGTAGCCATAGTGCTCTCTGTTGCAGAGGTACATCTGGATACCTGAGGACCCAAGAGAGGGACAAAGCAGACCAATCAGAAAACACTTTTTCTTTTTTTGGGGGGGTCTATAGTGACAATTGAGGGAAAGGAGACTGGAGGGTAGCTGATGTTGAGTTTGACACTGATATTGAACAAGAGGTTATTCCAGGAACTGCCTGTAGACCTCAAAAATGCTCTTTTATTAAGAAAGTGAAACACAGCATTTAGGGACTAATAAAAACGCTGGGCCATTCTCCAGCCCAGAGGAAATTGATTTTTTTTTTTTTTCACTCTCTGAAGAAAAAGTGTGCTGTTAGCCTGAAATGAACACTAAAGGCATGAAAGGATCAAAAGGGAGGCAAGGAATTCTCATTCCAGAGAGCAGAATGGAACACTGTAATCCACCTTTAGGAAATAATGAGAAAATTAGGAATTAAATCCATATTTGACATGAAAGCAAACATGAAAATCCTGTAAGGCTGACAAATTATTAAAGCAAAACCTATACATTTATAGAATAAAAAAGGGAAATTTAAAATTCTCTATGATTCTCCTTGGTTCTAGCTCTTCTCTTAACAATCATAAATTTGGAGCCAAACAATAAACATGAAACTTCCATAATAAGTTCATAAAGGGACAAAAGTAAGTTCTCATTTCAAGACCTGTTAAGAACATGTAGTATGACAATATGAGAAATAAATCAGAACCCTTTGATATTTAACACTTGTCTTCACAGTCCCAGTTGTCTAACTCAGAGACTTATAAAGCATCTATATTCAAACAAACAGCTAGGAATATGGAAATCAAGATGATCTCATATAGATCCAGGAACTGACAGTCCTGACTAATGAAAAGATTACAATTAAAAAGGATGATTCTGCCAAGCTTTGATCCACATGGCCAGGCCTCTGATTTATTAATTGCTATAGTCATCAGTGATTTTCAGAGACAGAATTATTTGCATAGTGACTTCTCTATTTTGGGGAGATGAAATTTCCTCACATCAGCTGTACTACCTGCCAAATCATTTGAAGCTGTCTCATTGCATTAACAGAGAAAAGTAGGAAAAGAAAAGAGTCTTTATCCTCCTCTTTTACTGAATCTGTCTCCAATCAGGTGGTCTACCAAAGACTCAGTTCTCTTGCCTTCACCAAGTGAATTTCCAACTCACTTCTGTTTGCCCACATGAATGCTTCTGGAGAACTTCAAACCAAAATGCTCTCTCTTGCAGAGTCATGATGGATTCAGGAAGTGGAAGGAAAAATATTTCATATTTAGGTTGCAACTGTACCTTAGTTAGGTAAGCCAATTTACCATTCAACTTTCCAAACCTTTAGTAGAAAAAGAATATGATACCTAGCCAAACTATCCATCAAGTGTGAGGGCACAAGAAAGGTACTTTCAGTCATACAAGGTCATACAATGTTTACTTCCCATCATACTTTTTCAGAAAGTTACTGGAGAATGTGGAGGAAGAAGGAGAAGGAAAAAGAGGAGGAAGAGGACTACAAAGAACAAGGAAGATTTGGGGCACAGGAAACAGGAGAGTCAATGCATAGAGACAGGAGTTGACAGCTTGACAGCTGTGGTACAAGCCAGATTACAATATATCAGAAAGCTCCAGGATAGTCATCTACACCAACATGTATAGAGAATACTTGATGAATCGGAACATTCTGCTAGGAATTTTAGATAATTAGTGATTAGTTTGGAATTGTATTAGTTGTAATGAAGATAAGTGAAAAATAGACAATTATTGTTAGATATGGGAAGAATCCTACCATAGGCTACTAAATGGTTTACCTTGGAATTAAGCTTACATGTTATAACAACCATAACAAAAAACACTTCCTATTGAACTATCTTAAATTACCATATAAACCATATCGAGAGGATGGGGTGATGGAAAGTAGTTTGCATGGAGGGGGCAAAGGTAGGAGAAAGAGCTAATCCCTCATCATCTCCTGTCATGGACAGTGCCTAGATAATGCCTAAAATAAAAACAGAAAACCAAGAGGTAACAATACAAGCATGTTATTTAAAATAGGCATGTAAATACGTTTATATAATCATGTAGAAGAGGTAAAAGTGGTTGCTTTCTGGAAGAGAGAAATGGTACAGGGAATGATGTGCAGGGGACTCCTAATTTTATAATAAACATTGGGGAAAATATATTATTTTAAACTATGTTCATAGATAATTTGATAAAAACCAAAGGTTTAAAAAGGAAATGTGTGGATAATTAGTCTTTGAAGCAATCTGGCACTGTCAGCGAAAGCTGCTTCTAAGGAAACAACTTTCCATTTGAAAAAGAAATATAAATGAATGACACTATACTTTGAAGGACCTTGCTTCACTTATGGAGATAGCAAACATTTTCTTGTACCCACATAGTACCTTAACATTGCAGATTGATGTAATTATCTCTATTCCAGTGAGGAAAATTCAAGCTCAGAGACTGTGACATGTCAAAGATCACATAGTAAATCATACATGCCAAACCTCTGTCCCTAATTGGCCAATGTCAAGTAGCTTTCTACACACTCAGAATTTGGAAGCTCAGTCTCAGGACCATTGATCACTATGGATTGCCATCCCTGCACATGGGAGGCACTTTTGAACATACTAGCAATGCCCAGGAGGCAGATCTGTCTATCATCACTCACAACTCTTGCCTTCTTTGACTCAGCACATTTGGAAGATGATGGGCTGATGTGAGAGATGTTTCCTGTGGCTATGATACAGAGCCCAGTCCACTGGCCAGAGTGGGAGTGAACTCTTGACCGTAGCCTCATTATAGCCATAGAAAATTGCCTGTGACTAATATGCTCTCTCCTTGAGCTAGATGGGTAGCCAAGCCTCTGGCACACCAGCACACTGGGATTTCCCCCTTACTCATAACCCACACATGGCAATGACCAGAGTCTGATGTGAAAGATGGAAGACCATGATTTGTGGTAAGATGGCCCTGCCTGCAACGTGCAGACACCTTATTTCCTTCCGGACATTTAAAAAATAATGTCCCAATGAAGATACATACCTAGGGAGCTTCACAAGAGAGAGAAAAAAGAATACAAATTACCTTTCATCAAGACTCTTTTAAGGGAGAAGACAAGTGCTTTGTTTGGGATCTAAGAAGGGAAGAGTCTAGAGACATGCGATGGATGGGCTGCATGTGACTCCCAGACTCATTCCTGTCTCTCCTTAAAATACTTCAAGGTAAGTAAAATTACTACCTTGGAGCCACACAACTATGAGAAAAGCTCTTTCATCTCATCCAAATGATTCCTCTTAACTCCTGCCCTGTTGACAGTCTGACCCATGGAGCTGGCCCTCAGCTTCTATTGCTTCTATTAGTTATGTTTTCACAAATAAAGACCTCATGTCCACAACTAACACAGAGTCTAATACAATACTATGCACAAAAGATTCTCAGCAAAGACTATGGACTGATCCTCTCTCCTTCCTTTTCTACCTCATCTCTCCTCAACTGAATCACAAATCAGGAATGCACTTGATTTCAATGTCCCGGAAAAGCCTTTGGGAAGTCTGACTGACAAAGCATGAAGTCCTGGGAAATGGGCCAAAAGAAGGACAGAGCTGAAAAATCTTACCCAGCCTGTGGCACTCAGCCAGCCCAAACATGCAGATATTGGGTTTTATTAAAAATTATATCATAAGAATTTAGTGTGTGGATCACAATAAAGCCTTGTGCTTTGGGGATAAAGGCAGACTCTGTTAGACAATGGTCAATATTCTAATTGTTAACAGCTCACTTTCCTGGAATAGCCTCACTTTGAGCTCTGAAGCAAAGGCACTGGCACTACTTGAAGGAATAAGAAGGCCCTGACTCTGCTTCCTAACCTCGAGAAGTCAGAGCAAATCACTGACCCAGCTGAAAAGGGACATGAAAACTTCCAATCCCACCTGACAGTAAGTACCTTGCTTTTGCCCTGACACAAGGTCTAAAAATGTCTGCACCTGACCAAAGGGTAGAAATCATTCTAGCAGCCAAGGGTAAAAATCAGTCTTCCACATTTCTACCAAATATTTTCATTTCTACGAAATCTACAGTTGATGAGTGGGGATACCTATGAGTTTAAGGATGGCCTTAGCTGTGTGAGTCATAACTTAAATTTGTATTAACAGTTTCATCTGCCAGAAACTTGCTTCAAGTGCATAGGGTCTTTGCTAGTAGTTAAGTGGCACATTTCTGGCACATTGATAACGAGACCTGACTTCCATCAAGAAGGTCTGAATGGTGCAGAGTATAAAGCTTTCCTTTAGGAATGTATGTGTTCCTGTTGAACCACTTTAGCAAATTATGTCTTCCCTAACTGCATGTGCAAGGTGAACACGAGAACTTACCTTCCTACTGACTTGGCTTTCTCAGAAAACCTACAGATCCCATTGGAAATCCCCGTGGCAGAGACTGCTGGTTGTTTCCCAATATCTGTTCTCTCCTTCTTCTGCAGTGATAGAATTGGGGAGCATGACTGCCTAGAATAGACTACATTCCAAGCCTCTCAAGCTAGGTATTGTCCTGTGACTAAGTCCTAGCCAACAGGATGTGCAAAGAAATGATGTGTTCAACTTCTGGGCTGTGCCTCTAAAGAGGAGTGTGAGTTACTCTCTCTGTTTTTGCCTTGATGGCTGGAATGCATCCAGGATGGTGAGAAATGGAAGGTGGAGAAGCAACACAGAACTAGCCTGGGTCTCTGACTTTATGGAACAGAGGTGCTGTACCAGCTCAGAATTTTATTTTTTGAGAAAAAAAAAATAAACCCATTTTTTTAAAGCCTAGGATTGTTGTCTGTGTTGTTTTGGGCCTTTGGCACAGTTACCTCATTAATAAAGGGACTCCTATGATCAACAACAATGCAGTAACACTGCAGAGAACCACTCACCTACCCATGACTTACCCCTCTCTACAGCCCCAGTCTCCTTAAAAAGATAGTAGATTCCTGGGCAAGGGCCAGGCCTGGCTCTTGGTCACTGGTGCTGAGTGGCAGCACCACAGAAGGTGTTGGTGTGATTATTGCAGAGAATTAATTGCCTCTAACACTACCTGGAAAAAAAAAAGTCTGTTTCCTTAAATAGGAGTTTTTAAAAATAAGATGCACAAAACAAAGGAGCTGGCCATTTGCCGTGTTTCCATGGTGCCAGTAAAGTCAAACACAAACAGTACCTGCTTGTCTGCTGGAGAAGGCAAAGACAATGATGTCATCAAAGGTCCAGGCATAGTCCTGGTGCGGGGGGTAAAACATCAGGTTGTCAGAGGCTTCCTTCCTGAGGTCAATTAGGAATGTGGAGTGGACCATGGGGACGGGAAAGCAGCCTGTCCGCTTCCACTCTCTAATCTGAAGGTAGTCTGGGGTCCGTTTATAGAAGCCCTGTGAGAGAGCAAATAGGCAAGGGCTGTGATCTCCAATTGAGGACTCCATCTTTCCAATGATGTGCTAGGCTGATGCATTCTAAGTCATCACCAGGCAAACGGAGGGCCAAAGAGAGTCACCTTCACTCCTATTGTCTTGAGTTAGGAATTGTCAATTGAGCTCAAGAAATGCTATCGACTTAAAGGGTCCTGATATCAGAAATAATCTTGATTGCAGCATAGCTCTTGATTTAATAATTTCATAAAAGTATATTTTATGTTGACTTAGCATTGAATACATTAGGAGGTGGTATAGCATAGCAGTTAAAACACAGGTTTTGGTGTCATATTGGTCAAGTTATTAAACCTTGCTCTGAGTTTTCCCTCATCTGTAAAACTGGGATGACACTATCTACCCTATGAGGTTGTGTCTGTAAGAATTAAATAAGGATAAATTACCTGAAAAGTGTTGAGAATAGTGCCTGCACCTAAGAAAGGACCAATAAATAGTGGCTAGTATTATAATAACTGCATTAATATTGCTAGTGTCATACTAGTATTTAGACATCCAAATGAGGGGCTTCTTCCAATGCAGTTACTTATTCTCTACTCTAGTGAAGTTGCCTCTGCTTGGCACTTTTTGGGGATCCCCTTTTTGAATCTGACTTCTGGACAAGCACACTGGACCACCTGTTCCCTTCGTGGTTTTGAAGAATTCTGTTATTACCCAGCTTGTCTTCCCTCCCAACTCTACTGTTCATGTCTCCTGAGCACCTACTATAATCCAGGCACTGTGTTAGACACTGGAGCTGTATCAGTGGGTAAGACAGTCCCAGTCTTAGCCCTCCCAGAGCATAAAGAGACTGGTAGGGGAGCTTGCACTTCAGTGGCACCAATTATTATAAGTTGGCTATTTCTAAAAATCAAATCCATTCCAGAAAGGATACAGATTTATCTTAACACAACATAGTTAAAAGAAGGCAGAAACTCTGAAAGGTCTTTCCAAAAGTATTCTGAGCAATGGCAGGCTCACTGGAATGAGTGTGAAGTTTCACAAAGCCAGCACCTCGAAGGGCACCATGCTCTTTAGATCTGTAAGTTCTAGCATGTTCATTAATCAGACAGAGTATGTTCACATTTCCTATTGCTATGTTAGTGCCCACACATCAGGCACTGCAGCCTCTTCCACTTCTCTGACATTCCCTTTGGTGCCTAGAAGAACGATGTATCTAAGTTAACCCTAACACCAACCATGTGATAAGGTAGAAGAATCACAATTTAAGACTTAGACGAAGTGAGTTTTAGAGCCATCTTAAAAATGTTCTAGCTGTTTGACTTTAGGCCATACTTAACCTCTTTGAGCCTCATTTTCTTCCCCTGAAAATGGGATCATAGCCGCTTTGTCCATCTCAGAGGGCTAAAGAATGGATCACATATGACAAGGTCTATGAAGATACTTTGAAAACTGTACTTCACCATATGAAGTATTACTAATATTACTGTAATTTTTCATTAGCATTTAACTTAAGGATCACTTAGCAACTCTATGGGTTATTATCATTTCTGCCAAGAGATAAAGGGAACACAGGTTCTCTGAATGCCTAAGGACCCATGTCAAATATAAAGTTCTAGACCACTTCAAAACAATATTCTCAGAATTAGACGCTTGGAAAATTCATGATGAATCACTAAATATCCTGGGGGGAAAAATGAAGTGGAGAAAGAGAGTTATGCCCCCTGCAGACAGGTGGAAGAGGAGGGTGTGTCTCAGATCCCACTCTCGTTTTCCATATAATTTGAATGCTGCTGGTAATAATTTCTGTTCATTGGGCAGACAACACCAGAGTCATTTTGTTTAGGATGTGTTCAAAGGCTCTGGAAAACAAAGCCTGCCTTGGATTTATGAAGTCATCGGTCATTTCTGTTTCTGCCCTAGCTGAAGCCCGACTGGGGGTGGTAGAAAGCCAAAAACAGACGGAGCAAAATTAGAACTGCCCCCCAAGTTGCTCAGATTTTAGTTTTACTGTGCAAAACAAGTGAGTACGTTTCTCCCCGTTTGCTTTCAATGATTAAAGCAAATAAGGAGATAATAGAAACCTGGAAGCTGCAGGCACTAGGTTAAACTCAACTTTGCTGCTGGTGTCAAAGTATAACTCACTTAAAAAAAAAACCCTCAGAGTTATTCTGCCACATGAAACACTGCAGATCATCAACTGCGATTGTATGAGCTTAAACTAGCCCAGTATAATATTTTCTCCCCAAGGAACTCAATGGCTTCTATAAATATTAACTTGCTGCATCCTAAAAAAGATATGATAATAACCTAGATTCAAAACCTCTTTAATTACAACAAAAGAGGAATGTCTCATCCAGTGGTGTACTGGAGCCACTAATTGTTAAACTTTTAGGAATTGTGCCAATCAGTTGACATCGCATTGGTGGCCTGAAATCTGCCATGGTGGGAATATTTGTAACATGAAAACTGGCAAAGACTACCAGTCAGAGTTTTCCAAGGAAACTCTGATCAATACACTGCTGGCCTCATTCTTTATGCAAACCCAAACCAGGTATAAAAGTGGTATTCAAAATTTGGCTCTTTGATCATGAGAACACATTTAACATACTTTTTTCCCTTAGCACATTTTATCCTACATTGATATATATTACACTGATCAGTTTAATTCATTGCTCTAAGTCACTAACTAAAGCACAAAATATAACCAGAAGTAAGTATTCACCCTAATAGAACTCCAGAATTGAAGATTTTACTATGGGAGAGGATGAAAATTAAAGTTTTCATTTTTTACTTTTGTAAAAGCAAGCTTTCAGTGGTTTTAATTATTAGAATTCTTTGGAAATAAGTTTGGCAAAATATATCAAAATCATAAGTATATTTATACTCTTTGACTCACTTCTGAAAAACTGTATGAAGAAAATAACGTTAAATACAGAAAAGTTTATATTAATGATGATGGCTGTTATAATTAAAAATTGAAAACAAATATTGTTGAAGGTAAGGGAAAGGTTAAGTAAATTGTAACAGTTTCTTGAATGAAATAGAGCCATTAAATATGCCAATTTGCTATCTATGGTGGTGTTAGACCGATGGGTATTAATGTGATTTTTGATTTTATTTCTCTGTTTCTAAACTTTTCTATAGTGTTCTTATGCTAGTTTTGTAATGACAAAACAAAACAAAACAAAACAAAAAAAACCACTAGTTTTTTTTAAACCCTGACTCAAAAAAAAAGCACAAATTCCAGCATACGTAGTTAATTTTAAAGCTCCTAAGGCTAAGCTAATGAAGATATATACATATATATATATTTAGGAGTTACTGGGGATTGAACCTAGGACCTCATACATAGGAAGCAGGTGCTTCACCCACTGAGTTACATCCGCTCCATGAAGAAATTTTCATTATAATTCATTATTACAGAAGATCCCATTGGGGTGTGGCATTGGGTATGAATTTATATCCTTTCCTGACAATGCTTGCTCTAGTAACAGTGACATGCATGTTCCAAGGGGGAAAAAAGACAAAGGTGAATGAGGCTACTGTTAATACAGTATTGCCTTGTTAAAACTTATGTCCTTAATTCATCGTCCCAAATACTTGCCTGAGGTGTGATTCCACACCAGAAATTAGAGTACAGGTTCCGAGACTCCAGCATGGGGGCCACAATGGTTTTGTTTTCTGCCATCAATAGATTGAGGGTTTGTGGATTAGTCAGGAAATTGTCGACATCTATAAACTAGGAAAAGAAAAGATAATGTCAGGTGAAAAGCACTTTTCAGTAATGGGTTTAAGAATGCATGCCTAAATAAATAAATACAAAAAAATAACACACACACAAAAAAAGGGGGGGGGGGAAAGAATGTATGCCTAGTACTTAAGAAAGATCATAGATATTTGCTCATGTGATATGGAGCCATATGATGATGATGATGATGATGTTAAGCTGTCCTCCTTGTTGAAACCCATGGCAGCTGGCTGATTTTGAGAAAGTCACCATTCATTCAGTTTGTGGTGTTTTGGAGTCGTATGTACCCCAGAAAAACTTAATCCATTTCTGAGGGTGTGAACCCATTTTAAGTAGGGCTTTCTGATGGGTTACTTCATTTAAAGTGTGGCCCACTTCACCTGGGTTGGGTCTTAATCCTATTACTGGAGTCCTTTATAAGCAGAATGAAATTCAGACAGAAAGTCAGAGAGGGAGCAGACAGAATTTGAACATCAGTGGAATCCAGAAGGGAAGGGAGAGGTCCAGAGAGGTCGCCATGTGCACTGTCATGTGACAGAGGAGTCCAGAACCAAGGATATCCCAAAACCAGTCTTAGAACAACACAGTCTTCAGGGAGAAACCATCACCTAGATAAGGCCATGATTTCAACTTTTCCCTAACCTCAAAACAATGATCCAGTAAATTCCCATTGTTTAAGCCAGCCCATTGCATCGTATTTTCTTGAGCAGCCAAGGAAACTAAACAGATTTGTCAAAATACATTTCCACAGGTTGTGCTCTGCATGAGGTACTAAGCAATGAATTGGTGTTACCAGAGTGAGCACAGACTTAACTAGGACCCAACCTATACTGGTTAGTGGTTTAAGTACAAGATATTAATGACCCCCAAGTCCTTAAAGATTAATTCACCAAACAATCCAAGTACAGATGGACAGACCTACTTACATTTTGGACAGTAAAGCCAGAATACCCCCAAGCAGACCCATCAATGCTATTTTAATGTCACAAATAGAATTTTGGTTTAAAGTACATTATATCAACCTATGCTGACTAATGAAGCTATTCCCCATTCTTAGCAGCAGTTAACACTGATTCATTTACAGCAACAGTAAAACAACAGATTCTATCATATAAAAGAAATAATCAGAAGCTTTAATTCTTATGGCAATCTGTTTACCAAAAAGTTTTGTGGTTTAGCATTTGTACACACAATGGCATTTACACAGTTACACAATGTTAAAAGTTGTCAGTAAAAATTTTAAAACCTTTATGAAATTACTTGTTTTGAAAATGTATGTGAAAAATTATTGGAATGACATTTGTTGTGACTGAAGGGCTAGGAATAGCCACAGGTCAAAAATATTCGTTTTAGAAATCAGAAAATCTAATGACAGAAAGCAGATGCTCATAAAGTTAATGAAATAAAAATGACTTTGCTTTATTGTTGTTATTTCTAGCCTCATCCTGGGAAACACTTGCCAAAATAATTAAATAGATTTTGGGAGCCACAGATGAAAAATTCAGTTCCCCTAAGTCGGTGGGGGGGGATAACCCTCAGTTTTCAAAAGAAAAAAAGGGGGTTATAGCTCCTTGATGCTTAGGAAGCTGTCCTCCTTCCCATATGAGATAGGTTCATCAAGGCCAAGAACAGAGTACAACACCTATTCCTGATAATCAAGTCCAGCACTTTTCTGCATCACTCTCCAAGTTCTAAGGAAAGTGATAGGACTTCTTCATGGACAGTTCTCCAATAGAGCCCACCAGAGCCCATCATAACTGGGAACAACTAGAAGCCAAACAAGAGATGCCATTCCCCAAGTCATTCAGGAGCAAAAGGGAATGGTGTTTCAGAGCTGCTAATCTGAGTTACTTTTTATATAATTATTTTCTCATATCCCTAAGATTCTTCCAAAAAATTATTAAAACAATTTATATCGCTTTACCTACAGCATTCCCCATGATTTTCTTATACCTGTTATATGAAAGCAACTAAATAATTTAGTTCTTTGCTCATTCACTGAAAATGCTTATCAGAAGTGGGTCTGAGATGAAATCCAAATATCCCAATATTAAGTTCTAAAAATTTTCCCTTGAGCCTTTATTAAAAAGGAGTGATGGTGGTACCTAAACCAAAAAGTTGTTTGATTGCCCCTATGGCCCTAGTATTTGGACAACTGATTTGGACACATTCTAGATATCAAGAACATGAATATCTGTTTTTACCAGAATGTAGTCTGACCATTTTTCCCTCGCAGTTCGAAGGGCTGCCTGTCGTAGTTTCATCACATGGGCAAACCGGGAGCTTGGCCAGTGCTTTGGTCCAATTTCATCAGGATAAGACCTAAAAGTTTATAACAACAATAATAGCTGATATTTATTGAGTGCCTACGTGTGCCAGATTCTGTCCTAAATGTTTATATGTACTAATTTATTTGATCCTTTAGCCACTCTAGGAAGCAGATCTTATTATTAGTAGTATCATCCTTATATTGCAGATTAGGTAACTGGAGAGATGAAGCAACTTGCTGCTTACTGTACATAAGAGTCTTTATATGAAATATTTCACTGGGTTCTAACTAGAGCCTTACGAGATCGGTACTCCCATTCTTTCCATTTCACAGGTGAGGAAATAGGGGTAGAGAGGTTAAGTCATTTGTCTAATGTTACACAGGTAATAAGGAACACAGAATTTGAATCCAGGCAGTTTAACCCCAAAGCCTATTTTCCTAGATACTTTTGCATACATCCTGCCATCTGATAAATTTGGAAATGTTGCAGTGTAAAAATATGAGTTTCTCAGGAAAAACAAAGGTTAAATTTACTTGGTGTAGCCTCAGTAAAGGATTCCACAAAGCCTAACCTCATTGATCTATCCCAGGTGAAGTCAGGTCATGGGGCAAATATATAAAGTCTTGGGGATCACTATCTATCAACATTCACACAGCAGCCAGGACTCTCACATGCCCACATAGGTGGTGTGCTGGTGCACTCTGCAGACCCCTTTGGAAAATTCCTAACTGGTATGCACACTGATGCTGTAACGGTGGCCCTTTCTGTCCAAAATTGGCCACCACTTCAAGTTCTTTTAGCTGTGCTGGCTGTACATTTGCTTTAGTGAATGAAAAACCACAAAAACAACAAGACTGGAACTATACCAATAAGGTTAATAAAGTTATGTACTACACTGGAATTCTCTGGGATGTCTTCCACAAATATTGCTTCAATGATAATCAGTGAAATTCCTGTTTTTCTGAATATATTGCCAAAAAACAACTGCCTTCTCTAATATTTTTCATGCTACCTTGGCTACATTTTCAGTAAAAATCTGCCTACTGAGAAAATTATCAGTATGCAAGGCAGATACATAAAATCTTTCTGTGTCCTTTATTACTTAGACCAAGTTCCATTATAAGGAAATGAAAAGGAGTGTTCAAACTATATATTTTAGTGTTACATTTTGCTCAAAATGTAAAACATATGCTGGGAATTGAAAAATATATATTTATATATTAAATAAATGTACTTATATTATATGTAGAGAGAGCAGAAAAACAAAAGGTTTGTTCTGGAATGGCATTTTATTTTATTTTAAAGATTTTTTATTTATTTACTCATTTATCCCCCCCCCCCCTGCTGCTTGTGCTCGCTGGGTCAGCCAACCACGCCGTGCGGGCGGGCCCGCCCTCACCAGGAGGCCCGGGAACCGAACCGGGGCCTCCCATATGGTAAACGGGAGCCCTACTGATCGAGCCACAGCCGCCTCCCTGGAATGGCATTTTAAATTAAAATATCAATTTGACTTTCAATAAATGACTTATCCTGGGCAGAAATTCAGGTAACTCAGTTTATTCTACTCTTAACATCGGTTTATCTTAAGCTGGAATTGTGGTAGCCTTGGAAACATTTACAATAGTAAGTTTCAAATACATTTATCCATGCTCTTATTGACTCATTTATTCATCCAACAACATAGCATTGGGGGAAAATATAAAGTGTTTGTATACTAGCCCATGCCCAAAGAACCTATAAATTACTTAGAAAAAAATACATAAGTTACAGAGTTGAATAACAATGCTAGTTCTAGTTAAGTGCATTGTTGTGTCAAAGAAGTTGCTATGCCAAATAAGCAATACAAATGTTGACAGAAACGGAGATCTTTACAATTGAGATGACTAAGAAAGGATTTCTGTACTAGGTGGGATTTGCGGTATGAGTTGCTTACACAGAAGGAAAATACCTTCCAGGAGGGCAAACTTGTGTGAGCAGATTACAGGTGAAAATAAAGGAACATTTTGGATAAAGCACGTTTTGTGAGAAGAAACAGGAAATATGGATACATAGACTAGGTTAATAAAATCTTTTCAATGTAAGTTTTAAGTATTTGAATTTTGTGCTGTGGATGTTGGAGAACTGTTGGGATCTTTTTAAAGATTAAATTTTAAAGAAAAATAAAACCACTTCATTGGTATTTTGGGTAGATTGGTTTGACAGTATGGAATGTAGGATGCCTTGGAGATTGAAGCAACTAAGTATTGCTATGGTTAAGGTTGGAAATAACCTAAATAACCTAAATGTCCATAACTAGAGGATTGATTAAATAATTATAGTAACATCCATGCAGTGGAATACTATCTGGTCATAAAAGGAAGGAAAAAGCTCCTTAACTACTGCTACAGAATGCTTGCCAAGATATGAGGAGTGAAAAGAGCACACTAGAAAAGTACACAAACTCTTGTATGTAGAAAATATACAAACTCTCACTATGATCCCTTGAGTATAAACTGTTTATAATCAAAATATGAATAAATTATTTTAATACTTTAAAAATATGTACTGCTTTTGTAATTTACTTATGAGCTAATGAGAACCTAACTTGGCTGGCAGCTAAGGAGGAAGGAGGAAGAGAGAAATATAAAGAACTGTCAAAGGAAGAAATTACAGGTCTTCATAGTTCACTAGATACAGAAATGAGAGACAAGAAAAAGTCACATGTACCTCCAAGGTTATTAGCCTGAATGATTGGAGGACTGGTTAGGGGAGGAGGAATAAGTAATGAGTTTCTAAAATTTTCTCTTGCTACTCACTGTGGTTCATTCATGGGCCTCCACTCCACATAGTGATAGAGTTTCTGTACGTTTTTCAGCCACTCCCTGAGGATTTCTGTTGTGTTATCCACATTGTGGTCAGTGGCTGCCCTGCATGAGAGAAAGCACAATATAGTTCAGTTACGTGATCCAAAGAAAGAGGAGGAAATCTGGGAGCCGAGATTAACTGCAAGGAGAATGGCCAGTTCTGGAAAAAGTTGTATATATGAAAATAACTCCCTCATGGTCCAAACTAGACAATGAATTTCTAAAATAAGAGACACATTAAAATCATCTTCGTGTCATTAGCTCCTCAGAGAGGGCTGGATAATAGTAGAATCAATGAATGGTTGTATTAATAAATAAATACATGAAAATACTAAAAATATCTAGGCATAAAATAAATTGAACAAGAGACATTAATAAATTTTGGAAATTTGCCTATTTGTTTTGATTTTTAGTTATCCAATATATAAAATCTACCTTTTAACTTCATCTAACAATTACCCTCAATTTAAGCAAGCACTCAGCTTTATTTTCATTTCAAGTCAATTTTCAGGGTACAAGATGGCTGGTCAGTGTTTCTTTCCTCATATGTACTATAGGGGAAAGTCACTAGGAGAGTTTCCAATTTATAACTGTAAATCTAAGGTAACTTCACATTTCTATTTTGGATTAACCTTACCATCACTTACATGAAGTATAGTACCTTCAAAAGCCTTCAGATAATAAATACAATGTTTGTGTTTCTGATCTGTGTTGAAATTTTAATAAACAGATCCACTTATTCTACCTTGAAAGTCTAATAAAATATAATAAAAAGTATGGAGATTCCATATTTGGGAGAAGAATGAGGATTTGAACTAAAAAACTAGTAAGCAACCCAAATGCTTTTACCCTGCATATACACACTGTTTCTGCTGGTTTAAGGGAAAAAGGCATTTCAAAATGAAAAGTAAATAGTAGACCACATCTACAAAGCTACTATAAGAAAAATAAACAGTAAAAGAAAGCAAAACAATTCAACTGATGAACATTCTTCCCATGAAACTAATCACAAAGGGAAAAAACACACAAAAGTGTAACAAAATACCCAACCTTAATTAAATACCCCTTTAAAGCATTTGAAGCTAAGAAGAAAAAAAAAAAACACTCAAATCAGAAATTCAAGCACTTAGACAGAAATAGACCCAAAACCCCAGAGAAATGTAAAACCTGAATTGACCAAAGGGAGACTATATTTGAATAAAAATATAACAAGAGGCACCACCAAAAAGGCTACCAAACAGCTAAGAAAATGAACATATAAGAAATAGGTAAAAGGATCAGAAAGAAAGTCATTAATATAGAAGATATGACAATTAAGACTCAATATATGTGTGATTGGAGTCTTTGAAGAAGAAAAAAAAATAACTAATTTAGAACTAAATTAAGATTTATAACTAAAATAGAAGAAAATTTTTCTGTAAATAAAAGACCTGGACTTCCAAATATAGGCCCACTGTATATCTGGGAAAATCGAACCAGAACAATCAATTCTGAAACATATAGTAGTAAAACTATTAGATTTTTTAATGATAAAAAAAAGAGAATTCTCCCATGCCTGCAGGCAAATCATATATAAAGGAAATGAAATCAAGTTGGCATCTGATTTCTCAACAATAACATTTGAAGAAAAACAACAATAGAGTAGCAATTTCAAGTAATCCAAGGAAAGAAAATGTGAACATTTAAGGATCTATAATCAGCTGACCTGTCTTTCAAGTATTAGGGCTAGAAAAACAGAGTTAAGCATACAGGAACAGAGAATACAATATTCCTGGGAAACTTATGATTGGGGAAACTTGAGCTAAAGAGCTGCTCATAAGCATTTAGTGTATTTCACTGTAGAACTAAAACTAAACTGAAAGTGGGGACAAAGTCAGAAGAATAAAATGTAAATGTCATGTAAATGTAAATGTCATAGCAAAACTACAAATCTTTTTTTTAAAAAATGGGAATGAAGGCAGAACGTTCACCGCTGAATACATGTATTGATTATCATATTAGTAATAGATAAGTTTCAAAGATATTATTAAAGCTAGCAAAATTAATAATAATATGATCCTAAGCAAGAAAAAAAAAAAAAAAAGGACTAAAGACATTATAACAGACCTCAGTATAAAGATAACCACTAGAACAAAAATTTAAACCTTTCCAAATACCAAAAGAAATGTGAAAATAAAGAGTGAAGAAAACAGAACTTTGCAACACCTACTCTCTAGCTCATTGGACTCACCCAGGACAACAAGGTGATGATGATGGACAACGCTCATCCCAAGGAACAGAGAGACTCTGCAACTGCAAGCAAGACAGTTCCATCCATCTGCCCCATGAGATCTAAGCCCCCTCTCAATTAGAGGCAGAGTGGGCATCACCATCCCAGAATCCTCAAGATTGGGGAATGAACAATGGACTAAAGTAGACTTATTATTATTCTACTATAAACTTATTGTTATTCTAGCAATGGAAGAACTTTTATCATTGATTTGGAGGCAGTGGCCATCAGAGGTTCTGAGGGGAGGGAGAGGGAAAGACAGGTGTAATATAGGGACATTTTTGGGACAGTAGAATTGTCCTGCATGATGTTGCAATGACGGATACACTCCATTATATATTTTGTCATAATTTACAAAATTGCATGGGACAGAGTGTAAACTATAATGTAAACTATAATCTATGGTTAGTGACAATGCTTCAATGTGTGTTCATCAATTATAACAAATGTACCACACTAAAAAAAGAGAGAGAGAAAACAGAACTCATAGGGGAAAGAAACATAATAAATAAAATATATAGCTAATGCAATGTAAAATAATATGATAGCCGAAACCAAACGTATTAGTCATATCAGTGAATATAAATGGACTTACTTATTAAAACATAATATTTTCAAATTGGATCCCAAAACAAAACCCAACTCTATACCAAACACTAACTACACATCTAAAACAAAGTTATTTAGAATAGCTAAACATAAAGAGATAGGAAAACATATACTACTCAAATGGGAAAGGAAGGAAGGAAGGAAGGTAGGCTGTGGGGAGGGAGGGAGGGAGGGAGGGAGGGAGGGAGGAAAGAGAGCAGAAGTTGTAGTCTTGGCATCAAACAAGGCAGAATTCAGGTAAAAAATTATTATTAAACATGATAATGAAGAATACTTTATAATATCAAAAGGCACGATTCACTTCAAAGATGTAAATGTGAATAATCTATGCACCAGCATACAGTAGAGGTGGTTGGCAAACTTTTTCTTTAAAAGCCAGATAGTAAATATGTTAGGCTTGTGAGACACATCTCTGTTGCAACTACTCAACTCTCTTATTGTAGCGTGAAAGCCATCATAAACAATGCATAAATGAATGAGAGTCGCTGTGCTCCAATGAAGGTTTATTTACAACACAGGCAGCCAGTCTGTGGGCTGTAGTTTGTTGCTGCCTCCCCTACCCCAGATATAGTAAAAAGTACAGAAACTGCAAGGAAAAAACAGAAACACCAATAATGACACACCAACATACCACTTTCAGTTGAAGACAGCTCAAATAGGGAGAAAGTGAAGGTTTAGAAGACCTACACAATGTACCATAGAGAATATACTTTATTCTTAAGTGCACAAGGAACATTCACAAAAATTGATCAATAATCATATTAAAAAGAGAGCTTCCATAGAATAAAAGTAAAGCAAACATCAGTCTCTGATCACAATGAAATAAAGCCAGAAATTAATAACACAATAAAAACAAAAAAATCTCATTAAAAGCTGTCTATTAAACAACTATTTAGTGAAAGAAGAAATACAAACTAATTTCAAAACTTCTAAAAATTAGTAATGAAAACACTATGTATCAGAATTTTGGGGAAAACTTAAAGGAGCAATCAGAGAAAAATTCATAGTTTTATATACTTGAATCAATAAAAATAAAAGTATAAAAATAAATTATTTTCAAAACTAAAAAATCCTAGGAAATACTCAAAATACTGAAAAACCTAGAAAAAGTGCTACAAAACAAAAAGCCATAACAAAAGAAATAGTAAAGATAAAGGTAGAAAGTCATGAAGTAAAAAAGCAAAATAAGAGAACTAATAAACAAATAAAATGCCATATCCTGAGCCTCCATTGTGTTTGTGCTGCCTCTGCCTCCATTTTTGCCAGAGCCTCTTGGTCTTTGCTCCAGCCATTAATCCATTTCCATGCCCAGGTTTCAGTCTATGTCAGTCACCTCCATTCAACAATTACCTCCCACGCACCCCACACCACCCACATACCTCACCCAAGACCCACAGCTGGCTCCAAATGATCAGCTACCCATCCCCACTGCCCTAGGATCCCAGTCCCTTTCCCTTTCCACTAAACCAGTCCTTGACTCCCACAGGAAGCCTTCTAACAGCCATCCCAGAACCACAAGAAAGGAGCAAGCTCATGGGTCCCTCTCTGCCTGCTCTTGTGCACCCCACCTGAGTGCGGTGAGGCCCCAGAGCGGCTCGCCCATCCCATCGTCCCCTCGAGACGCCTCCTCTCCCACTTCAGGAACCATAAGTCATAAACTATCTTGTTTTATGCCTTAGTGCTTCTGGCTCCCTATATGTGTGGTACCTGACCTCCACCCAACCCAAATAAAAAATCCCACTTAATCAATTGGGAGCATGCTTTTTCTTTGGGGGAAAAAAATCAACAAAATAGCTATTAACCTGATTAAGAAAAAAAGGGGAGACAATGCAAATATAAAAAATTAGAAATGACAAGGGGAAGTGGAATAATGATTGACATGGAAGATTTAAGAAGTCATAAGACAACTACTTTGCACAACTCAGCGAAAAACTTAAAAACCAGATATAACGGATGATTTCTTAGGGAGATTTAAGTCAGCAAAATTGACTCCAGTAGCAATATAAAGTTCAGTACATGCACAAAATGGAGAGTTACCAAAGAATTATCCCATAAACAAAGGGAAAAAAGAGAAGAAAACACTAGGTCCAGATAATTTCACAGGGGAGTTCTACCAAACCTTAATAAAACAGATAATCCCCTAAGTGTTAAAAAAGAATGAATATTCCAAATTTTTGCAAGTACAAATAATGCAAGTACTCCTGAATAATGCAAGTACAATATTGATATTTAAACTTAACATACACTCAACTACAGACCAAACTCTTTTAATGAATAGGTTGCAAAAATCTAAGTAAAAGCGCAAAGCAAACATAATCCAACATCCTAATAAGAAAATAATAAGCTTGCGCTAAGATAATTCAATATTAGGAAATCCATTAATATAAATCACCATAGTAATAGACCTGAAAAAAAATCACGATTATCTCCAAAAATGCTTAAAAGGTCTTTAACAAAATCAACATCTATTCCTGATTTAAAAACAAAACAAAACAAAACATGTTCAAAGTAGAAAATTATATGAATTTTCATCACATGATTAAAATACACACACACATCCCTCAGTTCTAAAGCCTTACTTGGTGGAGAAGGCATTGCCACTAAGGTCAAAAACAAGACAAAGATGGCCATAATCTCCATTACTGTTTCATATTACTCTGAGTATATTAGTCAATGCAATTAAACAAACAAACAAACAAAAAGCACTAGAGGCAGAAGAATTGAAATAAAAGAAGGAACATTTTTTCTATTGGCAGATGATACCACTCAAGAATATCAATAACAAAACTAATTAAATTATATAAGAATTCAGCAAAGTAGCAGAATACAAAATTAACAAGCAGAAATCAATATCCTTCATATGTACATACAACACCCAATTAGAAATGTAATGAAATAAGAAACTCCATTTTAAAGAAAATAAAATATAAAGAATAAAACTTAGATGAGGAAGACTTTAAAACACTACCAAAAGGCAAAAGAAGTAACCTTGAAAAATGGAAAGATATTCCTTGTTCTTTGATCGGATAACTCAGCAAGATAAAGAGTGCAGTTCTCCTTAATTTAAAAATTTAAATGTAATTCCAATAAAAATATTACAAAGGTTTTTTTTCCCCTGGAGTTAGAAAAGTTGATCTTAAAATACATATGGAAAAATGAGTATGCAAGAATTGCTAGGAAAATCCTGCTTTAAAAAAAAGCAATAAAGGGGGACTACTCCAACCAGATATTAAAGCCTACTATAAAACCGCTACAATTAAAACCATGTGGTAATGACAGAGGAACAAACAGATAGGGAGACAAGTGGAACAGAACAGAAAGTACAAAAATTTAATTTATGATAAATGTGATACCTCAAGTCACAGGAAGAAAGAGGGATTTTTAAATAAAAGGTATTGAGAAAACTGCCTACCCAATTGGGAAAAAAAAAAAAGGATCCATAACTCACACCGCACACCAGAAGAAACTCCGAATAGGTAGTGATTTAAATGGAAAAAATAAAAGTGAAAGCATATAATCACCAACAGAAAAGATAAGTAAATTTTTTTATATCCTAGGTATGGGGACAGGATTTCCAACTATAACTTACAATCCAGATGTAATAAAAGATTCATAAATCTGACTACATAAATTTTTAAAAATCAATTTGTATGGCAGAAAACACCGTAAGCAAAGTAAAATAAAACCAAACTGAGAGAAAATATTTGCAATCAACCTCATAGATGCAGTACTAATCTACCTAATTAATACAGTACTCTTAAAAATGGAGGGGGGGGGACTAAAATTTGATAGTCAAATGGGCAATAGATAAGTGCAAATGTTCTGTAAACCTACTTCTCTTAAAAAATAAAAAAAAAAGGTGAAGACAAACAATTGATACCTTAACCAGAAGGAAAAAAATTTGAACACATTTATATACTTTATATGTATACCTTATATGTATGCCCAGGTGAACTTCCTCCCATGTATCCACCATCACTGACACCCCACACCAATGATCCTCCCCCAAATAACTTTTGAATACAGTGCTCCGACTTTATAATTTCAATAAGATACTTTTTAAGGACAGAAATAACAACACATAAATCTTGAATTTTGCTTAGTGGATCTTTTGTTGGTAGTTCTTAGTGTAGAGATTCCAAAACAGTTTTGTGTGTATTGTGGAATAGAGCACAGGTTTCTCACAGGGGATAAAAGAGGTTCAAGTAGGGAATTAGGGAAGGAAAAGGACTCTGTGATGTTGAACTGGAAGCGGAGGTATCAATATAAACTGAAGATTTAAATATCTATATATAATTTTCTAGATATCTCTAGAGCCCTCAAGAGCTCTGCTGTTTGAGGCACTGTTTACTGTGGCAGTCAATGGGATCCTGCTGAGACGTGCATAAGCGTAACCTCTGGAATGACCTCCTGACTCATTTTGAAATCTCTTAGCCATAAAAACTCATTTGTATTTAATATTTCCCCCTTTTGGTCAAGGTCTTTTTCCAACTGCATTGCTAGTTGGCGCTTGATAATAATTCCTCAGTGTCAGAGAGGCTCATCCCTGGGAGCCATGTCTCATGCCAAGGGGAAGGTAGTACATTTATATGATGAGTTTGGTGTAGAGAGAGGCCACATTTGAGCAACAAGGAAGCTTTCAGGAAGTAACTCTTAGGCAATATATAATACTAGGCTAAGTTTCAATTTCTCGAGTAAAGGTTCAAAAGTGCAACCATCAATAACAAGGGCCTAGCATAAAGGTGTCCTCCTTCACTAGGCACTGCCCATATACTCAGGGGATTCTTGCTGCTCTATTAGAGAATGTAGCAGGACTTCCCAGGATGGGAATTCAATATTCTTTGGTACTGTCTGGATCTCTATCCACCAAGGCCACACCCATGACCCCTTGAACATAATCGTATGCCATAGAGGCACGCCCCTATATGCTCCCCAATGTAACAGAGTTAGACTCCTTTACAATTTCCCTACACATGACTCTTCTGCCCCTTTTATTTGAACCTATAATTATACTCATTAAATATATGTCCCAGAGACTTAAATCTTCAGTCTGTTCATATGTTGGTTGAATCCTGAATCTCAGCAAGAGTTGCAACACCTACTCTCCTGTTCATTGGACTCACCCAGGACAACCAACAAAAGGATGATGATGGACAATGCCTATCCCAAAAAAACAGTACCCAAAACTGCAACCAAGACAGTTCCATCCATCTGCCCCATGGGATCTAAGCCCCCTCTCAATCAGAAACAGAGTGGGCATCACCATCCCCAAATCCTCAAGATTGAGGAATGAACAAACATAAGGGAGGAAATGCAACTATGGACTTAAGTAGACTTATGATTATTCTAGCAATGGAAGAACTTGTATCATTGATATAAAGGCAGTGGCTACCAGAGGTTCTGAGGAGAGGGAGAGGGAAGAATAAGAGTAACACGGGGTCCTTTGGGGACATTGGAATTGTTCTGCATGACATCACAATGACAGGTACAGGCCATTATACATTTTGTCAAAACCAATAAAATTGTGCAGTGCAAAGAGAAACTATAAACTATAGTTCATGGTTCGTAGCAATGCTTCAATATATGTTCATCAATTGTTACAAATGTACCACACTAATGAAAGATACCATTAATGGGGGAAAGTGTGGGAGGGAGAGGGAATGGGTTATATGAGAATCCCCTATGTTTTTGATGCAACATTTATGTAATCTAAAGCTTCTTTAAAAATAAAAAATTAACTAAAAAAAATATATATGTATAATATTTCCTAATGCTATCTGCTGACATGGTCTATAAGCAATGATATTCCAAGGGCAATAAACACACCTAACCCCAAATCTTTATTTCTAAATGTCATTCCCCTGCTAAAAAGAATCAGAGCTTCTTGGAGAAAGGCTAATCCCAAGTTTGGGGTAGGAAAGGTATAACACAAGTCTGGAACATGTTGTTGTACAAGAGAGTTAAGGAACCTCTCAAAGACTGATGGAAACTTGTCCAAAGGACACAAGAAACAGCTTGAGAAGTTTCCCACTGGCCAAATTTGAGACAATCTAAGCAAGAAAAAAAAAAAGTGGACTCCAACACATTGAATAAAAAGAATTCATTAATTCAATATGACATTAAAAAAATGGTAGGGGGAAGGAAAGCACTTCTTCACTGAAGAATAACAGCAAATAAATGTAGAATGAAAGAAAGAATTAGATAAATCAACATTTTGCAACAACCAATGAAATAATTGATTCGAGTAGTTATTAATGGATTTAAAGCCATGTTATAAAAGATTCTTGGCAAAAAGGATATTCACAGTCTCATAATATCACCCCATGAATTACTTATTAATTGCAAAGGAAGAAAGATACCTTTATAATGTAGAAATGTGGTGGACACCACGTTAACCAAGTGATCAAACTTATCACCAATAGTGTCAACCAATATTTGAAATCCAGTACTTTCTGCCATGATACCCACAATTAACTAAGTAGTATTCTTGCCAAAAATGTTTAACCTGAATATAATCAAGAGAAAATAATCCACTAAATCCAAATTATGGGACAAATCATAAAATAACTGGCAGACTCTTTCTTTAAAAAATGTCAATAACATGAAAGACAAAAACGTTGAGGGAACCATCCTGGATTAAATGAGGCCAAAGAGACATGGCAATGTGACATGACAAAGAGACATGACAATGTGTTACCTTTCATTTGTTCCTGGTTTAAAGAGAAACAAGAAAAAGAGCTTATAGAGATCATTATTGGAACTACTAGAGAAATTTGAATATCATCTCTGCGTTAGATAATACCACTGCATTAAAGTTAAACTTCTTTAAAGGGATAACAGCATCGTGGTTACGTAGGAGAATGCCTTGTGCTTAGGAGATAGATGCTGACGTATTTAAGGAGGAATGAAATGTCATGATGTCTGCAACTTATTTGCATGAATTCAGCATTAAATGAAAGAAAGCAAGAAAAGGAAGGACGGGAAGAAGGGGAGGAGGGAAAGAAAAAGAGTCATGGGAAGATAGAGGTGTCTGATACTTTTTAAAGGGAGTAAAAGTGCTTCGATTTTATTGGCTAAATTGCCAATAAATTGCTCTTTCTGAGAGGGAAAGCCAATGGGATTATCATCAGCAATGGTCCTGCTGGGAGCATGGCCTTGAGAAGAGCAAATGAAGAGCTGTGAACAGCAGTTATTTCTTCCAGATGTGGCAATATCAAGCAAATAGTATTTTTAAAAACACAATCAATAATGATTTTTTAAATTTTTACTTGAGCTTTTGGAGTTCATTGCTGCTCCAAAAGTAACAACTGAAACATTTAAGAGAAAGAATGTTCAGGAATGTTCACAGGAAAGAAAAAATTTAAGACAAAAAATAGCAGAACCCCATGTTACATGTAGAATAAATTTATATAAAACATCATTCAGCTTGAAACTACATAACTGAATTCATAAAGTATAGAAGAATGCAGGACAGAAACGTGTGACTAATATTTGAAATCCTTATTTCATAAAATGGATATTTAAACTAAAATTAGACTTATTAAAAATATTCAAAAAATAGAGATGATCAGGAGGTGATCAATTTGACCTACTTTCAAATCTTTTCCTGAAATTGGATTTGAACCAGATTCTCCCTCCATAAAATGGCCTAGGAGGGAGAGACACCCCACAGCCCACCTGCTCATCCCACCACCTGGAGCGGAAGAGAGGTGCTATGAGCCACTGATATGTTGAGGGACACAGAGGGAGTAGTAAGGAGTACTGGGAACTTGAGGAGGTGGGAAGGTGGCCCAGAAATCACTGTGGCAGAAGGCCACCAGCTTCATCTAGCTTGTAATTCTGGCAAGAAGTGTAGCATGTAAGCAAAAACCATGTCAGCTGTGACACACGGCTACAAACTCCCAATGTCCAGCAGAATAGATTTCTACGAAGGGCACTATGGGAAGCAAACCACTTGTCTCATATGAAGCATGAATAGAGCAATTCCTGAAACTGGGAATCAGCTGTAATGCACATAATTCTCCACCCAATAAATTATGAATAAGTAAATTAAAAAAAAAAAAAAACCACAAAAAAAAACCTTTGACTGCAGAGTTAGTCAAAAGCTATAGGAATTGTATATAATCCCTATATTATTTATGAAAAGTGTAGGAGAATTTATAAAGCATGCACTTCTTTCCTTGGTTGTTACTTCCTTATTCAGGACTTAAATTCTCCAACACTCCTCTTCTGAGTTCTGCAAATGCCCAGGCCTAAGAAGTTTTCAGAAATCAGCCCCTGAACATCCTAACACATGGTCAGTTCTGAGGGCCTTTTATGCCCGCTATTTATGAGGATTGATGTCTGCTTTTTTTGTGTTCTAAACTTTAAACATGTCTGTGTAGTCTGCTGTGATAGATGAACAATTCACAGACACAAAAGTTGACCCACTTTGCCCTCCCTATACATTGATGTGTTTCCTAAGAAAGCTGCTCTTATTTATTTTATGACATTTGCTTTGCTTGTGTATAAACACTCCAAAGCCTGCTTAAGGATACTCTGCTGACAAACATCTTTAGAAGATGGCTGCTTTGTGTATGAAGATATGCATGTGTCTAACTTAAAATAGAAGCATAGATCTAAAACAAAATACTCTCCTTATTGAGTTTTTAAAAATTCCTATACAACAACTTCCCCCAAATTGTTAAGATTGCCTTTGTTCTCAGGCTTTCAAGGAAGTGACAGCATCTTCCATCTGTGGTCCAGAGGCCCATCCACACTGCTCTTTGATGTGAGGGCCAATGTCTCCTACACTCGGTCCCTGAGGAGCAGAGCTGGCCACCCTACTGTACTGAGGATGCCTTGCACCCCCCACCCCCAACAACAACAACAGTGAACTGCCTCATCCTTCCTCTTCCCTGGGAAGAGGAAAATAAACAGATAGAAATGCAGCAGACGCTTCTGACTGCTGCCTTTTAACCCTCGTACAAAAATGTGTTTCCATTTGAATGCATAATAATGAAGGCATGTGGGCTCCAGCCTGTTCAGAGAGTTGGGAAAAGAGGTACGAAAGGCCCAGGTGCAAGCTCCCTGGAAGAAACCTGAGGCTTGTGTTAACGGTTCTGTTTTCTGAGCCCCAAAGAACAATGCAGCAGTGCTGTGCAACCCTGCTGCGAGACTCCACAAGTAACTGAACACAAAACCTCTGCAGCTGAGGTCGATTTTCTCATCTGTCTAGGAAGTTGAGGACACAGACTATGTGGACTTGGGAGGCTTAAAGTGAAGAGCTAGCACCACCCTCAGGGGACACCACCAGCTCTGTCCAGCGCAGAAAACAGAAGCCCCCAGACTTCCTCCAGAGAGGCCGAGGCACCCTGGTCCCTCTTCCAATCCAAAAGCAGCCAAGATTCCTTCCATCTCCACGGAAAATAAAAACTGCCTCTGGTCTGCACCTTACTCCAGGGAGACCAGGAAAGACACTCAGAAAGTTCACACACATCACTAAAGGATTCCTTGAAGAAAACAAATGATGTGAACAGACAGCTGGAGATCTGGAGAAGTGATCTGCAGGAAAATTTACAGTTTCTAATCAAACTGGAAAACCCACTGTTTACGAAATCACAAACATGGGCTGGCTGGGAGACAGCGCTCCTGTGAGCCACAGGTCTCCAACCAGAGTGGTTTCACACTTAAATCCCCAAACTCCCACCCCGGCCCTCTCTCTCTTCCCTGAGTCTCTCTGGCCCAGGATAAGATCGAGAGGAGAGCGCAGCTCTGATGCTGTGCCAGTCCTCACTTAATCTTCTTTGAAGGTCATGTTGGGGCAACAATTTCCCTTTACCTCTAAGGAGCCACTGCAAGTTTCCTCCCTCCACCTTTCAGAGACCCTGACCCTGATACAGCTGTGGTGTTTGTGGTCAGTCCCTCCTCTGTCCATCAGTCCTTGCTCACTTTCTCTGAGGCCTGAATTGGAAGAGCTGCTAGAACCACCTTGGCCTTGGAGGGAAGTAAGGGCATTTCTCCCCATAATGCTGCCATCTGCTTTCTCTCAGATTCTGCTCCTGGTTCCTGTTTCCTCTTCCCCATCTCCAGCTCTGCAAGTTAGCAAAGGCCCATGAGTCTCAGATTCAAAATCAAATGAGGATGAAGATAAACACATACTAAAATGTGGCCAATGGCATGTGTATGGATGTCCTTGGCTAATGAAGTTCCCAGGTCAACAGGTGCACTGTTGCTATAGCATGGGAATGTGAGACCACATAGAGCAGGCCAGTAAATAAAATTGTCTGCAGGATGATTCAGCTTTACTATTTGGCTGGGGGGGGGGGGGGGAGGGAGAGAGAGAGAGAGAGAGAGAGAGAGAGGAGGGAAAGATTTCTCTGGCAATGTCTTCTAAAAATATTGACATTTCTCCTTGTTCCAGAAGGTCGGTTTTCATTTCTCAGCCTTGGCTCTTAAATTGACAACTAACTTGAAATAGAACTGACTCACTTATTTTTACCGCAAGTCCTACTGAGGGTGCTAGGGCTAAACTCACACGGGTAGGCATGGGGCCACTGCAGCCATATTAAGGATACAGGCTGCATCTCCCAGCAGGTGGAACACAGACCTCGAAGGCCAGAGCTCCTGATCACTTTCATCTGCACTGGCCCTCAGGGAATAGTCTCAGCTTCCCTACCACCCCGGGAAGTTTACACCTCTGCACCACAGAGCAACAGAGCAGAAAGAGGGCAACTCTGTGCAGAGATTGATCTTTGCTGCCTCAGAACCTACAAAATCCCAGAGCTCCAAAGGAATGGTGGTGGAATAAACAACAAAGTTAGTCACTGCCTGGAAGATTAACACCATGACTAGTGATTTGGCATAAATGAATTTTCCAACTTGAGATTTCAAAAACTGAGCTCCCCTCAACTGCCTCTTGTTTTCATCCACCAAGGAAGTCTCATTTGTGTGGACAAAAAAAAAAAAAAAAAAGAAAAAGAAAAAAAATAGAGCTCTACCTAAAGTTAAAATTCCACTTCTGGAAGCAACTAATGAAATTTATCTTCAAAAAAAGTCACGTTGGCAAGCTCCACCACCTCTGTCACTGATCTCAGGGAAAGCCTCGCCAGCAGCAGTTCTCCCATGGCCAATGGAGAAAATATGATTGGTTCTTGCTTCCTGGTAACCAGGTAGAGTTCGTAAAGTTCTAGAATCCATCTATTGAGTGGGTAATATATATACATATACAGATACAGATATGGATATGGATATGAACTCAGGGTTGAGGACTTCTCCCAGTGAATGCTTTTTCCTAGGTCCTACCAAGTCAATTATTTGTCCTTCTTCCTAATGGACTAAAAAAATTAAGAAAAATCATTTTTCATGAAACCCTCCTCAGCAACAAAATAAATGTTTACCTCCCCCCACCCCCATTATCCCTTCTCAGTATGCCCCAGTTAATCCCTGAAACAACCATAGACATTTCTTTGGGTAAGTGTGATACCAAAAGAAAAGTTTGAGTCTGGAAACACAGTCAAACCAATCACTTTTATCCTCAAAGGGCGAGATAGGGGAATGGTAAAATTTGCTGATTGATCAGTTATCAGTCAGTTAAAAAAACCCAATACCATCTTAATAAAATCAAGATAAACTTATACTACAAATGAGCAAATTCTTGTTACTTTTGATTCTCAGCTACATTTTTCTTTCTGTGTTAAAAACCCCTTGCACATTTGTAGAGCACTTTCTCATCATAAGTGCTATCCCATTTTGAGTCCTATGATTAGCTACATTAGGCATTATTATCTCCCCATTTTATGGAAGAGAAGGCTGAGGATGACAGGTTATGACTTTCCAAGTTGTGCAAATGGTAGCTGTTAGATGGACTTTTCTCTCAGTCCATCTCATCCCCGCCCCCCCCCCACACACAGGGTCCCCCACCACACTTGCCCACAGAGAGTGAATGCCAAGGAAACACCTGCCAAACCAGAAGGAATCCTCTGCCTTGAAAAGGACGTTAACCACCATGACCACTATGATCATCTCAAAATGAAAGGATGGAAATGTCCCAGCAGGAAATAAAACAAGGAAAACAGGGAGATCCATCAATTCTCTATGAACTTTGTTTAGATTTACTTCAGCATACTTTCACTTGAAGTAAAAAATTTTGGAATTCTATGAAAATAGCAGCAGTGTCTAAGACAAGATATATATGTTTCTCATTTGTCCAAATACTCTTTTTCATCTTTTTCTTCTCCTTTGTCCCTTGTTTATTCTTCTTCCCATTCTTCCTCACCCACTCTTCATTTCCCCTTTTTCTTCTTTGCTGACTTATCCAATTCTGTTATGTTCTTTATTTTGTGGATGTGCCCCCAAAGAAATGGAGATACTAGTTAAACGATCCTGCCTGGTCAAGAACTGAAGCATTGATCCTAAGTAGAGAACACAAAAGAATTCAGGAACTCTCCCTCCAGGAGCCCTGATCCTCTCCATCCTCCAAACACCATGGGCTAGATTGGATGCTCCATATCTGAAATTAGACATCAATACTACAAGGCCTGCACTTGCTCCTGGATTATAATTAACTGGCTCTGCATCTTTCTCTACCACCAGACTCTCTTTCCTGAGGTCATGAATTGCCCCTGCACTTAATTGAGTCTATTGTAGAAAATAGGCACTTATCATAGGTTTGGTGGGTGAATGAATAAATGTATAAACAATTTCTGGGGAACTTTTTGCAGTCCAACCCAACTGCCCACAGGGCTGAGTGGGTAACATCAAAGAATGAAATGGGTCGTGTGTGACTATCAGCATGCAAGAGTACTGTTAAGAATAGACACATGCAAGCCCCATCTGATTGCTGCCATGCTAAATGTGTGCCCCAAAATGCTATATTTTCCAATTGTTTCAAGAAACGCCAGATATGTTGTTTTAAAAATAAAAGTCTGTTTAGAACCCTCAAGAACTTTTAGACTGAAATGCCAAGATAATTGCCAAGCATGGCAGGGGCTCTCTGTAAACCATGGACCTGCACAAAGACCACATTATTTCAGCTCTTACTTGCCAAAGCCCATCCATCTACACATGCTAAGGGCACAGAGGTCAGTAATGAAATACTTCAGCTATGCTGGGAGGATAGCAATCATGTCACATCACTGTTTTCACAAATACAGTAAGCATTTTCAATGGACAAGGAAAGACAAACACAAGTTGAGCAAGACTGAAACAGTTCTTTCAACCAGCCTAATATCAACAGTACTGGAAAAAAGAAAAAATTATGCAAGTACATTACAGCGAACATAAGAGTATTCCTCCCACAAATGCCATATATAACTTTCCTCATTGCATAGCAACTAAAACATACTTACTGCTGCCTCAACTGTTTTATAACAGTTTTATTGAAATATAATTCACATACCTAACATTCACACTTTTAAAGTGTACAATTCATTGGCTTTTTGTGTGTTCACAGAGTGGTGTAACCATTACTACAGTGTAATTTCAGCTTATTTTCATCACCCGAAAAAGAAACCATGTACCCAATAGAAGTCACTCCCCATTTCTCTCTTCCCCAGCCTCTGGCAACTAATCTATTTTCTGTCTCAATGGACTCCCCTATTCTGGACATTTCATGTAAATGGCATCAAACAATTGTGGCCTTTTGTGTCTGACTTCTTTCACTTAGCATAGCATAGTGTTGTAGCATGCATTATTCATAATAGCTAAAACGCTGAACTCTCCATGGTAATCAGGAAACAAGAGTCATTCATCATCATTTCTTGAGTGGCCATCCATGTTGTAGCATGCATCTGTACTTAATTTCTTTTTATGGCCAAATAATATTCTATTGTGTGTTTATACCACATTTTGGTTATCCATTCATTAGTTGATGGATATTTTGGCTGTTTTCACTTTTTAGCTACTAAGAATAATCCTGTTATGAACATTTGTGTGCAAGTTTTGTGTGGACATATGTTTCCAGTTCTCTTGAATATTGCTACCCACATTTCAAATATGGGAAAAGAAGAAAATATGCTTTATTTTATTCTTTACCATTTATGGAGAACCTACTATGTTCCAAGTACAAAGTAGCATTTTACATAAATAACTCTAATCCTGTAACAGCCTTCAGCATAGATATTATTATTCTCATTTTACAGATGAGGAATTTGAAACAGAGACGCTTCCCAAAGCTTGTTTTCTTTTCACTTATAACTCATCTCTGATATATATTTTCATACTTTATCCCTGAAATGTATTTTTCTTAATTTATGAAATTCCAAGTTTTCTGTTCTAATGCAGCAGAGGGATCCTTTACCTTGCCTTATGAATATCTAGATAATATATGATATGAACAGATGCAATACACGAACATGGGGGTAGTTGCAAGTATGCAAGAAGAGTAGGGTCCCAGCAGAGGAGCCCAGTAGAGAAGCTGGCACAGGATGTGGGTGGTTCAACTTGGAGAGGAAGCCTAGCATTGCCTAATGGTCCGACTGGGCAAATGTCACCAGTGTAAACAGTCGGTCCTCAGGCCTGGCGGGCCAATGCCATGGCAAAGCACAGAATCAGTGAAACATGAGGTCATGGGGAACTGGGGCCAGCGTCACCATAGAGAAAGTCACAGCCCAAGGTTTGGACCTGCTAAATGAAGCATTCACTGATGGGTGGACCTCATTACCATGAGCCCCTTTCTTTGTGAGGAGAATTGGCTGAACTGGAGTGAAAATGTAAAGGCAAAGTTACTTGGATCAAGGATCAGAAGAAAGATGAAAGAAATGTCCATGCTCTGAGCACAAAGGCTTACTTTGATTCATTTCTTTCTAGTGACAGCACAATTAAAAATGACAGTAAATATTTTACTGATCCTGAATTACTTGACCCTACTATTTCACCACTTCCTGAATCAAATAAAAAGTATAAAGTCAGAAGACATGGCTTTTTCACCAACTAGCTCTATAATCTTAATGAATTTACTTGAACCCTCTGTGCCTTGTTTGTCCATCTGGAAAATGGGTAATAACACCTGCTGGCATCTACCTAGCTCAGTTGGTTATTGTGTATCACCAACAGCATATGAAGGAGCTTTCAAGAACACTTTCTTTTAAACTTGCTCTCTCCTTGGATGTCTCCAGTATACATATACAGGCACACACATACATACACAATGAGAGAAGGAGAGAGATCCTCAAATAAGACAGGCTGTTAAATAGGATCTTAATGATTTTAATGCTCATGCAATAAACAAAGTTCAACACAAGCATCTAAGGCAAACAAACCAGAATTACTATATTCTGCCATTTTTTGAGAATAAAAGTACACATGTCCATTTAAACATAGAGATAATGAAAGCATGGAGATAACGATAATAGTATGGCTAAGACTGCTAATTATCTTAATATCACTTCTCTTCTTTTTCCCTAGTAGGAGAATTTTTATCTGAGCCTATGACCATCTAGTTTAAAGAGGAGAATGTAAGCTTCATGACAGCAAGAATTTTAGTCTGTTCTGTTCACTGCTATATCCCTAGTTCTTAGAAGAGTGCCTGGCACATCGTATGTGTTCAATAAATATTTTTTGAATGGTTTTGTTCTCATCAAACTCCCAATCTAACAAGAACTGTAAAAACACCTGTATAGTCCTCACAGTTCAACAGACACCTGTTATGCACCTCCTCTGTGCCAGGACTCAGGGCACCTGCTAGAAAACAGTATGTTCTTACAGATAGTAAGGCATGCACAAGTTCTCACAGTTCAATGGGAAATACAGATGTATAAATAAATAACCGCAATTCAGTGTGACGTTTGCAATGGTGGCAATATGACAAGGTATCCGAGTGCCAGAGAGGAGGGGCTGGCTGGGAAGGTGTGGGTGGGGCCAAAGGAGGCTTCTGGAGGATCAGGAGCCTGAACTGGGACTTGAAGGATGAATGGGAATTTAGGGAGAAGTGGAGGGTAGAGAGCTGGATTTTCCAGAAGGAACACCAGGCACGGGGGCAGAGAGGTACGAAGCAATATGATATGTTTGCAGAAGTACATGTAACTTTGTTGGGCTAGGACTTACAGGTCAAGGGGGTGAGGTGGCTGCAGAAGCCAGGGACACCGCAGCTGTCAGGGACCGGCTGACTGCAGAAAGCAGTCAAGATATGTGTCTTGCTTCCCCAGGGAATGAAAAATGTATCCCCTGCATCTTGCCCCACTTGAAAAAGTAAACTGATAAATGATTCTCTGAAATAAAAATTTTCTCAGATTGTGATAAGCGCTGCCCTTAGTATTCATGTATTCTTTGAATTCCTCAAAGGAAATGCTCAAAATGCATATGAAGTATGGATCCACTTTATTCCATTTTCAAATGGAACCACATACACTTGGTTTTATGGCAAAGGTGTGATTTCTAATATTCTGACCCATTTTCTTCATAACTTCTTCAGTATTTCTCATACCATGTGTCCAAATTTCTCATTCAAAAATTGTGCCTGGGAACATATAAACATTTAACATATGCTTATTGAATGACAAAGTGAATAAATAAATGCTTGAATAACTTAAAGACAAAACAAAACTATGCTCGGCATATTTCTTAAAGAACTACCACTTGATCAAAAGTGTAGCAAATCTAGGACAGAATAATATTTGAACCTGTAGAAAGCATTTTGATTTTTTACAAAGCGATACAACTTTTTCCTGTCGCAGTACTTGTTTCCCCATTGAAAAAGCTGGTCTAGAAACATGAACAAAAATAGAAAGTGTCCAATTTGCAAAATGAAGTTAAGGCTGTTCTCCCACAGTCACCCAGAATGAGAGCTTGGCTCTAGCTGACTAAGTATTTCTGTCCAGTCCATCACTGTTACCCAACACCTTTTGTCTTGATTCCAGCCACAACACGCCTGGCCAGCTGAGGAGGCAAAGAGAAAATGTTTGACCTGAATTTACCTGCTTTGAAAAGTCTTAAGTCCCATATCACTATGTTTATTGTTTCTTTACTTGGGGGGTGAACGTTTGGTGACTGTTAGATCCACATTTGGATTCTAAACTCATACCCACACACAAATTGAAGAGCCCCAAGAAATATATTGGGGGAGTCTGGAGTTATTTTACTCTTGATCATGGTGTCTGAGGCAAACAGGAGGCCATTCTGACGGTATTTTTTTTTTTCCATCTCTGTTATGGAAAAAAATACTGTCAGAGGGAAGGAACACTCTGTTCTCCTAACATTTCCATGGCTTTCAAACATGCAACTGGATGTGTGTGTGTGTGTGTGTGTGTGTTGGGGGGAACAAGCACAAATACACAATGCGTAGATGTTTCCCTGCTACCTTTCTTACCCACAATCCTTCTGCAGAGAGGGGAGCAGCAAGAGCAAACCTCGGCTGAGTGCTTACTACAGGCTAGGAACTGAACTACAACTCTTGATGCATAACATCTCCTTCCGTCCTTACAACAGCTGTAGTATTCTTGCTATTCCAATTGTCGTGATGAGGGAAACCAGGTCTGGAGAAGTGATGCATCATGGCCAAAGTCTTGGAGGTAGTAGGAGTTAGAGTCAGACTTGAAGTCAGACAGCTGGACTCTGGTGATTGTCATGTTAGAGGCTTATTTTGAAATTATACTTTGGAGTGAAGTTTAAAACAGAAGGAAATAATTTTAAAGAGGGTAGAGGGTAAATTGTAATTTTGTCTTCAAAGTGTTAGATCTATCAGTAGATTTTATGTTATTAGTAAAATTACGGCAGCCACAAGGGTGGCCATCTTTGCATCTCAAGAACAGATATGTTTAACTGAGAGCTCAAAATTTTGAATGATGTCTTGAAGAGAAAATGGCATTTAATAATAACTGACTAATTGCTCTGTTTAAATTTTCTCTCCTCTCTAACAGATAGGTTTAAGGATCTTTTCCCTTGCTGCAAAAGGAGAAAGAGGGTTTAGGGAAAGGTTGACTAAATGAGAACACAATTTTTTAAAAACCTGCCCCAAATTTCATCTGGTGACTTTGGAAGGTAGGACAAGGATCCTAAACTTCCAAGGTCCTGAAGTCTTCTCTGACCTCTCCAAGTGCATCAATCCCCTGGTTATACATTTTTTTTTGGGGGGGGGTACCATGTACCTCTTCTTTCTAGTACTTATCAGGGTTGCAGTTTTATATTTATTCCTATGGCATTGATTGATTGATTTCTCCCCTTCTGGTCCATAAACTCTTTGAAGACAGGGATAAGTTTGGTTTTGCTCATCATTGTATTCACAGGCCTGGCATCAGCACTGATTGTTGCTAAATGAATAAATGAATGAAAGAATGCTATCCTCACTCTTCTTTTTATCATTAAATATTTAAAATGTAGGTAGTTAACCAGTAAAAATGGAACACACAATTAGACAGAGTTGGTCAAATATCTTTTGGGAGACTTATTGTCTTTTATAATCCATATCTGGAAAGTCTGACTTTCAGCTGGTCCTGGACAAGGCAAGGGTCAGATGCTATTTAGTATTGTGTCGTTGGAAGGCTTTGGAACAGCCCAATAACCTGTCCAGGAGGAAGTGGGAAATGTGATCAGTTGCTTTAGAGGCAGCAGTCAGGAGATGCTGAGCCAGGGCAGAGTCAATGGTAAATATGGCAACAGGTGAGTCGTTCTTCTTCCTGGCTTTCATTAGGGTGTTTCCTTTGGTTCAAAGTTGAAATCCAGCAAAAGAACTTGACACTCATCGTTATAAACAGAGTCCAGATTCAGCCAATTCAGGGCGAGTGCTGCAACTTCCTTTCAGACCTCAAAGAGGACCCAGTGTTTCCCCAGGACCAAGCAGCTCTTGCTGCTCCTTCTTCCCCAGGTCAGGTCAGGCCTTGTATAAAGAATGCTTTAGTCTTAAGTTGTCACCATGATCTTCTGAAGGTACCATGGGAAGGGATCCAATGCTGTCCAGCATTCAGAATTAGCATCCTAAGAATCTCAATCGATTTTTCAGCGACCTCTGTAAATTTTCTCATAATATAATTACAAAGATGTCACATAACACTTCACTGGTGAAATTATTATTTTCATTCCCATAAAGACAATGTTTAGAGAGGGAATCAGGCATTACTAGAGTAGATCAAAAGTCATTGACCCAAGTTTCTGCAGCAGAGGATTAGAATATAGTTTGAAGCACCAAAATTTTCATCAGGACTGTCATTTGTATGAAGACAAAACAGATGTCCTTTTAGTCACAGATTTTCTTTTGGTGCAGTGCAACCTTCAAGAGGAGGACTTGGCAAAATGAGTCTTGGTGTCCCATCTCCTCACTCTCTGAGCTCTCTGTCTTCATCTTCTTATCTTGAGAAAGATCTGGTTGTGCTCAGCAAGGTCCAGTGCCCAAGAGGCTCCTGGATATCACTTAAGAGTGAACCTGAACCTTCAGGACAGGTACGAAACAGACCTGGCCTCTGTTCAGTCTAGACCAAGCTGGAGGTCTAGCCAGACTTCCAGAGCTTTCCTCGATGTCCTCATAAACCTCCCATGACCAGCCCACATCTGAACCGTCTCCTGGGGCAAGAAGCTGTGCTGTGTGTTAATAGAGATTTATTTTTCTGCATTTCTTGCTTTGCTAGATCCTGTCCTTCAAGTCAACCTCTTTCCAGGGATCATCTATCACTTAAAAAAAATTTTTTTCCAGCAATATTTCTCAGGTCTGTATTTAAGTACAAAAGAGCTCTCTGGTTATAATCACCAATTTACTTTTCCTAAGGTTGTACCATTTCAGACAACTTAATGACTCCATGGCTCCAAAGGGACTCATCAGGCCAGGAGAGTGAATTCAGATAAGAGATGACAGCTTGTTCTCCAGTCACAGGACCATATGGAAAGGAACTGCACCATTCAACCCATGCCACTCTCATCTCCTCCTAGCAATATCTGAGTCGGTTATTATATCTTAGTGGCCAGTGGTAAATCCTGCACCCCTGAACACCATGGCCACAGATACCAAATGAAACACAATTAAAGGAATAAAGCTAAAGGCAGTGAGTAGATATGGTTATCTTTGAAATTCTACTTTTGCAGTGTCCTTCATTCTATCAAAAGGGGATAAATATTCCATGTTGAAATCAGAAAGATGTAGAGACTTTAGCATCACAGCATATCACACCATGTAAAATGTTGGACTGGTATGTAGTTCTATTTATTTATTTATTTTTTTTATTTTTTTAAGATTTTTTTTATTTATTTATTCATTTATCCCCCCCTTGCTGCTTGTGCTCGCTGGGTCAGCTAACCACGCTGTGCGGACAGGCTTGCCTTCACCAGGAGGCCCCGGGAACCGAACCCGGGGCCTCCCACATGGCAAACGGTAGCCCCACCGATTGAGCCACAGCTGCTTCCCTGCAGTTCTATTTAAAACAAACAAAATGAAGGGTCAACATAATTGATTTGGCAGCCAAATCTGTTTTGAAAATCTAGATCAGAGTCAGTAAACTTTTTCTGTAAGGGGCCAGACAGTAAACATTTTAGGCCTTGCCGCCACGTCATCTCTGTGGCAACCACCTAACTCTGCTGCTGTAGCTTGGAGGCAGCCATGGACAATCCCTGAACAAATGCGAGTGGCTGGGTTCCAATAAAACTTTATCTACCTAACCAGGCAGCAGGCTGGATTTGGCCCACAGGCTTAACTTGGCAACCCCTGATTTAGATGGTTCCTATTTTACTCAGAATAAAAGCTAGCAGCCTTACAATGGCCACAAGATCCTACAAAATCAGCTGTTAGTTACCTTTCTGGCTTCATCTCCTGCTGGCTTCCCCCTCCCCTGCTCTGATCCAGCCTCACTTGCTGGGAGGGAGGGGCACAGGCTCTCTTGCTCTTCTTTGACCAGCTGGTAAATTCTCAGGGAACTATTGCTTTGTACTCTGTAATTCTTTGTTTGTTTGTTTGTTTTTTCTCTGTGATTCTTTTAACAAAATAGACCTATATGAGGAAGGAAATGCAGAAAGCTGAAGTTGGTGATGTTTATAAGCCATTAGAAACCAGGATAAAGTCCATCTAATTATAAACTGACTTAAAGATATGGATAATGATTCAGTTTCAGTGCTCATTAAAAAAACCCTAAAATCAGGAAAGATGAGATAAGATTGAGTGAAAACTCTATGAAGATGCTACAAGGAGACCTTCCCAATGACTTTGGAACTTGGAAAAGTTAAGGATATTTGCTGCCAAGTTATTTTTCCTTAGGCAAAAATAAATGTTTTGACATTCCTGCAGGCTCAGTGAATTCTCCTCCTATGAACAAAAGCTGCCTGCCTGGACTTGAGGGCCTGTCAGCCACATGCTGCTCTCCACCTTCAAACCTCAGTGCACTGGCCTTCTCTAAACAGAAGGCAATGGTGTTGACTGGAGAAGTCTGCAGTTCTTTCTTAAGTGAGGGCTACCTGCTGAGAAAAACTGAAGGATGGGTTTGGACACACAACAGGTATCTATGACCCTGACGAGAGCAATTGCAATGCAGGCTGAAGGAAATTCTCTATTAGAGATAGGGTGACTATGTACTCAGAGGCCACTGACACTCAGGTAATCAAAATATTTACTACTCAGGCTTTTTTACATTTTTCAACTTCACCCCTGAAAGAATTTCAGTAGTATAGTGCTTACATAAAGAAGGTGCACAACACATGTTAGGTGAATGAAAGAATGGAGAAGTGAAAAAATAAACCAGTGAACTCTTGGCATGGGACAATGGACAGCAGCAGAAATATCCCTGTAGAGGATAAGGATCTGACCACAGGTCCACCGTCAACCTAGTGTGGAATTTCAAGCAAGTAAATTAACCTACCAAATTTATTTTCTGTAGAATAAAGTTACCTTTTGCTAAATAAAGGTGTTGTGAAGATAGTAAACAAAATTTTAAAATTCTGCGAACAATGTTGTATGAAGTTTAAAAATTAAAAATTATTATATTTCTTGCTATAAACTATATCATAGTAGAAGATATACAATGTATATTGAATTTTATAAGAATAGTAAATGAACCCATGTACCTACTACCTTGCTTAAGAAGTAAAGCATTTTCAATATTTTTGAAGTCCGCCGTGTCCTTTCCCAATTACTCTCCCTTTCTCTCAGCCAGTAATCTCTAGTCTGAATTTTCAGTTATTAATTCCCTTGCTTTTCCTTATCATTTCACCACATATGTATGTATCATTAAACAAAGTATGCTTTAGTTGGGACCGTTTTTTGCATTTTATATAGACTCATACTATACATGTTTTCTGTGGCTTTAAACATTGACTTTGGAATTCTTTTTTTTTTTTTTTTTTTTTTAAAGATTTTATTTATTTATTAATTTATCCCCCCCTTGCTGCTTGTGCTCGCTGGGTCAGCTAACCACG